>JXCR01147333.1:488930-522625 GCA_002079205.1 Phalaenopsis hybrid cultivar
AGTAATAAGATGTTCATCCCTTTTCTTGAATAAAGTATTAGTAATAACAAAATCATACGCTAAAGCAAAATCTAAAATAACTATACCTTCTTCATTAGTTATTCCAAAACCGTAGCCACCATGAATATTTCTGAAATCTTCTACCACTCTACCGACATGTCCATTTAAATCTCCTCCGATAAAAATTCTTTCTTCAAGAGGTATCATTTGTATTAAGTCTTCTAAGTCATTCCAAAATTTATCTTTAGACCCTGTATCTAAACCTACTTGAGGAACATAAACACTTATAATATTTAAAATCTTAGTATCAATGATAATGTTAAGGGCTATTATTCTATCACTAACTCTACTAATTTTTATAACATTATCTTTCAAACCCTTATCTATAATTACACCTACACAATTTCTAGTGTGACTCTTACCAGAATACTAAAGTTTAAAACCTAAATTATCAATCTCCTTAGTCTTTTCTCCAACCCACTTAGTTTCTTGNTTGAGACTGACTAACTTCTTTATCCTCATTCGTACGTAATGTGGGAACCCTCGCTTATTTAACACAACACCCGGGCGCCGGTGTAGCGGCCCTTGCACACTTTTCACTGTATTCAGNCTAAGATCATATCCTAATATTAGTTTCATTAATTTCATGGACTAACTTCTTTACCCGCATTCGTCCGTAATGTGNGGGACGCTCTAGCACTTACACAATGATCAAAAGAATATATGTGCTCCGAATAGATAAAAGAAAATGAGATCACTAATGAGCAATCTAGTTGGATATTAACATTATAGATGCAATTTTTTAAAAATTTTCATTATGAATTTTCAATTAGATTGTCATTATTCAATGAGTTTGTAAAGTTAAAAGTATTTATTAGGGATACTTGTTCTGCATCAAGTATATTCCTGCTTTGGAGATTCAAAACAATAAAATAAGAGCTACAAATAATTGTGATCAATGATAAGTGGAGCGTGTATTGTGAAGATGTATGAACAAGACAATTTGTGAAAAAAAATTTTTGGATGATTTGTGATGGGACAAAATGAATTATATTATTGCTTTTAGAGAACTTTTATATGATACTAATGGCGAGTGATACAGATAAATTCTCTCTACCTTATAAATGATATGTTGGATTTTATAATAGAAACTGTGAAAAGTATTATATTTTGATGCAAGAGAAAGAAAAATAATAAATATTCCTCTTTTTATAAAGTTGTATATGATATTCTAATATAAAAATGAAATAAAAGAAGCACGTCTCTTCATTGCTTAGTTCACTCTCTCAATACAAGGTATGATTTGATTTGATGTTTTTTTTTTCATTTTAAATTACTAGTTTGGTCACTTATAAGTACACACTTTTTTCATTAGATATTGCATTCATACTTGGCTAAGTGAAGTTCTAAACCGTGTTGTTTCATATAAATATATGGAAATATCAATCAAGAGAATCAAATACTTAAATAGTATTTTTTTCAAATGTTAAAGATATATCAATTATTAATTTGGAGTTTGCTACTTTCTTTGGATGTAGTGCTTTCATTTATCATGACTTCATAACCTATGGAGCTATTATGGATGGAAAGACATGGTGGATGATTATGGAGCAAATTTCTTACGATTAGAAGTTTTATCTTTCAAATTATTGATTCGATCATGTTCATCTTCTTATTGTGAAAGAAATTGAAGTATATAATATTTTATTAATTTATTTAGGATGAACATAAATCACTCTTCAACGAGGTGAAAATTTGATATTTGTTCATATTAATTTTCATCTTTTTTTTAGGAGCCCAAAATATTCTCAGGCGAACAATTTTTTAATGTTGGTAGAGATGCATTAGCTACAATGATATTGGAATACTGAAGTTGCTAATATTTTTCTTCATGATTCATGCTTAGAAATGATATTTTTCGTTGGCAAATATGAAAACAACATTGATGAAGGAAATGAAGCTATAACACGAATGATGATACAACTATTGAATGCATTAACTCTTTTTAGTGATGATTTTATAGTTATATTTTGTTTCATTTTATTTTGGATATAATTGATATTAAGTGATCTAATGATTTTTTTTGAGATTTTGATTATAATCTTGATATTGCCAAAAATCAAGTTTTATCGTTATAAAATTTCTTTAATAATTGTATATTTAATTTGTGATGTCTTTAATTAAAAAATATTGAAAATATGCATTTATATTAATATAATTTATTAAATATAAAAAATGTGTTCATGTTGTGTCTATCTTTTTTTGCAATTATGCGTGTTGTCATATAATATTGTTTTGTGCCAGTGTCATTGTTTGTACTTCATAGGTGCCCTAACTCAAGCAGTATGCAACCCATTTTGTGCGATAGATGTCAAATGTTTGAGTTTAGTTTATATGTTTCTGTAAGTTTAGTTTATCTTTAACTAGCCTCATTTGTACTTGTTGTGATTGGATTTGTACCTTACATTCAATTAATAAAATATTTGAAATAATTTTTACCTTCTCAATGAGATCGCCGTTAAGAAAATCATTCTTAATGTTTTGCTGAAGTAACACTTATATGTCTCTCCCGCCAAGATTTGACTCGGCTTCTTTCTGTGGACAAGTGTATCGAATGCGGAAGTCCCTATACGGACTAAAATAATCCCCACAGGCTTGGTTCAAAAAGTTTACCCAAATTTTAATGGGTCATAATTTCTCTCAGGCCTAGTATGATCATACGTTGTTTTTTGCCATTCGTCTGATGACCAAATTGTCATCCTCATCGTAAATGTAGACGACATCGTGCTCAAAATAACGTATATGTCGGCCTTGAAGTCCCTCAAGGCCTTTTAAGTAGCTTGGTCCTCTTAGGGCATTTGTGTTAGAGCACAAATATGTGATGGATTTTTTGACCAAGAATGATCTTATTCTTTTTAAACTAATAGTTGTCCCGATGGACCCCAAGTAGAAATTGTTGGAAGTTCCCAATGTTGTTTCAGTGAACAAAGCACACTACCAACGCCTTGTGGTAAGTTCATTTTCCTTGCCCATACGTGGCTGAATATTTGTCACGCCTTTAGTGTCATAAGTCAGTTTATGCATGACCTCTAAGAGCACCATTTCGATGTTGTCCATCAGATCCTCCACCATTTAAAAGGCACACCAAACTTGGTTTTGTTGTTCGCTCCTCACACCTCTCGCTCTATTGCAGTTTATACAGATGTTGATTGGGTCGGGTCAATTTATGATCGACGATTTACCTCAGGTTATTACTTCTTTGTGTGGTGGAACATTTTCACTTTGAAAAGTAAAAATAGTTTGTTGTTGCCCACAGTAGTGCCAAAGCCAAGTTTTGTTGTATGTCTTTGGGTGTGTGTGAAACCCTCTTGTTGCGCATCATGCTCCGCAAGTTACATATACCAGTCATCGTTCATCTGCAACTTTTTTGTAACCATAAAGTCGCTAGCAGCATTGCTCATGATTTGTTTCAAGATGATCATACTAAACATGCAGATATTGATCATCACTTTATCAATTATAAACTCAATTCTGGAGTGATTTGTATTCCGTTTGTCCCATCCGCTGGTCAACTGACCAGTATTCTAACAAAAAAATCTTCCTCAGCCAATGTTTTTGATGATTTCAAGTCTAAGTTGAACATGATTGATTTTTATGCTTCAACTTGAGGGGAGTGGTAGAAGTTATATTAATATTTTATATATTTCCTATTATTTCTTTTTTATTTTTTGTTTTCTCGTTTTTATGTATTTTCTTTTATTTCCGGCTGATTTTAGGAGTTTTTTTTGTTTTTGTTTATTTTATTTGATTTGTCTAATCTGGAGATATGAATGTTATTTATTTTCTAAGTTTATGATTCTAATAAGCTGTATTTAAACCAAAATTTTTTATCAATAAAGGTATTTGGCTCATTTTTCCAAACCTCTGATATTTCTCCCTGTTGGCTTAAATATAAGTTACTAGAATTCTATACTTGGTAAATAAATAATACTCATATCTCTAAGAATACACTAATCAAACTAAATAAACTAAAAATAGAAACTTTTATAATTTACCGAAAATAAAAGAAATAAATAATAAGAGACAATAGAAAATAAAAAGAAATAATAGAAAATAATATGAGATGACAGAAAATAAAATTGTGATAATAGAAAATACATAAAGTTCTAATATAACTTATAACACTTACCTTTAAGTTGAAGCATAAATGTCAATCATGTTCAACTTGGACTTGAAATCATCAAACAGTCTAGAAATATTTTTTGTGAGAATATCAACCAATTGACTAGTGGATGAGACAAGCAAAAAACAAAATCTGCCCAGAATCGAGTTTTTCCCTGATAAATTGATGATCAATCTCTACATGTTTGGCACGATTATGTTGAACTAATTTATGAGCAATTTTAATGACGTCTTTATTGTCATAAAAAAATGGCAGAGGAATGGTGATCGACAAACGTAACTTGTAGAACATGATGCGCAACCAGAAGACTTCACACGCCCAAAGATACATACATCAAAACTCTATTTCAACACTACTACGAGCAATAACATACTATTTTTTAGTTTTCCAGGTGATAAGGTTCCTCCACATGAAGGAACAATAACCTGTGATAGATTGTTGATTATGAACGGACCTAACCCGATCAACATTCGTATAAATCACAACAATGAGATGTGTGACGAGTGAACAACAAACTCGATCCTGGTGCGTCTTTTAGTTAGTGAAAAATTCGATGGGCAACGATGAGATGGTGCTCGTAGGGATCATGCATAAATTGACTTAGGGCACTAACAACGTCAAATGTCTGATGTGTATGGGCAAGGTAAATGAGCTTACTCACAAGTCGTTAGTATCGTGTTTTGCTCATAGGAACGACAATAGAAACTTCAAAAAATTATTCATCGTTACAACTACTTGCTTGCAAAGAAGTAGATTAGCCTTGGTTTTACACTAGCAAATACAAATGTCTTGAGAGGACCGAGCTACTCTCGTGCCTAAGAAATATCAGAGAGAACCCAAGTCTTTCATCTCAAAAGATGTGGCGGGGATTGCCTTTAGAGACTCTAAGGTCGGTCGATCATTACTTGTGAGCACGATATCGTCGACATAGACGGCGAGGATGGCAATAAATCACCGGATGAATGATGAAAAATATCCTATCATCAGATTGGGTCTGAGAGAAACCATGAACCACTACAACTTGTGTAAATTTGTCAAACCCTTTGGGGATTTTTTCAGTTCATAGAGCTTGTTCACGGGGAGAAGCCGAGTTAAATCCCGATGGGAGAGATATGTGAACCTCCTCAACAAGAATTCTTAGCGTCCAACTGAAGTAAGAGCCAATCTAGATTCATGGTTAGAGAGAATAGGACCCAGAAGATATTGAGTTTAACGATCAAAGCAAATGTATATTCATAGCCAACCCCATAAGCTTATACATATCCTTTGACGACCAATCGAACCTTGTTGCATTCAGAGGTGTTGACCTCATTTTTGATGAGGTCTAACACTTTCTCTTAGAGCCTAGGATCTATCCTTAAGATTTTCCTATTGAATATCCTAGAAGACTGGTGATGGAGCCCGCCCCATTTAGAAGCTCAAACCACCTCTTAGCTCTTTTGGGAGGCCTCAAATGGGTGGTGTCAAGGCATCCTCATTTGATTCAGTGGCTAGGGCTACAGGTCATCACCATTTGGTTGAGTGGCTAGGAGCCCAAGCCATTACTCTTGGGCATGTGGAAGCCTAAGAGAGTTCCCATAGAATCTCAAGGCCTTAGGAGAACCCTTTATGGTTTAGTCGTACACATCCACAGACACAATACGTTCACACACATACGCAACACCCTTTATGATTTAGCCGGATGACCCCGGATGACGAAAGGAACCGCGCAAGTGCGTCCGGGACGTCAATTTTAACTAAGAAAGACATACACATTAATATAATTTCCGGCACGTACGAATCACACAAAAACTATTGCATTTAATTGAATTAAATAATATAATATAAAAGAAAATCAAATCATATGTAAAACCATAAACATGGAGCCGTCGCAACGAGGAACCAAGTAGACGGAGGGCGACGATCAAGACGCAACAATGGGGCGGATCTACGTCAACTATTTTTCCTTAGTTTAAACAAAAATAAATCCATAGGACTTTGAGGTGGTCCGCCTAGTACAGCATATATTCTCACCTTGCCTTTTAGGCTTCTGCTTGTAGGATTCGAAGGTTATCTACCTGACGCGGCGTAAAGTCTTCTAGTTTTTTCTCTAGGTTATTTGCGTGACGAATATCATGCAATGTAAGCCCTAATTTTAATAATTGGCATGAGTAAACATCAAATAAATATCATTTCTAAAACGTAAAGCCAAGCAGTAGGATAGACTGAGAATTCACCGAGGTTCTCCTCTGATCCGTGACATTCCCAATCTTTCACTCCTTTGGACTTATAAATAACTGCTCATATTTGGTCATTTCCCACTTGATTTTCCATGTCCACCATGAAAACTTAAATTTTGAAATCTTGAAGACGAAACCACTGGTCCTAATTGAGAGTTTTTCTTAAATGACTTCGGTCATTTGAGATGTAATTAATTATAGGAGTTTGCCTCTATAGAGAATTAATAATTCAGGTAATATAAACCATAACTAATCTTTATATTAGGCATGAAACTTGTCGGTCATACATGAAAGGTTTGCGAACCAGACAGATGTTATAAACTTTTAGTTTAAGTTGTTGAGCGTACTAACAAATGATAAGCTTATCTCTCGGAGTAATGTATTTTTTGTGGTATCATGATCAACAATTTAAACTATTAAATGTATGAGATCCATTCAATCTCATTTTTTCAAATTAAAATACTATTTTTTCAAAATTAAAAATTACATATATATTAAATTAAATTATTTTCAAAAGCGACTGACAAATTTTGGCTACTCTACTGGAGATTAGTTCCTCTCTACCTCTTTGATCAAGTAGTTTTTTTCTCATACATTGGTAGTGTGACCATGTCCCTCATGGGCTAAACTACTGCTCTTCCGTTAATATGCCTTACTCGTTTCTTTCTTGGGCAGGATTAAGCAACTACTCCCTTGATTCTAAAACCTCTTGTCTAATCGTTCTTAAATAGGGAGGTTCCAAAATCTTCAAAATTTAAAGTAGGGTGGACGCCTAATATATGTGGTAGGTTAGGAGCGGTCTATCAAAGCAAGTTCGGTGCGATATCAAACCCCTCTAATTTCGAACCGGGTCTTACGCTTCATTCCTCTTTGAGTGTGGCTGTGAACAAAACTGAAATTTCACTCTCACAATCTTCAATTTAAACTTCAAACAAAACAAAATTTCGTCAAAATTTCAAGGCAAATCAAAATTTTTTGAAATATTGCAATTATATAATAATAAAACAAAGCACAAAATTTAAGACAAAGAAACTCATATGAGTAAATTTCAACAGATGCCCAGTTCATGAGGCTATTGCATTAACTTGAGTACTTCGCTGAAATTATAAGGCACGGGACGTCACAGACTTCCAGAAATTCTTCAAATGGCAGAGAAAATGTCATAACCAAAGTGGATCTTTTCTTTTGCCATTGAAATAGAGTCATAAATTTCTTAGTTTAAATGATTGAGTCTAATATCAAGTGGTGTGCTTATCTTTCGAGAGAGTGTTTCACTTGGGGTTTTGTGTTCAATTATCTAAAATATCATATATACGCGATCTATTTGGTCTCATTTATTTCAAAATTAAAATTATATATATATATATATATATATATATATATATAAAGTTAAAGATAAAACTATTTGATAGCGACCGACCAAATTTCAACCAACAAGAGGATCCATCAAAGTTAAATTTGATGTTGAAAATCCGCCTAGAACCCACCACATTCTTTCTCGGAGGAGATCAACCACATCTGAAGTATGGTTGTGTCGAAGGACATTCATCTTGTCTATGACAACAACCTTTTAGGACGAGCTAAATAGGGAGATACAAATCTTCACTTGCATTAGGAGTGACCTTTGTAACTGGAGAGAGCATCGTATCGGGCTTCGGTCAGAGCAGACTCCAAGACATGCAATGGGGTGGTGGGCTTGACGATAGGGGCATTGTGACGTGTCTAAATAGAGGCTTTTGTACGATGAGTATAAACACAGAGAGGGGGTGGTGTTGGTGTTGGGGTTGACTCAACTGGTGGCAAATCAAGCGGTGTAGAAGGTGCTCCAGGAACAGGTCCGTAGAAGTAGAAGAAATGTCCTCCAGCATTGGAAAAAGATTAATGCCAAAAAAATCCAGCTCCCTCTCACTTGAGGCAGTGTTAGTGAAGGAGACATTTAAAAAAAAAAAAGACGTCGACATTAACATTGGTTTTATTGGTGGTAGGATCAAAACACTTATAACTTTTTTCAGTGGTGGAATAGCTAAGAAAAATACATTTAATTGAGTGGGGACCAAATTTACTACATGTTAGAGCTGTGTTTGAAACAAAAGCCATGCACTAAAAATTTTTTTGCTCTAATGAAGAGAAGAATTGGCTAGTAGGAAAACATGGCATCAAGACGGATAATGGGGTCCGAAAGTTGTGGATTTTTGTGGAAATTTATTGATGTGGTAGGTAGCGGTAAGAACAACTTAATTCAAAAAAATGTTGGTGAACATTCGTTTGAAACATAATGAAACGAGCAATTTTGAGGTGTTTTTCTTTCCGCTTGGCTACATTGTTCTATTTAGCGGTATACGTACATGAACTATGATGGAGGATGCCCTTGCTATCCAAATATTCTCTCAATATAGAGTTAAAGTACTCACATCTTTTGTTAGTCCGTAGAACTTGAAGTTACTTTTGAATTGGGTTAGATTTTAGGAGTGGAAATTTTTAAATGCAATAGTAGCATTAGATCTATCTTTTAATGCTTAAACCCAAGTCATCCTAGTGTGGTCATCAATTAGAGTAAGAAACCACTATTTATTGGTATAGTTTGAAGTGTAAGAGGATCATCAATTACTATGAATAAGTGAAAAAGGGGAGGAAGGAGTGTATGAGGTGGATATGATACTCATTGATGTTTAACTAATTGACAAATTTTACATTTAGAAAAATGATTTTTATCAATAAACATCAAAGTGTACAATTGTTTTAAATAATGAAAGCTGGGATGACTCAACTATGTAAAAACATAGTTGAACATGTAGAAAGAGGAAACTACTTCTACGAGATTGAGTGCTAACGTCATCAATGTCATTTTTTTGGAAAAAAATAGAGTTTGTCTACCAGTTTAGCAGTTCTAATCATTTTTCCCAAACAACGATCCTGAAAAACACAGAAATAGAAAAAAATTGAGCTACACAATTAAGATCACATGTTAACTTACTGACTGACGAGAGGTTACACTTAAGTAAAGGAACATGTAACACGGATTCCAAAGTCAATCCGACTACTAGTAAAATCAACCCTTTACCCAAAATGGAATTAATGTAGTCATTAGCAATGTAATCTTAGCTCACTTGGAGCAAGGTGAATGCCTCGAGAAGAAATGACAACACTTGGTCATGTGATATGTGACACTGGAATCGATAATCCACAGACCTGAAGAGCAAAATGGGCGAGAGCCATAGAGAAGCTTCTTGACAAACATAAGAGGTTGACAGGTCAGAGTAGAACTGACTAGAACCAAGCAACATAATCAAATGTTTCACCTGACTGGTTGATGAGTCAATAATTGTCCTAGTAGGGGCCCGATGAACTGTTGTGGATTCTGAGGTTGTAGCAAGATCTTTGGTAATAAAAGATTTTGTTGAAGACTTATTTGTCAGTTTTTTTGTGGAGCTTCTAAAATTTGTCATGAGTATGGTAGGACTTGTGACAAAAATCATATGTGAAGTGATTGTCTAGAGACGACATTGCAGAGTATGGAGTAATCTTGGAGACCAAGGCTGGCAACTCGGCTGTACTAGTTGAGTTGCCGAGCATGATAAGTCTCCAACTTTCTTCACGATGGATTTTGATGAATGCTTCCCGCGTTGAAGGAAGAGGGTCGTGACCAAGTATATGGTCGCAAACTTCATCAAAATCCTTGTTCAGGCCAACCAGAAATTGAAACACACGATTCTTTTCCAAAATCTTATTGAAGAGGAAAATGTCTAATGGAGATTCTCAAGTATAGTCATAGTAAAGGTTGCATTCTATTCATAAAGCAGCCAAGTCATTGTAGTTTTGGGTTACCTTCTTCGATCCATGTTTAGCCTTGCAGAACTTATTAGAAACTTCATAGAGTTGTTCAGAATTACCTAAAAGAGGTCACTTTCAGACGAAAAAAATAGTTAAGAACGACCAATTGAGTTTCCATGGAGTTAATTAGCCACGACATAACAATGGAGTTCTCCACTTTCTACTCAATATATATTGGGTCAGTTTTAAGAGGTTCTCTAATCGTACTCGTGAGGGCTGAACTTATCCCGACCTTTGACAAACAGTGACATAGTTTGAGGCTACTGGAGGAAATTAGAACCGTTGAGTTTATAAGTGTTAATCAGAAAATTTATGTGGTATTTAGGTTTTTCGGTCTGCAGAGGATTTGAGATTCGACCATTCAGTGGAATCAAGAACAGCGTCAGACGAAAGCTCAGAGGTGGAGGAATCAACCATAGCTCCAACGGAGCCAAAGGAGAGGATCGGTCACAGTGGCATAGAAGCAGGGAAGATGTTTCGATTGTAGGAAGGAGTTTCGGCCAGAGGAGGGATTGCTGCATGGAGTACCAGCCTTGGAAAAAAAAACTGAAGGAGGATTTCTGCTGCAGGAAGATGTCTGGAAGGAGGCCTACAGGGAGTAGTACCGTCTCGGGAAGGTGGCCTGCAGGGAGGAAAGGGGATTCGGCCAGGCAAGTGGAGGTTCGACGGCTAGGGTAAGATCTCTTGCTTGGATACCATTTAGGTTTGGAGAATTAAGCATAGTACCTTTAGTGATACAAAATGTTGGCTTAAATACATCTTAATATAACATAAACTTAGGAAAGAAATAACATCCATTTCTCCAAGATTGCACTAAATCAAATCAAATAAACTAAAAACAAAAACCCTTATAATTAGCCGGAAATAAAAGAAAATTTTCATAAATAGGAAATAATAGAGAATTAATAAAAGCCGAATATAACTTGTAACATTTTTAATTCTTAAAAAAGATCAGGAATGTTTGATTCTATTGTAATATTGATAAAGAGATCTTATGGAGCAATTGATATAGTTTTTTTTTTTTTTTTTTAATTTACTTTTATGTATATATTTTAAGCTTTAGAAAGCTTTACTTGGTTCTAAACAATCTTGTGTGATCTGCATGAATTTGGCATTGAGAAGGGAATGCTGAGATTATTGCCTTCTAAAATTTCTTATAAATAAGTATTTTTAATACTTTTAATTGATTTATATTATGTACGCTAATGGAGATTTGGATCAGGTTAATTGAGAGGTTGCGTAAACCTGAATTAGGTATTGTAATTTGATGATTTTGAATCTTTATGAAATTCTTGCAACTAGAATATCATCAAGATTGAACTCTTCTAAAGCCTCGGATCGCCTGAATTTTAATCTCATCAGGTCGCTTAAGTGTTAGCTTAAACTCATGCCTCGACATTAAAATGTTGAAATTGCTCAAGCAACTTGTGAAGTCACCCATTAGCCATGGCTTATTTACTCAAAAAATAATTTTTCAATTTGCCCATAACACCAGACAACTGATTAGGGTTCTTATTAGAACTCGATAAGGGTAGCTGCCCTCAATTAAAAAATTGTTTGAAATTCCTGACTAACAATTGTCTACTTGTCTAACTTATCTGCGACACAACCAGTTATTTGATTCATGTATTCTTTCTGTAATTGCACCTTGTAATCAGTTTTGTAATGTAGACCTTCATCCTCAGTTGCAAATAGGAATCACTAATTGATCAATGGTATGCAAATGTTGCATTGAAACATCACACGACAAATCTTTGATGAAGATGGGAATCTTATGAGAAATCTTCAACATCAAAACCTTATTTTTGAACCAATATCTAATTTAATTCTTAGAATTATCCATAGAATCTGTGTGAATTGTTTCTCTATAGATCAGTTCAACTTGCCTTCATCTGAGGGGTTTATTCGGTTTCATTGTAAATTATTCATCTAACACCTCTCTCGGGCATGGTTTATTATTCTAGTAATGTGGCGATATGTTTCTACTTTGGATTCAACATATTTGGTTTCATCTGATTAGATTGAATTAGGTTTTGTTTTTTTATGACTTTCTTTCAGAAAAATATAGAATGCCTCTATCTGAAGGGGTGTTGAACCAACTTGTAACCGAGAAAATTAATATTCATGATTTCTCCTGCTCTAATTTCAGCATCTTCTTCGTGTTGCTTTTAACTTCTCCCTTTGGATGCCTTGCGTGAGTTATCGTTTTATTTTACCCAGCTTATTTTAATTACAAATAACCGTTTACGGACCCCACTTAATGAGATAAAGGCTTGTTGCTGTTTTAATTGTATTGGTGCTGGAGATTTTCTAGAATTGNAAGCAGGACATTGTGTTCTTGGGTGTCTGCTTCTGGAACTCCTTTTGCTTTAAATTTTATTTTGTTGCAGAGTCAGGGAGATGATGAAGTGATTTAAGAATTCTAAGTTTGAGACTGGAACTTTGGTCGAAACGTTCGGGCACTGACATTTTTTAACAGTGCCCCTTTTGCCTGGGAATTGGTATGATTTACAAAATGGAAATAAATACCTCGTTTTAGGCATGTTTTATGTTAAGAATAATTATTTATCCATAACCTTTTTAGCACTATTTCATAGTTTTACTCAAAATTATGAAATACTCTATTCAACAGCTCATATTGTTTCTCGTGATTGTAGACCACTGCTTGGGAATTAATGGGGCTTGTAACATTGAAATTGAGTGATTTTTTTTTAACTAAATTGAGTGATTTTGATATTGTTAGAAATCTTCCCATGACATGACGTGAATGTAAAGCACCAAATGCACATNACAGGACATTGTGTTCTTGGCCTCGGCTTGTTTCTGCTTCTGGAACTCCTTTTGCTTTAAATTTTATTTTGTTGCAGTGTCAGGGAGATGATCTCACTTGAATGAAGTGATTTAAGAATTCTAAGTTTGAGACTGGAACTTTGGTCGAAACGTTCGGGCACTGACATTTTTTAACAGTGCTCCTTTTGCCTGGTTATTGGTATGATTTACAAAATGGAAATAAATACCTCGTTTTTGGCATGTTTCATGTTAAGAATAATTATTTATCCATAACCTTTTTAGCACTATTTCATAGTTTTACTCAAAATTATGAAATACTCTATTCAACAGCTCGTATTGTTTCTCGTGATTGTAGACCACTGCTTGGGAATTAATGAGGCATGTAACATTGAAATTGAGTGATTTTGATATTGTTAGAAATCTTCCCATGACATGACGTGAATGTAAAGCACCAAATGCATATTTTGCTGTTTGTCTGAATGTATTTGCCCATCGTCATTTTCTAGCGTTTTTAAGATTAGGGAAACTCAAGTCACTCATAAGATTTAGGCCCTAATGATGATTGCGTTCTTCTGTCTCCCGATCATTTATTTTTTTTAAATTTCTTTCTCATAATTATGATCATTTCAATCTGACGAGAATGAAGTTGCAGTAAATCCAAGAAGATAAATATACGAAACTTCTTTTTGTTATATATATAGTTTTTTTTTTCGATATTCTTTAGTTCCAGTTTGTGATTGATTTACTACATTGCAGATCATTTAGCAATCAGCTACATACAAATCACATGATACATTGATATTTATAAATTAATCACCCGGATGATATTTATGAGTGTCACGATTAAAATATTGAGAATTNCATTTTGCTTTTGTCTGAATGTATTTGCCCATCGTCATTTTCTAGCGTTTTTAAGATTAGGGAAACTTAAATCACTCATAAGATTTATGCCCTAATGATGATTCCGTTCTTCTGTCTCCCGATCATTTTAGTTTTTTAAATTTCTTTCTCATAATTATGATCATTTCAATCCGACGAGAATGAAGTTGCAGTAAATCCAAGAAGATAAATATATGAAACTTCTTTTTGTTATATATATAGTATTTTTTTTCGATATTCTTTGGTTCCAGTTTGTGATTGATTTACGACATTGCAGATCATTTAGCAATCAGCTACATACAAACCACCTGATACATTGATATTTATAAATTAATCACCCGGATGATATTTATGAGTGTCACGATTAAAATATTGAGAATTTGATAATAATGAAAATCATGGGTTGAGATTTTACCATGAATTTTGATACTTGAGTAAGAATTTGAAAAATAAATGAAAGAAAAAATAGATGAAAGAGAGTAGTTGATTTGTAAATAGTAAGTTTGGGGTGGTTTGAATGTGATCGTCCCTTGTTTTTATAGTTCTGAGACAAGTATCCATNTTTGAGTAAGAATTTGAAAAATAAATGAAAGAAAAAATAGATGAAAGAGAGTAGTTGATATGTAAATAGTAAGTTTGGGGTGGTTTGAATGTGATCGTCCCTTGTTTTTATAGTTCTGAGACAAGTATCCATAAGAATGTCTTTGGAAAGCTATTTAAAAAAGCCTTGGCTCTCTACTAAAATCGATATAAATCTCCAAACATTAATAGAGCAGTGAGGGATGAAANCGACGGAAAAACCTCCGCAAGGGAAGACATCAGAAGTACCCCTTGTAAATCAATTATTTATTTCAGTACAATCAAATTACAACAACTTACACACTGAACAAGCAGAACAAAGTTTACAAATGAGGACAGACTAAACAGAACAGTCAAATAAAAACATGTAATAAAAAATGCTGATTTTTATGTTTTCGCCCGTCTTGAGTGAAAATAAACTTGATCATTTTGTAGAGAATCTTGCAAAAATATATAAAAAAAAAACTAAATTCAAGACACTGAATGAACTTTTAAGAGTAAATATGTCTAGAAGGGAGGGAACTCAATTTGAGCCGTGCACTTCCCCCTTGGAAAGACTGGGCACTCAATCAGATTAGTAGCAGACGTATCCACACACATGTAAACTTGATACAGTTGCCTGTTCCTTCCTTCATCCGCATTGCACTCTATCCATGGAGTGAAACCTGTAGCTTGCTTTATTGCATCCTTGATGCTGCTCACACTGTAATACCCACCGTCAGGCTTTATCCCTGTAAACATTTTATAATTCATTGTTAAATAAAGTTTGATGAAAAAATAATCATGACATTGTCATCTTAGATAGTTGACCTGCATCATTAAGAATTTGGAGGAGGTCTATTTTCTTCTTGAGATCGAGTGCTGCTTGGAAGTAGGCGTGTTGGTTAAGGGCAGACTCGGAGCAGGTGCCATGCTTCTCCCATTCATGTTCCCAGAAATGGGTTCCATCGCTGCTGGGGCAAGCTAGGGTTGGCCATTCTTTTCTTAAGCTATCGATCAGGTCATTAACCTGAAAATTATATTTGAAAATAATTGCAGTAGGAATTCAGTTACAATAAATTTACAAGAGAAAAAAGAAAAAAAAAATCTTATGTGCAATGTGATAGACTTGGGAGCTATTCAGCCAATGTTATATAAGTAGTTTTGATATGAAAATAGCAGTGTTTTTAAAATTACAATGATTTATGTAATGGTGCTAACTATTGATCAATGAGGTGTTATCAGCTTCAAGATAATGATCATACAGTTTTGTCTTATTGTTATAAGATTTCGAAAGGTTACTGATCCTACAGTAGTAGAGTTGCTCCAATATGAATATGCTTAACTTATATTTCTAAATGAAAAGTCAATGATTACAATGAATGTTGTCTGGATATTTAAGAGTTCCATATTACTTAAAGCATAATCTTGTCTCTTCAGTGACTAACATCCTCTGCAATATTCTTATACATAGTTCCCATTTTTTGGCTAATATAATATTCTGATATCATTTGTTATAAATGAAACACTTAATCATTGAGATATGGTCAGCTTTGGCATACTAGTTTCATAATTTTGTTTTGTTAGTATAATTTTCTAGGAGTTAACCCATCCCATGTATGCTCATAAGAGGCCNTTGATATCATTTGTTATAAATGAAACACTTAATCATTGAGATAAGGTCAGCTTTGGCATACCAGTTTCATAATTTTGTTTTGTTAGTATAATTTTCTAGGAGTTAACCCATCCCATGTATGCTCATAAGAGGCCCGACATAAAATCATGTTAGAGTTACTAATAAAATGTAAACCATTAAGCCAAAATCAATCTAAAAAAATATTTAACAGGTTGGCTTCATTCTTTTTCATTTGAAGGGTTTTAAAATATCTATGAAAAGTAATAGATTTGGTTTGATGGTACTTTGTTTAGATATCGTCATGTTATGCAGACTAATTAATCATAATTAAAATTTCTCACTTTCAATATTAATGATCAAATAACTTGACTTGAAGATTTTGTTGACTATAAGATAGTATTAATAATCTTAAAAAGATATTTAAGGGCATTTAATACTCTTTGCATGTAGAATTATAGATCAAATGAATGGACGAACTTATAATAATATAAGCACCTTTGTACAAAGCATACATGAATTTCTCACATCACATAACAATTTGTACCTTGTGAGCAAACAATCAATCTTATATCTTACTTATTCATGTAGATGATTTCTTATTCATGATATAAAAAAAGACTTCCATACAACACATCACTCTCATTCCTTGAAGATTTATATGAATATTATTCTTAATTATGGCTTTAAGAATACTTAACATACAATACAATGCATAATAACTATGTAAAATCATGCATCAAATATAACAATAAATGTTCTCAGGCAAACTTGAGTCTACAAACCTTATGTAACACCCTTATATACATCTCATTCCATCATGTTTTGCATTCATTACTATGTTGATAGTCATGGCACACCACCACCCCAAGTGGCACATGAATCATAAACTATAAGTCAAGACATAAATGAAAATCATCATATACCTATATTTATAGAGTATAAAGTTATGTGATACTCGTATACTATGCTCATGTTATTGTTAGTAAATCTTGGTTATATAGTTTAAATGTTACTCATTCTAGGTGGTCAAATAATTAGATTCATAGAATAAGGGTGAATTTGAGGCTTACAAAGCCTGTGGTAAATCAAAATCAATTTAAAAATTTAATGCTCTCAGTAATTAACAAAAAAATTAATTCTAAATAAAGATAAATTTGAAAAAATATATAGAAAAATCCAATATAATTTAGACTATTGAATAATAGCATAACTAAATCTGAAACTTTATTTGATTATATAAATTAAGAATTAGGTGATGTTGAAGAAATCTGTCTTGATAAATTTCCTAATAAAATAATATAATTAAAGAACATACGACATGTTAATGATTTAGTTCATAGATTATTCATGCCTATTTTCTTATACTATAGAACAAATCTAACATAACATGATAAATTTAGAAGACAAGTTGATGGATGCCTTAAAAATAACTCATTAAAGAAAACATGAGTCTTTGTATTGTATCTATTTTACTAACACCTAAAAAAGTTGATATTTGGAGGATGTGTATAGGCAATATTGTCATCAATAAAATTACTATCAAATACAAACTTCTTATATCTCAATTAGATTGGAGGTTAAACATGAGGAATGGTATTATGATACTATTTTAGAATGAATTGAGAAATATGTATCACCAAGTTAGAATGAGGGAAGGCGATGCCTAAAAATTAATTTTTATTATAAAAAAAAATTATATGAATGTTTATTGATATCTTTTAAATTAGCCAATGTTGCTAACACTTTCATGAGGATAATGAATATATCAATTGACATTTCGTTATAAAAATTTATTATGATTTTTTAAAATGATACTCTAACATACATCAAGATATAAGCTGATTATTTATCTCATCTTAGAAAAGAATTTAAAGCTTTAAAAGAAGNCTATTTTAGAATGAATTGAGAAATATGTATCACCAAGTTAGAATGAGCGAAGGCGATGACTGAAAATTAATTTTTATTATAAAAAACAATTATATGAATGTTTATTGATATATTTTAAATTAACCAATGTTGCTAACACTTTCATGAGGATAATTAATATATCGCTTAACCTTTCATTATAAAAACTTACTATGACTTTTTAAAATGATGCTCTAACATACATCAAGATATAAGCTGATTATTTATCTCATCTTAGAAAAGAATTTAAAGCTTTAAAAGAAGAAAAAAATATGTCCAGTTTATTATGCAACTTTAATTACAAATTAATTGAAAATGAAAGAAATCAAGTGTTGTGTTTGATAAAAGGTTGTGCATCTGGAGACAAGTTAATATCACATGATTGATTTTATATAAAATTTACTTGAAAAAAGGTTTATTTAAATGGGTTCATTCAATATTATCATAGGGTATTAACCTAGAAAGCCTATAAATCTTGTTGACCTATCTATAAAATTCAAGCCTAACATATTTATACAACATATAAATGATTTACATGAGAATATTCATAAGAAATGGGCTATCAATTTCATAATTATAATATTTTTGCAAAAATCAAATAAGAAAAGTAAATTTTAAATTTAGTAATAAGACCATGATGCATCTAAATTCAAAAAGGTTTTTACATGAAAACTTTAAGAAATTAAATGCAAAAAAGGAGTAATCATTTAATATTGTGCAAAGTTTTAAAACTAATGGTTTCAAATTAAAAATTTTTAGAAACTAAATCAATAATTCAACGTATCTAATTTGACATTACATAACAAGCATATTAATAATTTCTCACATTAATAAACTTTTTCACATATATTTTGTGAGCAAACAACCAATCTTTCAATAGATATTACTATGCAACTTATTTATGAGACTATTTTAAATAATGAAACTATCCCTATAAATTTTTTATAGTGTATTTAAAAATATTTTATTCATTATTTGGCATAACATTATGCTAGTCTATGATGTTTCATCAATTACTCTATAGCTGGCCCATAAACGATGTCATGATTTTTTTTTATCAAAATCAAATAATAATTTAAAATGAAGCCAAATCATCCATTAAAATGCATTTAGCAATATCTTATTTGATTCACTGTAGAACTTGAAGCTACTAATCGTCTCACATGTAAAGCAAGTACTTCTACCATTTATTTTTTAAGAATGAGTTGAATTCGGGAAATTTAAAATCAAAAGGTTGTTGGCCCGACTAAATTAAATAGGTCTTTTAAATTAAACAAAAATATACTTTAAATTTAAGTTAAGTCTGCATCAAACATATCTACCACCTTAAATTATAAGGGCTCCGTAATAGACATTTTCAGGCATCTGATGAGATATTTTGAGTTGAACAAGACTTCTTATAAGTTTTATTTTATGTGCTGGATAAACTATTCCTTATATAATAATGTATGGCATAAAATTTATTTGATATTTTCAATCATTATTTTAATTNGACATTTTCAGGCATCTGATGAGATATTTTGAGTTGAACAAGACTTCTTATAAGTTTTATTTTGTGAGTTGGATAAACTATTCCTTATATAATAATGTATGGCCTAAAATTTATTTGATATTTTCGATCATTATTTTAATTTTCTATTAAGATTCCGGCACATTTATTTATCACTTTAATTTTGCATCAAGTGATAAACTCATTAAAAGAAAATAACTATTATATCGGGACTCCTGACCCAAAATTTACGTTGCGGCAAGTGCTCACTAGACTTCGGACACAATTTTGAGTATGGTATGCAATAATCTCTCCATTAAAAGGCTTTTATAACTTAACNGTCATTAAAAGAAAATAACTATTATATCGGGACTCTGAACCCAAAATTTGCGTTGCCGCAAGTGTACACTAGACTTCGGACACAATTTTGAGTATGGTATGCAATAATCTCTCCATTAAAAGGCTTTTATAACATAACTATAAAGTGAAAGAATTCCACTATAAGAAATCCATGACAAATTATGACTGTCGACATACGAATGCGAAACGACTGTAGCCCTGTTTGATTGAAAAATTATATCGGTGTTTAATTCCTTAATTAAGGCCCCGTACTCTGCATAGTAACGAGAAATTAGCGCATCCTTTTCTCTTTACAAAATTTCCAATGTTCTTCGGCAAATATAATTTTTAATGAATATGAAGATCGATCATAGTTCTTAATAAAATAAACTAAGGAGAAAGATTANTATTCAGTTACAATAAATTTACAAGAGAAAAAAGAAAAAAAATCTTATGTGCAATGTGATAGACTTGGGAGCTATTCAGCCAATGTTAGATAAGTAGTTTTGATATGAAAATAGCAGTGTTTTAAAAATTACAATGATTTATGTAATGGTGCTAACTATTGATCAATGAGGTGTTACAGCTTCAAGATAATGATCATACAGTTTTGTCTTATTGTTATAAGATTTCGAAAGGTTACTGATCCTAGAGTAGTAGAGTTGCTCCAATATGAATATGCTAACTTATATTTCTAAATGAAAATTCAATGATTGCAATGAATGTTGTCTGGATATTTAAGAGTTCCATATTACTTAAAGCATAATCTTGCCTCTTCAATGACTAACATCCTCTGCAATATTCTTATACATACTTCCCATTTTTTTGGCTAATATAATATTCTGATATCATTTGTTATAAATGAAACACTTAATCATTGAGATATGGTTAGCTTTGGCATACCAGTTTCATAATTTTGTTTTGTTAGTATAATTTTCCAGGAGTTAACCCATCCCATGTATGCTCATAAGAGGCCCGACATAAAATCATGTTAGAGTTACTAAGCCAAATTCAATCTAAAAAAATATTTAACAGGTTGGCTTCATTCTTTTTCATTTGAATGGTTTTAAAATATCTATGAAAAGTAATAGATTTGGTTTGATGGTACTTTGTTTAGATATTGTCATGTTATGTAGACTAATTAATGATAATTAAAATTTCTCACTTTCAATATTAATGATCAAATAACTTGACTTGAAGATTTTGTTGACTATAAGATAGTATTAATAATCTTAAAAAGATATTTAAGGGCATTTAATACTCTTTGCATGTAGAATTATAGATCAAATGAATGGACGAACTTATAACAGTATAAGCACCTTTGTACAAAGCATACATGTATTTCTCACATCACATAACTATTTGGACCTTGTGAGCAAACAATCAACCTTACATCTTACTTATTCATGTAGATGATTTCTTATTCATGATATAAAAAAAGACTTCCATACAACACATCACTCTCATTCCTTGAAGATTTATATGAATATTAGTCTTAACTATGGCTTTAAGAATACTTAACATACAATACAATGCATAATAACTACGTAAAATCATGCATCAAATATAACAATAAATGTTCTCAGGCAAACTTGAATCTATAAACCTTATGTAACACACTTATATACATCTCATTCCATCATGTTTTGCATTCATTACTATGTTGATAGTCATGGCACACCACCACCCCAAGTGGCACATGAATCATAAACTATAAGTCAAGACATAAATGAAAATCATCATATACCTATATTTATAGAGTATAAAGTTATGTGATACTCGTATACTATGCTCATGTTATTGTTAGTAAATCTTGGTTATATAGTTTAAATGTTACTCATTCTAGGTGGTCAAATACTTAGATTCATAGAATAAGGGTGGATTTGAGGCTTACGAAGCCTGTGGTAAATCAAAATCTATTTAAAATTTAATGCTCTCGGTAATAAACAAAAAAAAAATAATTCTAAATAAAGATAAATTTAAAAAATATATATAGAAAAAATCAATATAATTTAGAGTATTGAATAATAGCATAACTAAATCTGAAACTTTATTTGATTATATAAATTAAGAATTAGGTGATGTTGAAGAAATCTGTCTTGATAAATTTCCTAATAAAATAATATAATTAAAGAACTTACGACATGTTAATGATTTAGTTCATAGATTATTCATGCCTAATTCTTTACACTATAGAACAAATCTAACATAACATGATAAATTTAGAAGACAAGTTGATGGATGACCTTAAAAATAACTCGTCAAAGAAAACTTGAGTCTTTGGATTGTATCTATTTTACAAACACCTAAAAAAGTTGATAGTTGGAGGATGTGTATAGGCAATATTGTCATCAATAAAATTATCATCAAATACAAACTTCTTATATCTCAATTAGATTGGAGATTAAAAATGAGGAATGGTATTGTGATATTATTTTAGAATGAATTGTGAAATATGTATCACCAAATTAGAATGAGGGAAGGCGATGACTGAAAATTAATTTTTATTATAAAAAACAATTATATGAATGTTTATTGATATCTTTTAAATTAACCAATGTTGCTAACACTTTCATGAGGATAATGAATATATCAATTGACCTTTCAATATAAAAACTTATTATGATTTTTTAAAATGATACTCTAACATACATCAAGATATAAGCTGGTTATTTATCTCATCTCATAAAAGAATTTAAAGCTTTAAAAGAAGAAAAATTGTCTAGTTTATTATGCAACTTTAATTACAATTTAATTGAAAATGAAAGAAATCAAGTGATTTGTTTGATAAAAGGTTGTGCATCTGGAGACGAGTTAATATCACGTACAATTGATTTTATATAAAATTTACTTTAAAAAAGGTTTATTTAAATGGGTTCATGCAAAATTATCATAGGGTATTAACCTAGAAAGCCTATAAATCTTGTTGACCTATCTATAAAATTCAAGCCTGACATATTTATACAACATATAGATGATTTGCATGAGAATATTCATAAGAAATGGGCTTTGAATTTCATAATTAAAATATTTTTTTGCAAAAATCTAATAAGACATGTAACTTTTAAAGTTAGTAATAAGACCGTGATGCATCTAAATTCAAAAAGGTTTTTACATGAACACTTTAAGAAATTAAATGCAAAGAAGGAGTAATCAATTAATATTGTGCAAAGTTTAAAACTAATGGTTTCGAATTAAAAATTTTTAGAAACTAAATCAATATTTCAACGTATCTAATTGGACATCACATAATAAGCAAATTAGTAATTTCTCAAACTAATAAACTTTTTCACATATATTTTTGTGAGCAAACACCCAATCCTTCAATAGATATTACTATGCAACTTATTTATGAGACTATTTTAAATAATGAAACTATCCCTATAAATTTTTTATAGTGTATTTAAAAATATTTTATTCATCAGTTGGCATAACGCTATGCTAGTCAATGATGTTTCATCAATTACTCTATAGCTGGCCCATAAACGATGTCATGATTATTTTTTTTTTATCAATATCAAATAATAATTTCAATGAAGCCAAATCATCCATTAAAATGCATTTAGCAATATCTTATTTGATTCACTGTAGAACTTGAAGCTACTAATCGTCTCACATGTAAAGCAAGTACTTCTACCATTTATTTTTTAAGAATGGGTTGAATTCGGGAAATTTAAAATCAAAAGATTGTTGGCCCGACTAAATTAAATAGGACTTTTAAATTAAACAAAAATATACTTTAAATTTAAGTTAAGTCTGCATCAAACATATCTACCACCTTAAATTATAAGGGCTCCGTAATATACATTTTCAGGCATCTGATGAGATATTTTGAGTTGAATAAGACTTCTTATAAGTTCTATTTTGTGAGTTGGATAAACTATTCCTTATATAATAATGTATGGCATAAAATTTATTTGATATTTTCAATCATTATTTTAATTTTCTATTAAGATTCCGGCACATTTATTTATGGCTTTAATTTTGCATCAAGTGATAAAGTCATTAAAAGAAAATATCTATTATATCCGGATTCCTGACCCAAAATTTGTGTCCGAAGCCAAATAAGAGCGTGTCACGTGGTACATGGGCTCACCCTTCTAAAAAACTGTGGGGCCCAATGCGAGCACTGGACTCCGGACACAATTTTGAGTCTGGTATGCAATAATTGGTATGCAATAATCTCTCCATTAAAAGGCTTTTATAACTTAACTATAAAGTGAAAGAATTCCACTATAAGAAATCCATGACAAATTATGACTGTCGACATACGAATGCGAAACGACTGTAGCCCTGTTTGATTGAAAAATTATATCGGTGTTTAATTCCTTAATTAAGGCCCCGTACTCTGCATAGTAACGAGATATTAGCGCTTCCTTTTCTCTTTACAAAATTTCCAATGCTCTTGGGCAAATATAATTTTTAATGAATATGAAGATCGATCATAGTTCTTAATAAAATAAACTATGGAGAAANCAACGAGAAATTAGCGCATCCTTTTCTCTTTACAAAATTTCCAATGTTCTTGGGCAAATATAATTTTTAATGAATATGAAGATCGATCATAGTTCTTAATAAAATAAACTAAGGAGAAAGATTAGAATAATACCACGGAGGATTCATAGGGGCTGTCTGGATCACAATTAGAGGGATAGGCTCCAGATCTGTAGTTAGGCCAAAGGCCATGGATGCCGAACTCTGCATCTGGCTTTCCTGNTGGAGAAAGATTAGAATAATACCACGGAGGATTCATAGGGGCTGTCTGGATCACAACTAGAGGGATAGGCTCCAGATCTGTAGTTAGGCCAAAGGCCATGGATGCCGAACTCTGCATCTGGCTTTCCTGTTGTTGGGTAGCAGCAGCTCTTCACCGTGTCACAGTAAGAACCAGGCCACTAAACAAAAACATACAAATCATTAACCCAATAACAGAGAGAAAGAAATAGGGATAGAAGCATGTGTGTGTGCGCGCGCCACCTGCTGGACAAAGTAGAAGAAATCGAAGTCCTGAGCAGAGGAAAAGGTAGCAAAGAAGAAGAAGAGGATAGAAGAGAACGCGAGCTGGATCCTCATTGCCTTCATGGCTATGGAGTTCTGATTACTAAAGCAATTGAAGGATTTGGGATTGTTTTTATATGCGAGGCTTTGCGTGGAGTGTTGGAAACAGCTTGGCCCTGGCTTTTAAATTTTTGGGCAGAGGGAGAGAGGTGAAGGTAAAGAAAGGATAGGGAAGCCCGAAATTGAGCGATGGCAATGTATCTGGTTATTGGACCACGTGCATGGGGGCCGTTCCCATTAATTGTTCAATTTTTTTCTTCACCTAATAATTGAGCACATTATTTATATCTCTGAATTCATAGACGCGGATCGATTGTCATATTGTTTTAGAAGAAATGTTGGTGTTATTAGGGAGCTCGTTGTTTAGTTCGTGTTCGGTTCATCAATGAGTTCGGATTCTAATCGTTCGATAAGTAAACGAGACGAGCGTGAATAAATTTTTTTCGTTCGGTTAGTTAAACGAACTAAACACGAACAGTATTGCGTTCGTTCGTATTCAAATTGTTATTGTTAGAAATTTAAAATAATTATTCATATATACATATATATATATATATNCTAAACAAAACATACAAATCATTAACCCAATTGCAGATAGAAAGAAATAGGGATAGAAGCATGTGTGTGCGCGCGCGCCACCTGCTGAACAAAGTAGAAGAAATCGAAATCCTGAGCAGAGGAAAAGGTAGCAAAGAAGAAGAAGAGGATAGAAGAGAAAGCGAGCTGGATCCTCATTGCCTTCATGGCTATGGAGTTCTGATTACTAAAGCTATTGAAGGATTTGGGATTGTTTTTATATGCGAGGCTTTGCGTGGAGTGTTGGAAACAGCTTAGCCTTGGCTTTTAAATTTTTGGGCAGAGGGAGAGGGGTGAAGGTAAAGAAAGGATAGAGAAGCCTGTAATTGAGCGATGGCAATGTATCTGTTTACTGGACCACGTGCATCGGGGCCGTTCCCATTAATTGTTCAATTTTTTTCTTCACCTAATAATTGAGGGCATTATTGAGATCTCTGAATCCATAGTCGCAGATCTTCAAATGTATCCATTCATATACTGGCATATTCGTTTAGAAGTAATCATGGTGTTACGAGGATTTGGAGAAATTCTCACATATTGGAATTTTTTATGCACATTTACTTTTTGTGTTAATAATATCAACTATATTTTTGACAATCAACTAGCCTTCATTGACATCATTCATTTATATTTCATTGTCTAACTTTTTTTTATATTATGTTAATGCTTTCATAGTGGGAGTCACGCATTCGTTAGTTGATAATTTTATGGACCTATTGCTATCATTTACAAACATGTCAAGAAATCACCAACTAACAATTTAATAAACTTTTTTTTTTTTTGTAAATTATATATTTCATCCCTCTTAACTTTTTTAAGGGAGGTTCAACATACAATTCATTATTAGTAATGAGAAAATAAATTATATAGACTTTTTCTCACACACCTCTTTATATTTTTTTCGTCAAGTATAAACTAAAAGAAAAAAAAATAAAATAAAACTTGCAGAGCTGAAAAAGTGATGAAATTATTTCAACATTTTTCCTTGTTTTTTAATATTTACATGTCCTCCTGTTCATCTACTTATTGTATCAGCTATAAATCTCCTCTTGGCCGAGTTACGGGTAAGATAGAAGTTATATTCAGTTATTTATCATAAAATAAAAAACTTTCAGCCATTTAATTTGCTGATAAGTTGGCACTCGACATAAACTAGTGTAATTATTTGATATTTTAATTATTAAGTGATATGATGCATTATGTTTTAATGAAATATATTTTTTGGAGTTTAAATAAATGTAGTCAGCATTTAAGTAAAAGTTAGGGTACATTGGTATGCATAGTGAATGGGTTGCAGATCAAGAAAAGAAAGGGGAACATTTTACACCTATATTATTCAAATCCTCTTTATTTATATATTTAGTTTTTCCTTAAACTTTTCAACTAATTGAATGATGTTTTTGTCAGCATACCATCAAGTTAGACATAACTTTAAGAAAGTGAAAAGGCCGGTTTAAAAGTTTGTTGTGCTCTTGGAGACAGGTTAATATTAGAAAGCAAAAAAATTCTGGAAATAAAAATAGAAGCAACTGGATATGCTAAGCAGGGTAACACTTCGAAGTATCTTAGGAGCGCTCATCATATATTGCTTACAGGGGTGGACTCAGGTAGGGTTCAGGGGGGGCAATTGTCTCCCTTCAAATTCAATTTTTTACTTATATAAGAGGGCATGCAATTTAGTCTTTTTCCCATTATGAAATATTAGTTTTGTCTATCCTGAAATATCATTTTTGTTTTTCGTTGTCATAACCCCTCCAACGTTGGGTCTAGGGGTTGTTTGCCCCTCTCGAAAAAGATGTTGGTTCAGCCTCTGATTGGCTATGAGCATCCATGGCCACTATATATGTTATATTAGGCTCATTATGAATCTAATGGTAGCTAAACATTAAAAGTGTGTAATGATATTTAACTGATGTTAATTTTTTATGTAATTCAGCTAATAATAAATAATAATAATAATAATAATAATAATAATAATAATAATAATAATAATAATAATAATAATAGCAGTTAATTGAATAGACACGAAGGATAAGAACTCCTTCAGTTAAGACTTAAGAGTCCTATTAGAAAATGATGAAAAATTTTATTAGGTCTTATTTGCGGCGCTTACGATGTGAAGATGAAGCAATAATTAAATATTACACATTTAGAGATGCACACATAAAGGATTGGCCATAATAGCTTAGTTTTGCTGTATGTTAGAAAATTCGTAGCGATAGAATAGTGAATTGTAATTTTAATATTATACAAAAATTAAACACACACATATAAGAAAATACAACAAAAAATAAGACTCGAAATTTCTACATAAAAAATCTTGAAAAAAAAATCACGGGCCAAGCATAGTCTAAGTAATCCACTATATGTTTGTAAGTACAAGGGTGCGCCCTTATCTCATTACAGAGAGAATGGAGTTGCAATCTTACATTGAAAATTACACTTGTATTTATACAGTGAAAAATGTGTTAGGAAATTCAATAAGAAAAGTAGTCTGGCTAGAATGGTTGCAAGTAGTGGTCGTTGGAAGCTAGTATTCGACAGAGGTAGGTGGAGACAACGAATGGTGGACGGTGGGCGACTGCTATGAAGGTTGTTGGTTGACAGTGGATGACAACTACGGAGGCTAGTGGTACTCGCCAGGACTTCACTTCTGAATAAGATGTGGAAAAAATCACATGCCAAGCACAGTCTAAGTAGTCCACTATAAGTTTGTAAATATAGGGGTACGCCCTTTTCTCACAATAGGGAGAGTGGGGTTACAATCATACATTGAAGAGTACACTTGTATTTATATAGTGAAAAAAATGTGTTAGGAAATTAAATAACAACCATAGTCCGGCTACATCGATTGCAAGTAGTAGTTGTCAACAACCAACTGTAGTCTGGAGAGCTAAGTGGCGATGACAGACGATGAACGGTGATTGAAAGACTACGAGGATGGTGGTTGACAGTAGATTGCGGCTATAAAAACTAGTGATACTCATCAGTTCTTC
Source organism: Phalaenopsis hybrid cultivar (assembly GCA_002079205.1). Taxonomy (NCBI): domain Eukaryota; kingdom Viridiplantae; phylum Streptophyta; class Magnoliopsida; order Asparagales; family Orchidaceae; genus Phalaenopsis; species Phalaenopsis hybrid cultivar. The sequence continues at coordinate 517,390 of JXCR01147333.1, forward strand.
TCTCCTGAACAACTTGTGAAAATTCATTATAAATATGTTATTTGACCATTCAATTGACAATCCAAAGCTTCCAATATTTGTGCTTCAAAGGCTTGATTTGAGCATGATCATACTCGAATTATATTGAACTAATTTTAGACTCATTGGATCTGTCTTGACAAGATGCTCAATTTGAATATAAATTTGTTGAAATCAGAACTTAGTTATTCATAAATTTGAATTTTTTTAATTTAAATTACATTGAGATTCGTGTGCCATCAGAAAAAATTTGTTGAGGACACGTCAATTTTAATGAGTGGACATAATTTTCTTTATAATAATTAATTGGGCCAATTCATGGACCCTAAATTAAAATAACAAAAGTCAACCTGAATTAAACCGGTTGGTTCCAAAAGTACCATGCAAATGATAAATAATATATAAAATGTGTCTAATGTGCAGATTAAACACGAGAGAAAGAGAGAGATGTCGGCCGGTGGACTTGCAATCTAAATAGGATAACCTACCCTCAGATGACCAAAAAAGCTAAACCTCGACACGCTACCATATTAACTACCATGATTTTAGATGAAAAATTTATTATTTATTTACAGTAATCAACTCTAAGGAAAAGGGCAATTTTTTTATTTTTTAAGCGAAAAAAAAATATTAAAAAATTCTTCATTTCTAAGGTCCATCAAACCACTTATATTTACATATTTTATCATTTTGTTTATGTTCAAGAAATAAAATATTTCAGAGCCAAGAGGAGAAATAGAGAAAAGAGGAAAGAGATGAGAGAGTAACAAAAGATAGTGCATAGAGACATGGCCCTGAGGGCTAAAACGGGATATTTCTGAGCTCTTTGGCCCATTTTATTTCTGAGAATTAGAGGATTACAGAGAGAAAAAGAGAGAGTTATCCCAGCATGAGAGGGGTCAAGAACCGTTTTATATGAAAGAGTCTTCCAATTTTTAAATGATAGGAGAATAAAATAAAAAATTATATAATTATACTTACTTTAAAGAGAGTTGTACGGGGCATTATAGCTTTTTCTCGTGTCCGGGGAAGTTGCTAGGGGGTTCGTTGGTTGACGTCATTGGCCTTCTGTCGGTGGTCAACCAGCGGTTAGGAGGTGGCCGACCATAAGGACTTTAAGCGGTCAGTTGGGAAATGAACTTCCTGGAAGTTCCTTTGGTGGCCAACCAATGGAATTTGAAGTAGTCAGCTTATGGAGCCAGTCAAAGTGGTGGCATGAGGAGTTTCAGCTAGAATCGGAGAGGTCGGTTGGAGAAATTTTTATGGCCAGTTGGGAGTATGGAGTGGCTGACTAAGAAGATTCTTTAGTGACCGAGCAATAGGTGGTCATTGGAAGTGATCAGCCAGTCTTTTGCGCCTTGTTTCTTCAGGCAGCTAGAAGGCTTAAGATGTTGAAACTTTTTTGTTTTACATGAAGCATTTGAGTCTACTACTTCTTGGAAGCAAAAGTGCAAAAAGAATGATAGAATTTAAATACAAGAATGTGATTACAGTGATTCACTTGTTAAACACCCTTAGCTTCTTGCAGTCTTTTTGGGTTGATTTTTAATTTGACCCAGTCCCTGTGAAGTCCATGGTCGGCTTTTGAATATACTGACTCAGGACTTACTCTTCGCCTATCTGGTTTGCTAGTTCAGATCATTGCCTAGGTCGAGCTGCACCTTTTCACCGGATCTTGAGCGGATCTTATCGCTGCCTTAACGGGGGTAACCGCCGAGACTCGTTACTAGGGTGATTTGCATCATACACTTTGTGGAGCTTATCACTACTGAGTAAGGAACCATTTTCAGAGCTCTTTCCGTGTTGATTTTAGAGCTAGACTAGCTTTTAGATGCTTTGAGCATTAAGGAACGATTTCGTTGTGCATCCCCTGTTTAGAATGTCTTTATAGGATTTTCTTCTCTTCGATGTGATCTTCTTCTTATGGTGGCATGACCCATGCTCATTATCTTTCAAAATGTTGAATGAAGTTTTGTACTATGAATTACCTAAGGAATAGAACGTTGGGAACCAGGAAGGAGAAACAGAGAGAGAGAGGGAAAGAGAGGGGAGAGAGAGAGAGAGAGAGAGAGAGAGCACAAGGACTTGGCCCTTAGGTGCCAAAATAGGGTATTCCAATGCTTTTTGGCCTCTGTTAGTTTTTAGAATGAGAGTGTTATAGAGAGAAAAGGAAAGAGTTCTCCTAACATGAGAGGAGTTAAGAAAGAAGGGTCCAAAGGCCCCTTTTACATGAAAGGGTCCTCTTATTTATGGATGATGAGAGGACAAAAGATAAAGTTACATAATTACCCTTACTTTAAAGAGAGTTGTATGAAGTATTCTAGTCTTTTGTCGTGTCTGGGTATGTTCCTTGGGGGTTCATTGATGAATGGCCCTCGCCATCGGTCGATGACGATCGACTATTTGGAGTTGGTTGGTGGCTGGTTGTAAGAACTTTAAGTGGCCACTTGAGAAATTGACGGCCTAGAAATTCCTTTGTTGGCAGATCAGTGGAATTTGAAGTGGCCAGCCGGATGTTGCGAGGTGGTTGGTTGATGGCGCTAGCCGAGGTGGTTTGAGGGGTTTCGACTGAAATTGAAGAGGTCGTTTGAAGGGATTTGTGATGGCCAATTGGGAGTATTTTGGAGTGGCAGGTTGGGGTGGTTCTTTGGCGACCGACCAACAGATGACCAACTGGAAGTGATTTGTTAGTCTTTTAATTTGCATCCTATTTCTTCATGTGGCTGGAAGCCTTAAGAAGCCAATATTTTTTGCCACACAGACATACATATGAGGCATGACTTAGATAAGGCGGTTGGGGATAACAAACCAAGCAAAATCTTGTGAAGTTGTGCATATAACGAGTAGAGGTTAGCAAACTCGAATTCGGCTTCAGCAGTTTAAACAATTTTGATAATTCTTAGGCTCAAATCCAACAATTTTTATTACTAAATTTCAAATGCTTCACAACATCATATATGAATAATTAAGGAAAAAAAGGGTTACAAAGTGCAATATAAATTTTGTTTGGACAATTTATATTGCAATTATTCGAAATAAATTCAATAGATATAAACAATTATTGTCAAATTTGGACCAATTTTTCTTCCCTTAAAACACACTTAACGAAAAGGTTTTTACAATTTTTTGGCTGGAAATTTGGAAAAGCAATCAAACTAATAAGAACGTCGTTTGTATTGGTCGGAATTTATCCAAAAATAATCGATTCAAATAACTTCTGAATATTCTTTTTTTTAAAAAGAAATAAATTATGATAATCTTATAGAATTGTAAATGTCTTAAGATAAATCAGAATATAATGCACATATAATTAAACGAGAAAATTTTAAATTTTTAATACATAAAAAAAAATTCATGCAATCAAGCACCAATTCTGATATAATTTTGAATTCGGGACCTTGAAACTTAGCTAAACTTAAGGTCTCAACAAGACAACTCCAATGACAACAAGAGTATCCCCAAATGAACTCAAATCAAACAATTGAAGCGTCGTAAAAAATTTTAAATACATAATTATTATATGATTTTCAAAATTTGAATAATCATAAAAAAATCAATTTTTTTGATAAGAGGAATTCAAAAAACTCAAAATCATTCAATTTTGATATCATTAAAATAGATAAATATTAATCATTCAAGTTTGAAGGTTGGATTATAGACCACCAGTAGTAACCATCTTGATTTAGTCATCATCACTCATTTGTCATTATTAATTAGTCAAACGTCATCACTCAATTGTTATCGTCCCACCATCATCTTTATCCGTCATTAATTTTATAATCCCTTATGCCCATATTACAAGGAAGAGCAAATATTTATATTCTCAATGAACACAATTGATCCTTCTTATCCAAGCAAGGTTCTACGACATTTTTCTTAAATTTTTTCTTTTTCACATTACTTTTTCATGTTTCATGCGCTCTTTACGTTTTTCTACTTGAATATGTGATCTTCGTAGAAAGCCAAAACATAAAGCTATCATTTAATGCCCCTCATGTTCTACCATGCGATTATTATATTTATCTACAAAGAAATAGAATTGCTATTCTCTCTGACTGAAATCTAAATCAGCGTAATTCTACTCAATTTCGCTGTTTGTGTAGCCATGATGACGTTTGGAGCCCATTCTACAGTAATCGTAAGCCGCGTCTTACAAGTTTGTTTAGTGGAAGGAAAAATAAAAATAAGAACGAAGATTTGAAGCACAACTTTCTCCGAACAAGCTTGGCGCTGTTTCAACCAAGACATGATAATGTCAAGGCCGAACCATCAAGAGCATCAAAAGTTGTATCTGGAGTGTGTGGTGTTAATGAATCAGGATCTGAAACAGATGTTCTGAATCTGATGTTCATCACTGGTGAAGCATGCTGGTATTGGTTATCAGTTTGTTCCTGTGTCGGCTGTGGGAAATCCATACCAGAATTTTTGATATCAATACCAGAACCATTGAACGTCTCTTTATCTTCCTGATTTGTCGTATCAGATGCATCTGCTATGGTAAAATAATGTGTTGTAAGAGTTTTCCCTGCTGATCCTGTACCTGCTACTGGAGATTTACTCCACTCCCACTTCTTCTTCTCCTCGAACACTGCATCTCGTGTCACCACAACTCGTCTTGTCACTGGATCAAACATTCGATAGCCTTTCGTGTTCATATCATAACCGATGAACACCATTTGCTTGCTACGATCAGCCAACTTCGGAAGATGCGGTGTAACTACTTTTACATGTGCAAGACATCCGAAAATACGAAAATGATCGACACTTGGCTTGCGGTCATAATATGCTTCATAGGGTGTTTTGCCGACGACGCTCTTTGTTGGTGCTCTATTTAAGATATATACGGCAGTTGATACCGCTTCTCCCCAAAATTCGCCCGGGACTTCCATACTTTTCAACAAGCTCCTTGCCATGCCGACCACCGTCTGATTTCGTCGTTCGACAACTCCATTCTGCTGAGGAGAATAAGGCGCCGTGAGATAACGCTTAATTCCCAACAGCTCACAGTAACTCTTGAACTCATTTGAGATGAATTCACCGCCACGATCCGTGCGCAAAGCTTTCAACTTACTGTTTTTCTCTATTTCGGCTGCAGCTTTGACCTTCTTAAATGCCTCAAATGCTTCATTTTTGTCTCGGATCGGCACCTGCCACATAAATCTGGTACAATCGTCAACCAACAACAAGAAATAGCGCTTCCCTCCGTGAGTAGCAGGGG
>JXCR01147333.1:533495-543695 GCA_002079205.1 Phalaenopsis hybrid cultivar
AATGCTATCTTTCTTTGTAAAACATCTTTCAACTTCTTCCACTTTTTTACAAGGTTTCTTCCAGATTGTATGGGTTCACAAATTAGATAAGATCATACGTCTCAAAGAGATTCAACATCCTAAAAAAGTGTGGTGAGCCTTTAACAAATTAATGTAGCAAAATTCATAAGCCATTCAGGAGGAAGGCCTCTTGCTAAATGAATCCTTCGACAGGGTTACTATAGGCCAACTCTAAGAAATGTGAATAGCCTTGGAGGTTTGCTCCCATGCAATTGCAACTCTCTCATAAGCTTCAACCAGTCGCAAGCCATTGGCCTTTTGTAATATGGGGGATGGATCTTGTTCCATTTCTTATAGGCCAAGGAAAATGATATTTTTTATAGCAATGATCTTGGTTTAGAAATCAGGACCAACCTTGTCGGTTTGACTATGAACATGTCACAGGTCTGGTTCCTGTTGACAAAGAAAACTTGTCCCGCATAGAACCACACAATATCGGATGGAACCATCGGTTCAACCCATGAACCGACAAACCGACTCCGATTCTAAAGAACTGTTCTGTTTGTGGAGGCTCTTATAAATAAAGACACAAGCAACATGAGGGTCCACATCATGTGTCAGTGATACATGGATTTTGCTTTTTTTTAATTTAAAATGCAATACCAATCATTTATTTTGAGACGTGGGATTAAAAAAAAGATAAAATTGTTTATAAATTGACAAATATAATTCACTATAATTTATTTCAAAGAAATTCAATTTACATAGCTGCTACCTAGTTTTATGTAAACAATTGCTTCAAAAGCATTTACATACATATCACCCAATTTTATATAATTTACATATCTTACACCTAAACTCTATCTCTTACATTTATTCAAATCACTTATCACATCAAAAGCATCACTATTACAAAGAAATTTAATTTACATACATACCACCCAATTTTATTTATTTATATTTCTAACCTCTAAACTCTATTTTTTTACATTTATACCACCAAAATTATCCATATTACTATTTTAATTTTTAAAAGGTGAAATTCACTTTTCATGTATAGATAAAATGACATGTTAACATGTTAAACTTTAGATATTTAAGTACGTAGGATTGAGTGGTATGTAAATCTTATTCATTATTATTTTTTAAATATATTTATCATTTATTAGGTCATTTGGTTGAGCCCCCAGTTTAACCTGATTCAATCTTTGAACATTGAACATTTCATCTACGAGTTCAATGTTCGGTCCAGTTCTTAGAACCTTGTTAACGATTAATCACTTTTTAAAATGAATTGAAACCAAGTTACTGTCAAAATCACTGTCGAAGTAGTTTGCATTTTCATATGACTTATATCATATGTCGATACATATGAAAATATATTTTTGGTATGATTTTTTCTCACATGGTTGTTTATTTATCATCCCTATTAAAGGGGGTTTTGTCAAATCTTACACATTACTAACAATTAGTTTAATTTATCGTGAAGAACATATTTCTTCAAATCTCGTGATCTTTTGCATGATATTTTGGGTTTTAAATGTCGTTTCAAAGTCATTCTCTCTTGATATTCAAAACATTTTGCTCTGATATTATTTTTTGCCTGAATTCATATTCATGTTTGTGGGGCATTTGGTTGTTTGGAGTACTCTTCATTCTTTTTTAGAGAGTTTGCAACTGTCATCTATGACATCTACTTTAAAACGAGAATTGATACATATTTTATTCTTTTCTCCTTATTTGATTGTGAATCAATTTGTTTTGGTGCATTAGCTGACTATAGGTTGTATTTCTGACAATTTGATTGAAGTTGATCTAGTTAATGACATCAACCTCAGAGACAATGTGTATTTGTTTTTAGAGGCAGTTACTGTGAGTTGCTAAGTATTTTCTCTGCATGTGACCTTGATAGTTATACTTTCGCTCTGACTGATTTATAGTTTTGGGGGCGTATAATCCCAATATGGTTGCCAGTCATCTCAGCTTTTTTCATTAAATTGCATATGGTGGATTACCCCTCGTTTCCGGTATTATTGATGCTGATTAGATTGAATCTGTTATCTCGGAGACGCGTATATATGTTATTTCTATGATATGGACAAATTTTCTTCAAGTTGATAACGATTCTAGGCTTCATGTAACTCCATCAGATATTTGTATAAAAGTGAGCTATACTAGCTTGATTCGGGTATGACTATCATTTGCATATTTCATGGAATGAGAAGTTCGAAAGTATGAGCGTCAGGTACAATCACCGAGTATTTCTCAAGCAGAGATCCCGACATAGTATTTTACAGGCTGATGATACTAGAGATAACATCTTTATTCTTTTCATTTTTTATTAGTATTGCCTAATTACATTAATTTAATTGTTCTTCATTCTTTTTTTTCCTCATTTTATCATTTTCATATTTTTTCTTTGTATTGCAGTTATTGATCAGAGGAGTAATTAGCTTATTACAGGCGACGAAGTTACTGTTTCATAGTCGGAATGTGATCTAGGTAGCTATCTCCACATACTGGTGAGATCCCTTGATCGACGTATTGGTTTGTGCAGTCTCGACACAATGAACTTCGTTGTGCTTCCACGGATTGTAGCACTAGCCCCATTGCACACCGATCTTTGATGTCAGAGGAAGTATTCTCTATTTCTAGGATGTGAATGGACTTAAAACTGACTTTTGGGAGATCTTGTGGAAGTTTGTCACCGATGAATACATTTGATCCTATTACTGCTAACACATGTTTCTATTATAGACAATATTTCTTTATAATCTATTTTTCTTCATTTTGACTAGGTAGGCCATTNTTGGCCTGTGCTGTCTTGAAACAATGAACTTCGTTGTGCTTCCACGGATTGTACCACTAGCCCCATTGCACACCGATCTTTGATGTCAGAGGAAGTATTCTCTATTTCTAAGATGTAAATGGACTTAAAACTGGCTTCTTTTGGGAGATCTGGTGGAAGTTTGTCACCGATGAATACATTTGATGCTATTATTGTTAACACATGTTTCTATTATAGACAATATTTCTTTATAATCTATTTTTCTTCATTTTGACTAGGTAGGTCATTTACAGTGATATCATTGTCTACGGGGCAATGATATCACCACAATGGGGCAATGATGTCACCACCAATGGGACAGTGATGTCACCACTTATGGAGTAGTGTTGTATTGCAAATGACTCATTTAGCCAAAATGATGAAAAGTAGATTATTAGGAAAAAAGTGTCTATAAAAGAGAGATGTGTTCGGAATATTAATGTTGGATATATCTATTGATGACACTTCCATCAGATCTCCCAAAAGAAGTCGACACTTAGTCCCCTAATATCCGAGGAGTAAGGAGTATCTCATCCAACATCATAGATCGACATGAACTATTATTAGATATTCAACCTGTGAAAGCACGAGGAGAACATTATGTTGAAACTGCACACATCTACTTGCCGATGAAGTGATCTCAATAGTATGCGGAAATAACTCCCTAAATCGTACTAACTGTTGGAAGAGTTACTGTCTNCCATTTACAGTGATATCATTGTCTACGGGGCAGTGATATCACCACATTGGGGCAATGATGTCACCACCAATGGGGCAGTGATGTCACCACTTATGGGTTGTCTTGCAAATGACTCATTTAGCCAAAATGATGAAAAGTAGATTATTAGGAAAGGAGTGTCTATAAAAGAGAGATGTGCGGGAATATTAATGTTGGATATATCTATTGGTGACGCTTCCATCAGATCTCCCAAAAGAAGTCGACACTTAGTCCCCTAATATCCGAGGAGTAAGGAGTATCTCATCCAGCATCATAGATCGACATGAACTATTATTGGATATTCAACCTGTGAAAGCATGAGGAGAACATTATGTTGAAACTGCACACATATATTTGCCGATGCAGTGATCTCAATAGTATGCGGAAATAACTCCCTAAATCGTACTAACTGTTGGAAGAGTTACTGTCTCCCGTGATACTATCTTCACTCTTCTGATTTATATAAAAAAAAAAAAACTATATGAGGATGATAAAGTAATAAAAATTAAGAATGAAGAACATTTAAATTAATGCAATTTAGTAATACTATTAAAAAGAGAGTAAAATTAATACCTCTAGCCCAAAATATGAGAGGCCTTCAGTCTTCTCATCCATAATTACAATATAAATAAAATTATATGAGGATGCTAAAATAATAAAAAATAAGAATGGCGAGCTATTAAATTAATGCAATTAAATACTATTATAAAAGAGAGAATAAATATACAACCTCTAACATCATCAGACTGTGAAGTATTTACGTTGGGTCATCTACTCTCGAGAAATACTTAGTAATTGTGTCAGCCGCTCATATTTTGATTTAGCTAGGAGAAGTATAAAATTAATGTCAAGCCGAAGAAAAATGCATTTAGATTATGAAATCAACATGCATGCACTTCTTCAAGATAACAAATCTTATTTGATCAACATAAATAATATTAGGAATATGGTAATTTTTTATACGTAATTGCGCAAGAAAAGTTGTATTGTCTAACAACCATATTAGGATTATAAGTCAACAAAATTATAGATCGTCCATAGTGAAAGCACAATCATTTCAGTCACATCTTGTTGAAATATTCATTGACTCATGATGATCGCCTTCTAAAAAGTATACACTTGCCTCTCCAATTTACGTTATCAACTAAATCAACTCCGATTAGATTGTGAGGAATGTTGTCAATAGGTGGCTGATGCACCAAGATAAATCGATCCACGATCAAATGAGGAGCGAAGATAAAAGACGCACTCTTTTGTTACTCTAAGCTAGTTCTCGCCCGTGACAGTTGCATAATAATAGGCTAATCTCTTTTTAAAAAGAATGAATGATACTCTAGACAACTAAATCTCCCTCGAACATAAATATGAATCCAATATGAATATAATGTGAGATTTGAAAATCTTGAATATCAAGAGAGATTGACTTTGAAACTGCCTTAAAAATTTTATATATCTCGATAAGGATCACCAGATTTAAAAAAATCCATTTTCCATGAGATGTCAAGTTAGTTGCTAATAATGTGTTGGATTTGATGGAACTCCCTTTGGTAGAATGACAAAAAAAAATTATTGCCATGTGACCAAAAATCCTATTAAAAATAAATTTTCATTCTTATTAGGAGTAGTCGGGGACAACCACCCGATATCTATAGAAACTTCTGCAATTGGCTCTGTTAGGTCGTCTGCTCTTGACGCACCAAATTCAAATGAATCGTCTAACATCACCATATGTTGGTCCAGGTCGTCGTCATATAAATAACTGAATCCAAATTTCCAACAAGATAGCGGTCAGAAAGCGCATCAATAGTCTTGCTAATGTTTAAACTTGCTGATAATAATATAAAATTTTTAGAAATAGTATCAACAAATTAAACTCACCTCATCTATCCCTAGTAGTAGAATATTATTGACTGAATAACATTTCATCAACTGAGATGCACTCTTCGTAATGACAACCAAACGCTGACAACCCATATATCACATATACTTTCTACAGTGTAATTGTCAACCTATCGGGACCCACTAACATGTTTTTGTGGTAGAATCCCAAAATTTAATTACCTCTCTGATCCTTGAATGTGTGATAATCTCAAAGCTAAACATAGAAGCATACACAGTCTCATAAACCCCTCCATTCTTTAGTGTATTCTGGTGTGCTTGTAAGATATATAGAGCCTATATGAGGTATCCAAGCGGAGAACTAGACACACGCCTCAGTATAAATACCAGAAAATTCTGGTAAATTCTGCTATAGTACATGTGACCTAATAATTCTGACTGCTCAACCTGTTTTTCAACATCCACAGTGAACTTCAAAATATCATAAAACTCATAATTTAAATTATCCATAATACACTCCAACATGTTGAACGCCTAGCACTTCAATTTAATAAACTTCACTCATTTTGTCAGCTCTTTGAAAATTAAGAATCACCATATGCATTGTGCTCTTTCAGTATATTCTTGTACTGCCCAAATCTATAGCTTATATCAATAACCCATTAAGGATCATGTCTGTCTATAATGGGTCAGATGACCTCTTTAGTGGCCTCGTCACGTGGCATGCCTGCCCTCCAATTAACCATCTTCTATGGAATTAGTTAAAGTAATATATTATCATAATACCGATGTACATATTAGGCATTTGAATTAAAAAGATGTAAAGATAATACAGCAACAACAAAACCTTTCTCCCACTAAGTGGGGTTGGCTACATGAATCCTTTTTCTCTATTATGTTTTATTGAGTGGCATATCTTCATTTAATTCTAATAAATTAAGATCACTTTTTATACAATACGCTCAAGTTTTTTTAGTTCTACCTCTACATTTCTTATCAGAAATCAAATCTAAAATATTTACTCTCCTAGTAGGATCATCAGATGATCGGCATCTAATATGGCCAAACCATCTAAAGATAATTCTCTCTTTAATATTGTCTACCACTGGAGCAACAACAACTTCATGGATATATTTATTTCACATTTTGTCTATATGTGTAAAACCACTCATCCACCTAAGAATTCTCATCTCAGTAACACTTATCTTAGTTTTATGCGTCTTTTTTATAAGCCAACATTCTGCACCATAAAGCAAAGAGAATAAAGTATGTTAAATTCTTGGACGTTTAAAGTTCCACACCAATAAAAATTTGTCCATAGTAAGGCTTAACCTTTTTGTAACAAACATAATCCGCTCTAGACATATATCATGCTTATTGGAGGGTATTTGTTAACCTACACGCTATAACGTAGACAAGTTCATTGGACGTGACAAGATCGACAAGAATCAAATGTGACAGTTGTGTGATCAAATTTTGAAATTATTTGGATTGTCATCAAAACTCTAAAAATAATTTATTTTTGTAAAACAATTTTTGCGTGCGTGCTCGGGCTATTGAGATGGATCAAACCGTGCTCGGGCTATTGAGATGGATCAAACGAGCTTATTCGCTTTTTGAATCGGGCTTCATTTGGTGTGACTCAATTGATTAAATAGTTAATTTTATTATATGAAGTTAATATTCATTTGTATTTTTATATTTATATATAATTATANGTTATTTTTGTAAAACAATTTTTGTGTGCGTGCTCGGGCTATTGAGATGGATCAAACGAGCTTATTCGCTTTTGAACGGGCTTCATTTGGTGTGAGTCGATTGATTAAATAGTTAATTTTATTATATGAAGTTAATATTCATTTGTATTTTTATATTTATATATAATTATATATTAATTGCCATGTCTTTATATATCTATATATTAATAATTATAATTTTAAGATTCAAATTCAAATTTTCTTTAGTAATATTCATATTAATTGAGATTTAAATGGGTATTGAATGAGTCATTAGACATATTTCTAAAAATAAAGTTAAAGAATCGTTTTAATTGATGGCTTGGGAGACAAAAATAAAAAAAAAAAAGAAAAAAAAATCTTTCTCGCCGTCCTTCTCACGACAAGAGCAAGTAAAGAAAATAAAAAATGTTATTTTTTCAAAAAATCCCTTCTCATTNAGAAAGGAAAAAAAAATCTTTCTTGCCGTCCTTCTCACGACAAGAGCAAGTAAAGAAAATAAAAAATGTTATTTTTTCAAAAAATCCTTTCTCATTCTCTTACTGAATTCCTCATCACAACCGAATGCAATGATGTTGTTCATCCCACACATAACACCTCTTGCCCCTTTACTTTCTCACATGACAGACGACCCATCCCTCCGCTCTTAATTGAAACCAACACATTTCACTGCAGCCACCTCCCATCGACAGCAAACTCAAGTTCCCCAACTATCCGTCCAGGCTCTTTTACTCCCAACACCTAGTTCTCCTGCTGCTATACTTCTTCCCACAGCCTAGGAAGCTGCAACCTCCCTTCTATTACTCATTTCTATCATTTAAGCTTAATAACCAATCTCTCCAACCAACCCATTACGTTGCAACTATCCATCAAAGTCCTCTTTCTCCTTTTATTTTCTCTTTGCTACACGTAAAGTCGGTTTCTTCCAAAACTCTCTTTCTTCTTTTACCCTCTCAATTGAGAGAGCGGAACCCTCCATCTTCTCTCATATCTTTTTTCTCTCTACGCAAGAGTATACCATCTCTCTTATCTCTCGTTACCCGAGAAATAAAAAAGAGAAGAGATTTTCTTAAAATCCGCACGTCGATATTGTTCGCTTAGTTCATCGCGACAAAGTATAGAAGTATTATTTTCTAAACCATAAAATATTGCTTATGACGTGTTTGGCGGGATTAGTGAAATTCACCACGCCTTACTTAGTGTGGTCATGGAAACTTATATGTGACGCTCGCGAAACAATCTTTTTTTCAATGTGTATTACACCACAAGCAAAACTTGTGCATATTTTTCTTAATATTGTCCGAAAAACTTGTAGGTGATGCTTACGACTCGATTTTTTTGTAGGGTATTTGACACGACGATTGAAACTCGTGCTTGCTTTACTTTGATGGCGAAGCAAACTTATAGGCGGCACTAACGACACAATGCGGAAATGTTTGTGTTTTGAAGTCTGCTGCAAGCACTTCATGCGCACATTTCTTGGCATGGTGGGTTTTGAAAATTTCTGTTGTGGTTTCTCATGACATCGACCATGCACGTCTTTTGGCGTGATGAGTAGGCTCATACTTTCGATGTAGTCCCTTAAGTGAGGAGGTTGCTGGGAGACTGTTGTTATTTGGACTTGGTTAAAATTCGGCTGAAACAAAATGAAATAGCTCAAAATCTAATACAGTGTAGAAGGCTTGCAGAGTACTCTGATTACAATATATTTGAAATATTTTAGAGTTATTTGATTCATTGTAAAATAAACATAGAATTTTATATTTTTTTGTTTGTTTTGAAGTAGATTGAAATAATGTATTTCAAAATATATTTTTTTGTCCAACTACGGTGGGGGGCTGACAAGCGGCCGGGGACGACAGAAGGCCAGTGGCAGACAATCAACAATTGTGGTAGCGATAGGCAGTTGATGTTGCCATCGTCTGCAGTGGTGCTTTGCAGCAGTCCACCTAGGACTTCAACGACATACAACCAGTGATGATAGACGGTTGGAGGCGACGTCGACGAATGTTGGTGGGTGCGGTGGCTTGCCGATAGCATTTTTTGGCGTAACTCAGATTCAACTGAATTCTGAATTTAGCCAAAATGACCTAAGGTGTGAACTTTAAATTCATTCTTACTTTACATTGTATTTATAATTCTTCATATAAAATATATAATAATGAGAATATTGCACGGGTTACACCTATGTTTGAGCTCTTGATTACCATAAACTGCAAATCCTTCCAACAAAATGACACAAATTCAGGTAGTGTGAGTTAAACTTTTTTGTAATTCTTCATACCAAACAAATAATAATTAGAAAGAATTACGGTACACTGCAACTTTTTCTAATGAAACAACCCCTTAATGAAAGTTAAATACTCACATGTATTTTATTGTGTCTTAATTTATTAAATTTAAGCGCTTGAGAATATTGCACGAGCTCAAATCTGTTCAGCTCTAAAATGTGTNTAAGCGGTAAACATAGGCTAGATGCCACAGTTCAAGAACCCCACCCATTAAAAGAAGCAAAGAAACAATCAAAATACATAAAATGATGAAAAAATAAAGCCAGTCCACATAAATGGCGCACCAAAGTGGATCTGTGAGGCATGCCCACGATTCTCATGTAAACTATGAGTGCTTTGAAATGGGAAACGAAAAACAAGATGTACAGAATAATTTGTAGGAGATAAAATTGAGGCAAAGTTGTGTTTGAAGATGCCGGTTTCTTAAAAGTTCAGTTCCCAGTTTAAGGATAACAAAATGCAGAGAGCCCAAATCTGATTTAAGAAGATGATAAATCAGTAATCTGACATATATTAAGCCAAATCCGAATGCATTAGGAAGCTAAACACCCGTTGAGTAGTTTAGTTTGCTTCTCCCATCATCTTCTTGTTATTCTTATAAAGGTCAAACATATTTGTTTCAACGGGAGGTCAAGTGAAGCAATTAAAATGAGAGTGAAACAGAGATTAAAAGAAAAGACCTGTTCTTTCCAAATTTGGTGTCGAGGAAAGAACGGAATATTAATTTCATGACCCAAAGCTGGTGTTTTTTTTCAATGCTATTGAACTTAAAATTGATTCATATCAAAA
>JXCR01147333.1:545993-564392 GCA_002079205.1 Phalaenopsis hybrid cultivar
GTAAACATAGGCTAGATGCCACAGTTCAAGAACCCCATCCATTAAAAGAAGCAAAGAAACAATCAAAATACATAAAATGATGAAAAAATAAAGCCAGTCCACATAAATGGCGCACCAAAGTGGATCTGTGAGGCATGCCCACGATTCTCATGTAAACTATGAGTGCTTTGAAATGGGAAACGAAAAACAAGACGTACAGAATAATTTGTAGGAGATAAAATTGAGGCAAAGTTTTGTTTGAAGATGCCGGTTTCCTAAAAGTTCAGTTCCCAGTTTAAGGAAATAACAAAATGCAGAGAGCCCAAATCTGATTTAAGAAGATGATAAATCAGTAATCTGACATATATTAAGCCAAATCCAAATGCATTAGGAAACTAAACACCCGTTGAGTAGTTTAGTTTGCTTCTCCCATCATCTTCTTGTTATTCTTATAAAGGTCAAACCTATTTGTTTCAACGGGAGGTCAAGTGAAGCAATTAAAATGAGAGTGAAACAGAGATTAAAAGAAAAGACCTGTTCTTTCCAAATTTGGTGCGAGGAAAGAGCGGAATATTAATTTCATGACCCAAAGCTGGTGTTTTTTTTCAATGCTATTGAACTTAAAATTGATTCATATCAAGAAGTAGCCAAATGCAGGAAATTACATAACAAGAAAAACCAATGAACCAGAATAATCAGTAGTTTACACAATGGCAACTCAACGCAACAGCAAATAGCAGGAACAAAATAACGCAGAAAGAATCAATTCAGCACAACCAAGCATCTGCAGACATCATTACAGATATAAAAAAAAAAAAAACTGTAACATCCATAAGTTCACATCGCAAAACCCTAGGATCCTAAAGGCATGATAGTGTAAATTTAACAAGTTATTACACAAATCTGACAAAAAAACCTCAATCGTTAGGACAAACCTAACTAGCTAGAGTTCTAGCTTAAGCTCTTCCTTCTCCTTGGTGAGGTAATGGAGAACGATGGGAGTGACGCGGATAACCGCAACCCATACCCCCATGATAGTAAGATGCCTTTTAAGCTGTTTGTATGCCGTCGCCTTGTCCGGCCGACGAGGAAGCCCTCCCAGAAACATCTTAGCTTTCACGATTTGAATCTCTCTCTCAAGCCGAAACCCTAAATGGTAGCCGGCGGTGCTATCGGGTGCTGCACGATGCAGTTGCCCTTTTAAAGCAGAGGATAATTTGGCTCCAGGTATCATACAAGTAATTAACTTATTATAAACTTTAATTTTTTTATAATTATTTTAAATTAAATGGAAAAGGGTTGTAATTAAGTCAGCCCAACTAATGAGCCTGCTCGAGCTCTGCTCGACGTGTGACTCATGAATTGAGCTCGATGAGTTAAAACTCGAGTTCAAGCTACATCTGATTCGACTTGTTAGCATGTGAGTCTGCCCGATTAAAAATTATTAATATAAAATGTGATACTTAAGTAAGTAGCAATCAATTTTTGTGCATTTACATATCTCACGCTAAAGCTTTTATTTTTATATGAAAATGTGGATTTCTCGGTTGAAAAGCATGATTAGTGCTATTTTTTTATCAAATTGAATGAATTGTGTCTTGTTTTTGTAGAAATGAATGTTTCGATATGACATAGTTAAATTCATAAATTTGGTGTTATGTCTATAAATTTTTCAATAAAATATACTCAAAATATAAATTTAAAGACTTTATTTTTAAAATATTAAAAATATTTAAAAATTNAAGAAGCCCACTTTGCTGAGATCTAAAGACACTTGTGTCTAACAAGATGCTATGATAGGGGAGATCACTCTTGTTAGGAAGAGAAAAAAGGGAGCTGGTTCCCTTCTAGATGTTGTTCTCATTCTTCATGCAAGTGGATTTATTAAGTAAAGATAGAGCGGTGGATTCATTAAATGTTATAAAGCTCATTTTATAACTATGTTTTTTCACACAAAAAATATTTGATAATGAGAAAATTTAGTTTTGGTGTACAACTAGCTACGGTCAAGTTATTTACTGAAGTGATATGCTCTGAAGGACGTACACCCCAAAATAGGTGTTTTACCCATGTTAGACACAAATATGGCTTCACCACGGGTCAATACGTGATTAACACGATATTTAATAATGTCAGAGCTCTCTCTTACTCGAGCATAAATTAGCCCTTTGTCGAAGCAAAAGCCGAAGTGGCAACTCAAATTTGAAGTTGCGGCACTCTCGAACAATTCTCAATATAGCATAGTTCTCACAATCACCTATTCATTGTCATCTCGTTCCAATTGCAAGGAGTTATCGAGACAGGATAGCTACTTCAACTGTGAGAGCAACTAATCGAAGTGAGCCATTGTCGAGCGGCCCTAATCGAAACGAGTTAGTCATCAAGTAGCACTGATCGAAAAGGTGATTCATTGATGTGATTCATATCATCGTTCTATTCGTTCCTAGTGTTCGTCGTCTTCATTCAAGTAAATCAGCTTTCCCCTTTTTAGGGTTTAACAACTGAGTGGTTTGAGCCATTATTTGGGTAAATATAGTGATTTTATTTATTTATTTTGATAATAAAACAAATGTTGTTTGTTTCTGTTATTGTTTCTTTTAATTTGTTTATATGGATTTTTAACTTGGAGGTATTCATTTGTGCATGTTTTGCTTTCATATGCATTTTCATTAACTTCCATGCTCATTTTTTCTGAAAATTTTCTTGTTAAGTTAGGCTGTTGATTCTCTTATAAGTAAACACTTGAAATATTTTTGTTAAAAGAACATATTTAGGTACGCTTTGCAGACTAATAATCTAGCTTTCTTGGTTTTAGAATGTCATTTGAAACTTCCTTCNCGTAGTACAAATGCATGCGTAAACTCAAACCTAATATAATCTAAAATAATGCATGATTATTTTGAAAACACAATTATTTACAATTCACAAAACTTGTATTTTTGAAGTCACATTCAATGTGTTAACTTGCACACGCTTTTGAGCAGATCTTCTTCCTATAGAATAACGTCTTAAGTCCCACATTCGACGAGTTCAATCTCTCTTCTCATAGGAACTGGTGTTGACAAGACTAAACATTTTTTATCGAATTAATTCAATCTTTTTCTTCGTTAGGATTGGAGCATACAAAATTTATTTCTAATAATGTTCGAATCGCAAGATCTAATTAAATATAGAATATCAATATCAAAGTATTTCAAATAATTAAAATAAATGTTATTAGACATTTTACTAATTGTTATATGAACATCAAATAATTAAACTTTTTTTATTTACTAATTTTTTCTGTTTANTAAATTAATTCAATCTTTTTCTTCGTTAGGATTGGAGCGGACAAAATTTATTTCTAATAATGTTCGAATTGCAAGATCTAAATAAATATCGAATATCAATATCAAAGTATTTCAAATAATTAAAAGCAATGTTACTAGACATTTTACTAATTGTTATATGAACATCAAATAATTAAACTTTTTTTATTTACTAATTTTTTCTATTAATTGAATGATTTCGAGTTATTCATCAAGTGCATTGGTTCATTTGCAATCCTATTTATCTTTTAATTACTCATTTTTTTGTCATTTTATTACAACATTTGCTTGAATTGATATTATTTTCTCTCTTTAATGATAAACAAGTTCGCTCATGAGTTGGCTTAAACTTGTAAAAGTAAGCTCAACCTCAAGCTCAGACTCAATTGGATAAGTGGCTCGTGAACTGAGCTCGAGAAGCTAAAAAGCTAAACTTAACCTAGCTCCGACTAGACTCGTTAGCTCGTGAGCTGACCGTTCAAAAAAGAATTAATATAAAANAGTCATTTTATTACAAGATTTGCTTGAATTGATATTATTTTCTCTCTTTAATGATAAACAAGTTGGCTCATGAGCTGGCTTAAACTTGTAAAAGTAAGCTCAACCTCAAGCTCAGGCTCGATTGGATAAGTGGCTCGTAAACTGGGCTCGAGAAGCTAAAAAAACTAAACTTAACCTAGCTCCGACTAGACTCATTAGCTAGTGAGTTGACCGTTCAAAAAAGAATTAATATAAAATATATACAAAATATATTAAAATTTAAAAATTTATCTTTAATAATGTAAAAATAAAACAAAATTTAACATTTTATAAAAAGGGATTTCTTATTATTTATCTCTTAATTGCTCATTTTATTTATCATTTTATTATAATGTTAGTTTGAATTAATATTATTTTCTTTCTTAGATAATAAACAAGTTGGCTCGTAAGCTTGCTTGAACTCGTAGAAGTAAGCTTAAGCTCGAGCTCAGACTTGATTAATTAATCAAGCTCAAGCCGAGGCGGCTTGAGCTCGACTAGGCTTGTTTACACCCCTACTCTAAGTTGAGATTGATCACTTTATAATTTNAATAATAAACAAGCTAGCTCGTAAGCCAGCTTGAACTCATAGAAGTAAGCTTAAGCTCAAGCTCAGACTTGATTAATTAATCAAGCTCAAGCCGAGGGCAGCTTGAGCTCGACTAGGCTTGTTTACACCCCTACTCTAAGTTGAGATTGATAATTTTATAATTTTAGAATCTAAATTATTTTTACTATATGCTAAGTTCAAATATTTAACGTATAATAACCAGCCTTAATCAAATGTGTTTTCTCTATCGGGAGGGGTAATTAACCATATGGACTTGAAACTCATATTTTAAAGGCATCGCAAAATAAATTTGAAATCTCTGGGTCTAAAAATATATGGGAGCAGTGGGTGTTGATAGTTAAAACATAGAACACAAAACAAAGTAAAACAAAGGTATAACTCGCTCATTAAACAAAGTGAAATTTGTAAAAATGAACAAAGAAGGAGCGAGAATAGGAGCATGAACTTAAAACATCTTATAATTTTTAGTTTGATTAATTTAAAATTGATTATGCATCTTATTATGTAGAGAAAATATAGAAAATTTAGGATCAAATAAAATACATATTATATAGAAGATATGGAGAAAAGTCAAATTTAATATGTTTTGGGAGAAATTNGGTTTATTTATATGTTTTTGTAGTATCTATCGCATCCTTAAAACATCTAACAACAATCTCATTGATCACATGATATTTTTTGAATGTTTGAGCACATNAGTTTATTTATATGTTTTTGTAGTAACGGTTTTATTGTTTCTATCGCATCCTTAAAACATCTAACAACAATCTCATTGATCACATGATATTTTTTGAATGTTTGAGCACATTAATGTAATGATAATTAAGCAATCATGTGCTAATATTATATAAATAAATTAAATAAACAATAAGAAGAAAAATGACCTTGAGCTTATTGGATTTCTTTCACCAAGTTACTTAAACTATAAGTATATGTAGCAGAATATATTGCCAAGAGAACTGCAGGACGGCAAAAATGGGAAAAAAAAACTGCAAAGAAAATGCAAATAATAACACTGACAACTTACGTGGTTTCGTTCATAAGACCAGCATCCACTGGAGGGAATCAAGAAATAATTCACTAAGATAATCTTAAAGATTGCATCGCACAATTTCAAAGACGAACCAACTCCTCTAGCTCTCTATCGATCTTGATCTCAATACAAGCTTTCTTGATTCCTCGCATTGCTCTCAGAATTTTTCTTTNCCCACTGGAGGGAATCAAGAAATAATTCACTGAGATAATCTTAAAGATTGCATCCCACAATTTCAAAGACGAACCAACTCCCCTAGCTCTCTATCGATCTTGATCTCAATACAAGCTTTCTTGATTCCTCGCATTGCTCTCAGAATTTTTCTTTCTCGTTAACCCTCTCAACTCATATACATCCTTACATATATATAAGAAATGACTCATAAAATATGACCGGTTAAACACTTGTCATAATCAAATAACCGTTGTACCCATTAGCTACAGAAAAACTCTATATAAACTGCGGCGGCGTCTTATTTCATGTAATTGAGAGTCATCATAACAATTCTCTATCTTGACTCTTCATTACAAATCTCCATAAAATTGATTCCCTCCACATTGCCCCCAAATGGCCTTTAATTCTTGGTTGAGTTCACTAAGTCCATACAGTANGTCAAATAACCGTTGTACCCATTAGCTATAGAAAACCTCTATATAAACTGTGGCGGCGTCTTAGTTCATGTAATTGAGAGTCATCATAACAATTCTCTACCTTGACTCTTCATTACAAATCTCCACAAAATTGATTCCCTCCACATTGCCCCCAAATGGCCTTTAATTCTTGGTTGAGTTCACTAAGTCCATACAGTACCTAAACTTAGATATAGGTAGCACCTTAGTGAACATATCGGTTGGATTCTCTTCAGTGGGTATCTTCTCCACTACTATCAAACCCTTAGCAACAACATTCCCCACAACATGAAGCTTCACATCTATATGTGTTTCCGTTCATTTTTCTCTTTTTTTATTTTAAAAGGAGTCGCCAGCTTGTCGATAGTCGTATACTTCCCCNAAGTCTAAAAATATAGGGGAGCTGTGGGTGTTGATAGTTAAAACATAGAACAAAAAACAAAGTAAAACAAATGTATAACGCGCTCATTAAACAAAGTGAAATTTGTAAAAATGAACAAAGAAGGGGGGAGAATAGGAGCATGAACTTAAAACATCTTATAGTTTTTAGTTTGATTAATTTCAAATTGATTATGCATCTTATTATGTAGAGAAGATGTAGAAAATTCAGGATCAAATAAAATACATATTATATAGAAGATATGGAGAAAAGTCAAATTTAATATGTTTTGGGAGAAATTTAGGATGAATTAAATTTTTGGATAAGTTAGTATTGAAGGCTCTTGATCAAGTGATCTAACTCTTTGACAGCAACTCATTTCTCCTTTGATCTGTAATCAATGATCATAAACATTAGACATAAGCAATTTCTAAGAAAGAACTTATTAACTAGTATGGTTATTGGGATTAGTTCTCCAATGCCTATTGTTATATTGCAGCCACTATTAATAAACAGAAGCCCACTTTGATGAGATTTAAAGACACTAGTGTCTAACAAGATGCTATGATAGGGGAGATCACTCTTGTTAGGAAGAGAGAAAAGGGAGCTGGTTCCCTTCTAGATGTTGTTCTCATTCTTCATGCAAGTGGATTTATTAAGTAAAGATAGAGCTGTGGATTCATTAAATGTTATAAAGCTCATTTTATAACTATGTTTTTCACACAAAAATATTTGATTATGAGGAAATTTAGTTTTGGTGTGCAACTAGCTACGATCAAGTTAATTACTAAAGTGATATGCTCTGAAGCACGGGCACCCCAAAATAGGTGTTTTACCCATGTTAGACACAAACATGGCTTCACCACGGGTCAATACGCGATTAACACGATATTTAATAATGCCAGAGCTCTCTGTTGCTCGAGCATAAATTAGCCCTACGTTGAAGCAAAAGCCGAAGTGGCAACTCAAATTTGAAGTTGCAGCACTCTCGAACAATTCTCAATATAGCATAGTTCTCACAATCACCTATACATCGTCATCTCGTTGCAATTGCAAGCAGTTATCGAGACAGGATAGCTACTTCAATTGTGAGAGCAACTAATCGAAGTGAGCCATTGTCGAGCGGCCCTAATCGAAACGAGTTAGTCATCAAGTAGCACTGATCGAAAAGGTGATTCATTGATGTGATTCATATCATCGTTCTATTCGTTCCTAGTGTTCGTCGTCTTCATTCAAGTAAATCAGCTTTCCCCTTTTTAGGGTTTAGCAACTGAGTGGTTTGAGCCATTATTCAGGTAAATATACTGATTTTATTTATTTATTTTGATAATAAAACAAATGTAGTTTGTTTCTGTTATTTTTTCTTTTAATTTGTTTATATGGATTTTTAACTTGGAGGTATTCATTTGTGAATGTTTTGCTTTCATATGCATTTTCATTAACTTTCATGCTCATTTTTTCTGAAAATTTTCTTGTAAATTAAGCTGTTGATTCTCTTATAAGTTAACACTTCAAATATTTTTGTTAAAAGAGCATATTTAGGTACGCTTTGCAGACTAATAATCTAGCTTTCTTGGTTTTAGAATGTCATTTGAAACTTCTTTCAACTAAGTAGTTACACCTCTACATTTTCTTCTTGCCTATAATTTATGCTTAGGCAATATCAAAGAAATCCAATATTTTGAACAAGTCTACCTTTTCTATAATTGCACAAATGTATAACACAGATGATGCCTTAAATATTTCCTTTTTATGTATACGTAGTATCCAACCTTGATATATATATATAGTAATTTGTAATTTGTTTATTGATGTATACACATATCATTGCCAAGTGTCCAAACTTCAAAGTGCTCAATCTTTCTGCTTTTAAAGCTTAGCTTTGTAGATTCTTTAAAGTTTGGCTATCTACATCAAATAGATTTTTAATGTAATCTTCTCTTTAAATATTGCTCATCTATGGGATATATTCTCTTATGTAGTATTCTCTCTCTCTCTCTNGTGATTAACACGATATTTAATAATGCCTGAGCTCTCTGTTGCTCGAGCGTAAATTAGCCCTATGCCGAAGCAAAAGCCGAAGTGGCAACTCAAATTTGAAGTTGCGGCACTCTCAAACAATTCTCAATATACCATAGTTCTCACAATCACCTATTCATCGTCATCTCGTTCCAATTGCAAGCAGTTATCGAGACGGGATAGCTACTTTAATTGTGAGAGCAACTAATCGAAGTGAGCCATTGTCGAGCGGCCCTAATCGAAACGAGTTGGTCATCGAGTAGCACTGATCGAAAAGGTTATTCATTGATTTGATTCATATCATCGTTCTATTCGTTCCTAGTGTTCGTCGTCTTCATTCAAGTAAATCAGCTTTCCCCTTTTTAGGGTTTAGCAACTGAGTGGTTTGAGCCATTATTCGGGTAAATATACTGATTTTATTTATTTATTTTGATAATAAAACAAAATGTAGTTTGTTTCTGTTATTTTTTCTTTTAATTTTTTTATATGGATTTTTAACTTGGAGGTATTCATTTGTGCATGTTTTGCTTTCATATGCATTTTCATTAACTTTCATGCTCATTTTTTCTGAAAATTTTCTTGTAAGTTAAGCTTTTGATTCTCTTATAAGTTAACACTTGAAATATTTTTGTTAAAAGAGCATATTTAGGTACGCTTTGCAGACTAATAATCTAGCTATCTTGGTTTTAGAATGTCATTTGAAACTTCCTTCAACTAAGTAGTTACACCTCTACATTTTCTTCTTGCCTATAATTTATGCTTAGGCAATATCAAAGAACTCCAATATTTTGAACAAGTCTACCTTTTCTATAATTGCACAAATGTATAACACAGATGATGCCTTAAATATTTCCTTTTTATGTATACGTAGTATCCAACCTTGATATATATATAGTAATTTGTGATTTGTTTATTGATGTATACATATAACATATATCATTGCCAAGTGTCCAAACTTCAAAGTGCTCAATCTTTCTGCTTTTAAAGCTTAGCTTTGTAGATTCTTTAAAGTTTGGATATCTACATCAAATAGATTTTTCATGTAATTTTCTCTTTAAATATTGCTCATCTATTGGATATATTCTCTTATGTAGTATTCTCTCTCTCTCTCTCTCTCTCTCTCTCTCTCTCTCTCTCTCTTTCTCTATGAATTTTATATGTTTATATTTTATGTGATCGATTAATAGGATAATGGTTTCTACAAGTTTCTCTAATTTGATTGGTAACAATTCCATAGAGGATGATAAAGTCTTTATAGACATATGTCACCAAATTAGAGAAAGTGGGATAGAATTTGTGTCAGTTTTGTCAAGGAAAGTTCGAGAAAACATGCTCTGGGGTTAGAGTCTATGCTTTGACAACCTGGAGTAGGTATTCAATCATGTCATAAAATAACTTCAACACAAATTTAGGAAGTGCAGAAGCTGGACTGTACATGATTTCCTTGCATATGCATTTTCATTAACTTTCATGTTCATTTTTTTTTAATTTGGCTTCTAAGTTAGCTGTAGATTCTCTAACACTTGAAATATTTGTGTTAAAAGAACATATTTAGGTTTACTTTGCAGACTAATAATCTAGTTTTCTTGGTTTTATAATGTCATTTGAAACTTTCCTCGACTGAGTAGTCGCACTCTACATTTTCTTCCTGCCTATAATGAGGACTTGACAATATCAAAGGACTCCAATTTTGTAAACAATTCTACCTTTTCTATGTTTGCACAAATGTATATTACAGAGGATACCATAAATATTTCTTTTTAATGCATATTTTTGAATCCAATGTTGATATATATGCAGTAATTTTTAATTTCTTATTGTTGTATACCTATATCATTGGTAAGTGTTCAATGTTTTTTTCTTTTAAAGCTTATCTTTGTAGATTCCTTAAAATTTGGCTAATTACATCCAATAAATTTTTCATGTTGTCTTCTCTTCAAATATTTCTCATCTATATGATATATAATCTCTTATGTAGTATTCTGCCTATATGTTTATATGAAGTTTATATGTTTATAGTTAGGTAATTAATTAATTGGATAATGATTTCTACAATTATCTTTAATTTTATTGGTAAATAATGTTATAGATGATGGGCTAAAGTCTTTATGGACATATGTCAACAAATTAGAAAAAGTGGGATAGAATTTTAGTGCCAGTTTTGTCAAGGAAAATTCAAGAAAATATGTTCTAAGGTTAGAGCCAATACCTTCACACAACCCAGAGTCGGTATTCGAGAATGTCTTGAAATAATTTTGACACATTCAGGAAGTGAAGAAGCTGGACTTTGATATAGATCAGAGAAAGAAGAATGTTGCATTTAAGAAGTGCAGAAGTAATTTTCTTTTTCACTTAAGTGAACATTTATTTAGAACGGATGATTATGATTATGATCCTTAGAAAGGAAAAATGTTGGACAATAGTTCTATTGAAAAAAATATTTAATTTGCAAGCTGGAGATTATTCACTTGAAGAATATAACAACTGTACATTCCATTTGGCAAGAATTTCATATTATTATAATACATTCTCATATGTAACTAACAACACAATTACTGGATATATTTCTCCTAATTATAATTTGTGATGAATAATATTGCTTCAAAAAGAGAGGATAATGTTGAAAGAATGCTTGAGCCTACAAAAGAGAATTGGAATAAAAAAATGAGTTATAATTTGTGATGGCTGAAAAAATTCTCAATGAAAACTTCTTATTAATTTTGTAGGTATCACAAAAATTGGATTAATATTTAAAGATAAATTTTATATTGCCAATAAAATTAAAGAACTAATTATGACATGTTCATATAAAGTAGTTAAAGTAATCATTGATAATACATCTTGTGTAAAGCTGCAGGAGCATTGATTGATACTCAATATTCTCATATTTTTTGTTCATATGTTGAATTTAATATCGAAGAATATATGTACTCCAAAGAATATGTGCTTCAAATAGTTAAAAGAAAATGAGATCACTTATGAGCAATCTAGTTTGATATTAACATTATAGATGTCAATTTTTTAAAAATTTTCATTATGAATTTTCAATTAGATTGTCATTGTTCAAAGAGTTTGTAAAGTTAAAAGTATTGATTATTAGGGATACTTGTTCTGCATCAAGTATATTCATGCTTTGGAGATTCAAAACAATAAAATAAAAGCTACAAATAATTGTGATCAATGATAAGTGGAGCTTGAATTGTGAAGATGTATGAACAAGACAATTTGTGAAAAAAAAATTGGATGATTTGCGATGGGACAAAATGAATTATATTATTGCTTTTAGAGAACTTTTATATGATACTAATGGCGACCGATACAGATAAATTTTCTCTCTACCTTATAAATGATATGTGGGATTTTATAATAGAAATTGTGAAAAATATTATATTTTGATGCAAGAGAAAGAAAAATAATAAATATTCCTCTTTTTATAAAGTTGTATATGATATTCTACTAGAAAAATGAAATAAAAGACGCACGTCTCTTCATTGTTTAGTTCACTCTCTCAATACAAGGTATGATTTGATTTATGTTTTTTTTTTCATTTTAAATTACTGGTTTGGTCACTTATAAGTACACTTTTTTCATTAGATATTGCATTCATACTTGGCTAAGTGAAGTTCTAAACCGTGTTGTTTCATATAAATATATGGAAATATCAATCAAGAGAATCAAATACTTAAATAGTATTTTTTTCAAATGTTAAAGATATATCAATTATTAATTTGGAGTTTGCTACTTTCTTTGGATGTAGTGCTTTCATTTATCATGACTTTATAACTTATGGAGCTATTATGGATGGAAAGACATGGTGGATGATTATGGAGCAAATTTCTTACGATTATAAGTTTTATCTTTCAAATTATTGATTCGATCATGTTCATCTTCTTATTGTGAAAGAAATTGAAGTATATAATATTTTATTAATTTATTTAGGATGAACAGAAATCACTCTTCAACGAGGTGAAAATTCGATATTTGTTCATATTAATCTTCATCTTTTATTTAGGAGCCCAAAATATTCTCAGGTGGACAATTTTTTAATGTTGGTAGAGATGCATTAGCTACAATGATATTGGAATACTGAAGTTGCTAATCTTTTTCTTGATGATTCATGCTTAGAAATGATATTTTTCGTTGGTAAATATGAAAACAGCATTGATGAAGGAAATGAAGCTATAACATGAATGATGATACAAATATTGAATGCATTAACTCTATTTAGTGATGATTTTATAGTTATATTTTGTTTCATTTTATTTTGGATATAATTGGTATTAAGTGATCTAATGATTTTTTTGAGATTTTGATTATAATCTTGATATTGCGAAAAATCAAGTTTTATCGTTATAAAATTTCTTTAATAATTGTATATTTAATTTGCGATGCCTTTAATAAAAAAATATTGAAAATATGTATTTATATTAATATAATTTATTAAATATAAAAAATGTGTTCATGTTGTGTCTATCTTTTTTTGCAATTATGTCGTGTTGTCATATAATATTGTTTCGTGCCAGTGTCATTGTTCGTACTTCATAGGTGTCCTAACTCAAGCAGTATGCAACCCATTTTGTGCGATAGATGTCAAATGTTTGAGTTTAATTTATATGTTTCTGTAAGTTTAGTTTATCTTTAACTAGCGTCATTTGTACTCTTTGTTATTGGATTTGTACCTTACATTCAATTAATAAAATATTTGAAATAATTTTTACCTTCTCAACGAGATCGCCGTTAAGAAAATCATTCTTAATGTTTTGTTGAAGTAACGCTTATATGTCTCTCCTGCCAAGATTTGACTTGGCTTCTTTCTGTGGACAAGTGTACCGAATGCGTAAGTCCCTATACGGACTAAAATAAACCCCTCAGGCTTGGTTCAAAAAGTTTACGCAAATTTTAATGGGTCATAGTTTCTCTCAGGCCTAGTATGATCATACGTTGTTTTTTGCCATTCGTCTGATGACCAAATTGCCATCCTCATCGTCAATGTAGACGACATCGTGCTCAAAATAACGATTTGTCGGCCTTGGAGTCCCTCGAGGCCTTTTAAGTAGCTTGGTCCTCTTGGGGCATTTGTGTGTTAGAGCACAAATATGTGATGGATTTATTGACCAAGAATGATCTTATTCTTTCCAAACTAATGGTTGTCCCGATGGACCCCATTTAGAAATTGTTGGAAGTTCCCAATGTTGTTTCAGTGAACAAAGCACACTACCAACGCCTCGTGGTAAGTTCATTTTCTTTGCCCATACGTGACCGAATATTTGTCACGCCTTTAGTGTCATAAGTCAGTTTATGCATGACCTCTAAGAGCACCATTTCGCTGTTGTCCATCAGATCCTCCACCATTTAAAAGGCACACCAAACTTGGGTTTGTTGTTCCCTCCTCACACCTCTCGCTCTATTGCAGTTTATACTTTATACAGATGTTGATTGGGTCGGGTCAATTTATGATCGGCGATTTACCTCAGGTTATCGCTTCTTCGTGTGGTGGAACATTTTCACTTTGAAAAGTAAAAATAGTTTGTTGTTGCCCGCAGTAGTGCTAAAGCCAAGTTTTGTTGTATGTCTTTAGGTGTGTGTGAAACCTTCTTGTTGCGCATCATGCTCCGCATGTTACATATACCAGTCATCGTTCATCTACAGCTTTTTTGTAACAATAAAGCCGTTATCAGCATTGCTCATGATTTGTTTCGAGATGATCATACCAAACATGCAGATATTGATCATCACTTTATCAATTAGAAACTTAATTCTGGAGCGATTTGTATTCCGTTTGTCCCATCCGCTTGTCAACTGACCAACATTCTGACCAAAAAAATCTTCCTCGACCGATGTTTTTGATGATTTCAAGTCTAAGTTGAACATGATTGATTTCTATGCTTCAACTTGAGGGGAGTACTAGAAGTTATATTAGTATTTTATATATTTCCTATTATTGCTTTTTTATTTTTTGTTATCTCCTTTTTATGTATTTTCTTTTATTTCCAGCTAATTTTAAGAGTTTTTTGTTTTAGTTTATTTTATTTGATTTGTCTATTCTTCGAGATATGAATGTTATTTCTTTTCTAAGTATTTAAACCAACATTTTTTTATCAATAAAGGTATTTGGCTCATTTTTCCAAACCTTTGATATTTCTCCCTGTTGGCTTAAATATAATTTACTAGGATTCTGTACTTGATAAATAAATAATACTCATATCTCTAAGATTACACAAATCAAATTAAATAAACTAAAAATAGAAACTTTCATAATTTATAGAAAATAAAAGAAAATAAATAATAAGAGACAAGAGAAAATAAAAAGAAATAATAGAAAATAATATGAGATAACAGAAAATAAATTGTGATAATAGAAAATAAATAAAGTTCTAATATAACTTCTAACACTTCTTTTTAAGTTGAAGCATAAATGTCAATCGTGTTCAACTTGGACTTGAAATCATCAAACGGTCTAGAAAGATTTTTTGTGAGAATATCGACCAATTGACTAGTGAATGAGACAAGCAAAACACAAAATCTGCCCAGAATCGAGTTTTTCCTTGAAAAATTGATGATCAATCTCGACATGTATGACACGATTATGTTGAACTGAATTATAAGCAATTTTAATGACGTCTTTATTGTCATAAAAAAATGACAGAGGAATGATGATCGATATACGTAACTTATGGAACATGATGCGCAACCAGAAGATTTCACACGCCCAAAGATATATACATCAAAACTCAGTTTCAACACTACTACGAGAAATAACATACTATTTTTTAGTTTTTTTGGTGATAAGGTTTCTCCACATGAAGGAACAGTAACCTATGATAGATTGTTGATTATAAATGGACCTAACCCAATCAACATTTTTATAAATCACGACAGTGAGATGTGTGACGAGTGAACAACAAACTCGATCCTGGTGTGTCTTTTAGCTAGTGAAAAATTCGATGGGCAATGATGAGATGATTCTCGTAGGGATCATGCATAAATTAACTTAGGGCACTAACAACGTCAAATGTCTGATGTGTATGGGCAAGGTAAATGAGCTTACTAACAAGTCGTTAGTATCGTGTTTTGCTCATAGGAACAGAATTGGAAACTTCAACAAAATTATTCATCGTTACAACTACTTGCTTGCTAAGAAGTAGATTAGCCTTGTTTTTACACTAGCAAATACAAATGCCTTAAGAGGACCGAGCTACTTTCGTGCCTAAGAAATATCAGAGAGAACCCAAGTCTTTCATCTCAAAAGATGTGGCGGGGATTGCCTTTAGAGACTAAGGTCGATTGATCGTTACTTGTGAGCACGATATCGTCGACATAGACGACGAGGATGGCAATAGATCACCAGATGAATGATGAAAAAATACCCTATCATCAGATTGGGTCTGAGAGAAACCATGACCCACTACAACTTGTGTAATTTGCCGAACCCTTTGGGGATTGTTTCAGTTCATAGAGCTTGTTCACGTGGAGAAGTCGAGTTAAATCCCGATGGGAGAGACATGTGAACCTCCTCAGCAAGAATTCTTAACGTCCAACTGAAGTAAGAGCCAATCTAGATTCATGGTTAGAGAGAGTAGGACCCAGACGATATTGAGTTTAACAATCAAAGCAAATGTATATTCATAGCCAACCCCATAAGCTTGTAAATATCCTTTGACGACCAATCGAACCTTGTTGCATTCAGAGGTGTTGACCTCATTTTTTATGAGGTCTAACACTTTCTCTTAGAGCCTGGGATCTATCCTTAGGATTTTCCTATTGAATATCCTAGAAGACTAGTGATGGAGTCCGCTCCATTTAGAAGCTCAAACCACCTCTTAGCTTTTTTGGGATGCCTCAAATGGGTGGTGTCAAGGCATCCTCATTTTATTCAGTGGCTAGGGCTACAGGCCATCACCATTTGGTTGAGTGGCTAGGAGCACAAGCCATTACTATTGGGTTGAGTGGCCAATACCAACATGTGGAAGCCTAGGAGAGTTCCCATAGGATCTCAAGGTCTTAGGAGAACCCTTTATGGTTTAGCCGTACACATCCACAGACACAATACGTTCACACATATACGCAACACCCTTTATGGTTTAGCCGGATGACCCCAGATGACGAAAGGGATCGCGCAAGCGCGTCCGGGACGCCAATTTTAGCTAAGGAGGACATACACATTAATATAATTTCCGACACGTACGAATCACACAAAAACTAATGCATTTAATTGAATTAAATAATATAATATAAAAGAAAATCAAATCATATGTAAAACCCTAAACCAGGAGGCGTCGCAACGAGGAACCAAGCAGACGGTGGGCGACGATCAAGACTCAACAACGGGGTGGATCTACGTCAACTATTTTTCTTAAGTTTAAACAAAAATAAATCCATAGGACTTGGAGGTGGCCCGCCTAGTGCGACATATATCCTCACCTTGCCTTTTAGGCTTCTGCTTGTAGCATTCCAAGGTTATCTGCTTGACGCGGAGTAAAGTCTCCTAGTTTTCTCTCTAGGTTATTTGCGTGACGGATATCATGCAAATGTAAGCCCTAATTTTAATAATTGGCATGAGTAAACTTCAACTAAATATCATTTCTAAAACATAAAACCAAGCAGTATGTAGACTGAGAATTCCCCGAGGTTTTCCTCTGATCCGTGACATTCCAAATCTTTCACTCCTTTGGACTTATAAATAACTGCTCATATTTGGTCATTTCTCACTTGATTTTTCATGTCTACCTTGAAAACGTAAATTTTGAAATCTTGAAGACGAAACCACTGATCCTAATTATAGAGGTTTGTCTCTATAGGGAATTAATAATCCAAATAATATAAACCATAACTAATCTTTATATAAAAGGTTCGCAGGCCAAACAGATGTCATAAACTTTTAGTTTATGTGGTTGAGCGTACTAACAAATGATATGTTTATCCCTCGGAGTAGTGTATTATTTGTGGTATCATGATCAACCATTTAAACTGTTAAATGTATGAGATCCATTCAACCTCATTTTTTCAAATTAAAATACTATTTTTTTCAAAATAACAAATTACATATATATTAAATTAAATTATTTTCAAAAACAACTGACAAATTTTGGCTACTCTACTGGAGATTATTTCCTCTCTACCTCTTTGATCAAGTAGTTTTTTTTCTCATAAATTGGTAGTGTGACCATGTCCCTCATGGGCTAAACTATTGCTCTTCCGTTAACATACCTTGTTTCTTTCTTGGGCAGGATTAAGCAACTACTCCCTTGATTCTAAAACCTCTTGTCTAATCATTTTTAAATAGGGAGGTTCCAAAATCTTCAAAATTTAAAGTATGGTGGACCCCTAATATATGTGGTAGGTTAGGAGCGGTCTATCGAAGCGAGTTCAATGCGATATTGAACCCCTCCAATTTCAAACCGGGTCCTACGCTTTATTCCTCTTTGAGTGTGGCTGTGAACAAAACTGAAATTTCACTTTCACAATCTTCAATTTAAACTCCAAACAAAACAAAATTTCGTCAAAATTTCAAGGCAAAACAAAATTTTTGAAACATTGCAATTATATAATAATAAAACAAAGCACAAAATTTAAGACAAAGAAACTCAGATGAGTAAATTTCAAGGATGCCCAGTTCATGAGGCTAGTGCATTAACTTGAGTACTTCGCTGAAATTATAAGGCACGGGACGTCACAGACTTTCAGAAATTCTTCAAATTGCAGAGAAAATGTCATAACCAAAGTGGATCTTTTCTTTTTCCACCGAAATAGTCATAAATTTCTTAGTTTAAATGATTGAGTCTAATATCAAGTGGTGTGCTTATCTTTCGAGATAGTGTTTCACTTGGGATATTGTGTTCAATTATCTAAACTATCAAATATATGCGATCTATTTTGTCTCATTTATTTCAAAATTAAAATTACATATATATATATATATATATATATATATTCTCTCTTATACACATATATATGTGTATAAG
>JXCR01147333.1:564525-576882 GCA_002079205.1 Phalaenopsis hybrid cultivar
ATATATATATATATATATATATATATATATATATATATATATATATTTAATTTAATAGCGACGGACCAAATTTCAACCATCAAAGTTAAATTTGATGTTGAAAATCCACCTAGAACCCACCACATTCTTTCTTAGAGGAGATCAACCACATCCCAAGTATGGTTGTGTCGAAGGGCATTCATCTCGTCCATGACAACAGCCTTTTAGGACGGGCTTAATAGGGAGATACAAATCTTCACTCGCATTAGGAGTGACCTCCGTAACTGGAGAGAGCATTGTATCGGGCTTCGGTCAGAGCAGACTCCAAGACAAGCAATTGGGCGGTGGGCTCGACGGTAGGGGCATTGTGACGAGTCTAAATAGAGGCTTTTGTACGATGAGTATAAACACAGAGAGGGGTGGTGTTGGTATTGGGGTTGACTCAACTGGTGGCAAATCAAGCGGTGTAGAAGGTGCTCCAGGAACAGGTCCGTAGAAGTAGAAGAAATGTCCTCCAGCGTTGGAAAAAGATCAATGCCCAAAAAATCCAGCTCCCCCTCACTTGAGGCAGTGTTAGGGAATGAGCCATTTTCAAAAAAAAGAGACGTCGGCATTAACATTGGTTTTATTGGTGGTAGGATCAAAACACTTATAACTTTTTTCAGTGGTGGAATAGCTAAGAAAAGTACATTTAATTGAGTGGGGACCAAATTTACTACATGTTAGGGCTGTGTTTGGAACAAAAGCCATGCACTAAAAATTTTTTTGTTCTAATGAAGAGAAGAATCGGCTAGCAGGAAAGCATGGCATCAAGACAGATAATGGGGTCCAAAAGTTGTGGATTTTTGTGGAAATTTATTGATGTGGTAGGTAGCGGTAAGAACAACTTAATTCAAAAAAATGCTGATGAACATTAGTTTGAAACATAATGGAACGAGCAATTTCGAGGTGTTTTTCTTTCCGCTTGGCTACCCCGTTTTGTTGAGCAATATCCATACATGAACTATGATAGAGGATGCCCTTACTATCCAAGTATCCTCCCAATATAGAGTTAAAGTACTCACACCCATTGTCGGTCCGCAAAACTTGAAGTTGCTTTTGAATTAGGTTAGATTTTAGGAGTGGAAATTTTTAAATGCAATAGTAGCATTAAATCTATCTTTTAATGCATAAACCCAAGTCATCCTAGTGTGGTCATCAATTAGAATAAGGAACCACTATTTATTGGTATAGTTCGAAGTTTGAGAGGATCATCAATTAATATGAATAAGTGAAAAAGGGGAGGAAGGAGTGTATGAGGTGGATATGATACACATTGATGTTTAACTAATTGACAAATTTCACATTTAGAAAAATGATTTTTATCAATAAACATCAAAGTGTACAATTGTTTTAAATAATGAAAGCTGGGATGACTCAACTATGTAAAAACATAGTTGAACATGTAGAAAGAGGAAACTACTTCTACGAGATTGAGTGCTAACTTCAGCAATGTCATTTTTTTAGAAAAAAATAGAGTTTGGCTACCAGCTTAGCAGTTCTAATCATT
Organism: Phalaenopsis hybrid cultivar; assembly: GCA_002079205.1. Taxonomy (NCBI): domain Eukaryota; kingdom Viridiplantae; phylum Streptophyta; class Magnoliopsida; order Asparagales; family Orchidaceae; genus Phalaenopsis; species Phalaenopsis hybrid cultivar. The sequence continues at coordinate 566,054 of JXCR01147333.1, forward strand.
TTTCCCAAACAACAATTTTGAAAAATACAAAAATAGAAGAAAAGTGAGCTGCACAATTAAGATCACATGTTAATTTACTGACTGACAAGAGGTTACACTTAAGTAAAGGAACATGTAACACGGATTCCAAAGTCAGTCTGACTGCTAGTAAAATCAACCCTTTACCCAAAATGGAATTAATGTAGTCATTAGCAATGTAATCTTATCTCACTTGGAGCAAGGTGAATGCCTCGAGAAGAAATGAAAATCCGTGTTACATGTCATCACGAGTTATTCCAGACACTCGGTCATGTGGTATGTGGCACTTGAATCGATAATCCATAGATCCGAAAAACAAAATGGGCGAGAGCCATAGAGAAGCTTCTTGGCAAACATAAGAGGTTGACATGTCAGAGTAGAACTGACTAGAACCAAGCAACATAATCAAATGTTTCACCTGACCAAACGATGAGTCAATAATTGTCCTAGTAGGGGCCCGATGAACTGTTGTGGATTATGAGGTTGTAGCAAGATCTTTAGTAATAAAAGATTTTGTTGAAGACTTATTTGTCGGTTTTCTGTGGAGCTTCTAAAATTTGTCATGAGTATGGTAGGACTTGTGACAAAAATTATATGTGAAGTGATTGTCTATAGACGACATTGCAGGGTATGGAGTAATGTTGGAGACCAAGGCTGGCAACTCGGCTGTAGTAGTTGAGTTGCCGAGCATGATAAGTCTCCAACTTTCTTTTGATGAATGCTTCCCGGGTTGAAGGAAGAGGGTCGTGACCAAGTATATGGTCGCAAATTTCATCAAGATCCTTGTTCAGGCCAGCCATAAATTGAAACACACGATTATTTTCCAAAATCTTATTGAATAAGAAAAGGTCTAATGGAGAGTCTCAAGTATAGTCATAGTAAATGTTGCATTCTATTCATAAAGCAACCAAGTCATTGTAGTTTTGGGTCACCTTCTTCGATCCATGTTTAGCCTTGCAGAACTTATTAGAAACTTCATAGAGTTGTTCAGAATTACCTAAAAGAGGTCACTTCCAGACGAAAAAAACAGGTAAGAACGACCAATTGAGTTTCCATGGAGTTAATTAGCCACGACATAACAATGAAGTTCTCCACTTCCCACACAATATATATTGGGTTAGTTTTAAGAGGTTCTCTAATCGTACTCGTGAGGGCTGAATTTATCCCGACCTTTGATAAACAGTGAAATAGTTTGAGGCTACTGGAGGAAATTGGAACCGTTGAGTTTATAAATGTTAATCAGAAAATTCATGTGGTATTTAGGTTTTTCGGTTTGCAAAAGGTTTGAGGTTCGACTCTTCGGTGGAATCAAGAACATCGTCGGATGAAAGCTCAGAGGTTGAGGAATCAACCATGGCTCCAACAGAGCCAAAGAAGAGGATCGGTCACAGTGGCACAGAAGTAGGGAAGATTTTTCGATTGTAGGAAGGAGTTTCGGCTAGAGGAGGGATTGCTGCATGGAGTACCAGCCTTGGAAAAAAAAAATTGAAGGAGGATTTCTGCTACAGGAAGATGTCTGGAAGGAGGCCTGCAGGGAGTAGTACCGTCTCGGGAAGGTGGCCTGTAGGGAGGAAAGGGGATTCGACCATGCAGGTGGAGGTTCAACGGCTAGGGTAAGATCTCTTGCTTGGATACCATTTAAGTTTGGAGAATTAAGCATAATACCTTTAGTGATACAAAATGTTGGCTTAAATACATCTTAATATAACATAAACTTAGGAAAGAAATAACATCCATTTCTCCAAGATTGCACAAATCTAATCAAATAAATTAAAAATAAAAACTCTTATAATTAGCCGGAAATAAAAGAAAATTTTTATAAATAGGAGATAACTTTAAATAAATAGGAAATAACAGAGAATTAATAAAAGCCGAATATAACTTGTAACATTTTTAATTCTTAAAAAAGATCGGGAATGTTTGATTCTATTGTAATAGTGATAAAGATATCTTATGGAGCAATTGATATAGTTTTTTTTCTTAATTTACTTTTATGTATATATTTTAAGCTCTAGAAAGCTTTACTTGGTTCTAAACAATCTTGTGTGATCTGCATGAATTTGGCATTGAGAAGGGAATGTTGAGATTATTGCCTTCTAAAATTTCTTATAAATAAGTATTTTTTTATATCTTTTAATTGATTTATATTATGTACGCTAATGGAGATTTGGATCAGATTAATTGAGAGGTTGCGTAAACCTGAATTAGGTATTGTAATTTGATGATTTTGAATCGTTTTGAAATTCTTGCAACTAGAATATCATCAAGATTGAAGTCTTCTAAAGCCTCGGATCGCCTAGATTTTAATCTCATCAGGTTGCTTAAGTGTTAGCTTTAACTCATGCCTCGACATTAAGTTGTTGAAATTGCTCAAGCAACTTGTGAAGTCACCCATTAGCCATGGCTTATTTACTCAAAAAATAATTTTTCAATTTGCCCATAACACCAGACAACTGAGTAGGGTTCTTATTAAAATTAGATAAGGGTAGCTGCCCTCAATTAAAAAATTGTTTGAAATTCCTGACTAACAATCATCTACTTGTCTAACTTATCTGCGACACAACCAGTTATTCGATGCATGTATTCTTTCTGTAATTGCACCTTGTAATCAGTTTTGTAATGTAGACCTACATCCTCAGTTGCAAATAGGCAACCACTAATTGATCAATGGTATGCAAATGTTGCATTGAAACATCACACGACAAATCTTTGATGAAGATGGGAATCTTATGAGAAATTTTCAACATCAAAACCTTATTTTTGAACACAATATCTAAGATAATTCTTAGAATTATCCATAGAACCTGTGTGAATTGTTTCTCTATAGATCAAAACCTACATCCTCAGTAGATCTATAGTGAATTGTTTCTCTATAGATCAAAACCAAGTATTCGGTTTCATTGTAAATTATTCATCTAACACCTCTCTCGGGCATGGTTTATTATTCTAGTAATGTGGCGATATGTTTCTACTTTGGATCCAACATATTTGGTTTTATCTGATTAGATTGAATTAGGTTTTGTTTTATTATGACTTTCTTTCAGAAAAATATAGAATGCCTCTATTTGAAGGGGTGTTGAACCAACTTGTAACCGAGAAAATTAATATTCATGATTTCTCCTGCTCTAATTTCAGCATCTTCTTCATGTTGCTTTTAACTTGTCCCTTTGGATGCCTTGCGTGAGTTATGGTTTTATTTTACCCAGCTTATTTTAATTACAATTAACCGTTTGCGGACCCCACTTAGTGAGATAAAGGCTTGTTGCTGTTTTAATTGTATTGGTGCTTGAGATTTTCTAGAATTGTTCTATTTTAATCTCAAGTGCCGTATCTCTAGTTCTTTTTTGGTATTTAATACGAATTCCTGGGTTGCTCGTTCTGTGAGCTTTTCAACAAATGGTCCATAAATTAAATCTGGAAGTAGAATAAATAATTATCATAATTTATCTTGTCGCTTCTTTTAGGCTGTGTTTGCCTGCTAGAAATTTTAGTGAACGGGAATGAAATAAAGGGTTAAAAAAATTAAATTGATGGCTGCAGATTATTCCNTTTTAATCTCAAGTGCCGTATCTGTAGTTCTTTCTCGGCCAAAATACGAATTCCTGGGTGGCTCGTTCTGTGAGCTTTTCAACAAATGGTCCATAAATTAAATCTGGTAGTAAATAAATAATTATCATAATTTATCTTGTCGCTTCTTTTTAGGCTGTGGTTGCGTGCTAGAAATTTTAGTGAACGGGAATGAAATAAAGGGTTAAAAAAATTAAATTGATGGCTGCAGATTATTCCATAAATATTTCGATTCATTTCACTTCAGTACAAACAGAACCTTCATTTTCTGTGAAAACATTTCTTATTTGTGTTCGTGTAGATGGGATCAATGGTTTGGTTTTTTTTTTTTTTTAATTCTTCGGTTATATATTTAGGAGCTATACGTCATTAATCCCAACTAATTTTGCTTATTTTTTCTATGAAACCAGACCATTTTTCTTGCGGTCCCATAAGAGATGGCAGGNTTGTAGATGGGATCAATGGTTTGGTTTTTTTTTAAAAAAAATTTTCGGTTATATATTTAGGGCTATGCGTCATTAGTCCCAACTAATTTTGCTTATTTTTTCTATGAAACCAGACCATTTTTCTTGCGGTCCCATAAGAGATGGCAGGAATGACAACATTATCTGCAAGTCCAGGTTCCTACAGCACTAAAACTATCTTGGCAGCGAAACATAAATCCCTTGGCTCGAGTTTCAATTCTTCTAAGTTCCTCAACAGCTTCATTGGTTTAAAGGCAACATCTTCACTTGAAACTGAATCAGAGGTCTCCTTCATAGCAAAGNTAGTCCAGGTTCCTACAGCACTAAAACAATCTTGGCAGCGAAACATAAATCCCTTGGCTCGAGTTTTAATTCTTCTAAGTTTCTCAACAGCTTCATTGGTTTAAAGGCAACATCTTCACTTGAAACTGAATCAGAGGTCTCCTTCATAGCAAATNTCTCAACAGCTTCATTGGTTTAAAGGCAACATCTTCACTTGAGATTGAATCGGAGGTCTCCTTCATGGCAAAGGCAAGTAATCGTGCTTTACGAGCATCCTGCCTTCCGAAACTCCAACCAAAGCAGTGGTCTGCAAATCAGTTCCTGCCTCAAGCTTCAGCCTTCAAGGTGGCTGTTCTTGGAGCTGCCGGAGGAATTGGCCAGCCATTGGCCCTCTTAATCAAGATGTCCCNCATAGCAAAGGCAAGTAATCGTGCTTTACGAGCATCCTGCCTTCCGAAGCTCCAACCAAAGCAGAGGTCTGCAAATCAGTTCCTGCCTCAAGCTTCAACCTTCAAGGTGGCTGTTCTTGGAGCTGCCGGAGGAATTGGCCAGCCATTGGCCCTCTTAATCAAGATGTCTCCCTTAGTCTCAACCCTGCATCTGTATGATATAGCCAATGTGAAAGGAGTTGCGGCTGATCTTCGCCACTGCAACACCCCTTCACAAGTGCTTGATTTCACCGGTCCTTCAGAAATTTCAAATTGTTTGAAGGGTGTGGATGTGGTAGTGATCCCTGCTGGGCTTCCAAGGAAACCTGGAATGACTCGTGATGACCTGTTTAACATAAATGCGAACNCCCCTTAGTCTCAACCCTGCATCTGTATGATATAGCCAATGTGAAAGGAGTTGCAGCTGATCTTAGCCACTGCAACACGCCTTCACAAGTGCTTGATTTCACCGGTCCTTCGGAAATTTCAAATTGTTTGAAGGGTGTGGATGTAGTAGTGATCCCTGCTGGGCTTCCAAGGAAACCTGGAATGACTCGTGATGACCTGTTTAACATAAATGCGAACATTGTGAGGACTCTCGTGGAGGCTGTCGCCGATCATTGCCCAGACACCTTCATCCATATCATAAGCAACCCGGTCAACTCTACCGTCCCGATTGCCGCTGAAGTTCTCAAGCAAAAGGGTGTTTACAATCCAAAGAAGCTTTTTGGGGTTACTACACTAGATGTTGTCAGAGCAAACACATTTGTCGCACAAAAGAAGAATCTCAGACTCATTGATGTGGATGTACCAGTCATTGGTGGTCATGCTGGGATCACCATTTTGCCACTACTGTCGAAGACGAGGCCATCGGTGGTCTTTTCAGATGAAGAAGTGCAAGAGCTAACTGTGAGAATCCAGAATGCTGGAACTGAAGTAGTTGAGGCGAAAGCTGGAGCTGGTTCCGCAACTTTGTCAATGGCTTATGCAGCAGCCCGGTTTGTGGAGTCATCTCTACGGGCATTGGATGGAGATGATGACGTATATGAGTGCTCCTTCGTGCAGTCTGAACTCACTGAAATTCCTTTCTTTTCTTCTAGAGTTAAGCTTGGGAAGAATGGCGTTCAAGCTTTTGTACCATCGGACCTTGAAGGTCTTAGTGAATTTGAGGCGAAGGCTCTGGATGCCTTGAAGCCAGAATTGAAGGCTAGTATTGAGAAGGGTGTTTCTTTTGCGCAGAAACAGGCAGCAACAGCAGCAACTAACTAAGATTAAGCGCGCACTCTTTTTTCAATCACAGCTACATTCAAACATAGGCATTACAGGAGAAAATATTCGGATCTCTCCCATTTGTGGGAAACGGGCCACTAAGAATTATATTACTAATTTTATGTAATTTTTTTGTTCATGTTGAGTTCTCTTGGATGATCCATATTTCATTGAGCAGGACATTGTGTTCTTGGCCTCGGCTTGTTTCTGCTTCTGGAACTCCTTTTGCTTTATAAGAAATTTTATTTTGTCGCAGAGTCAGGGAGATGATCTCACTTGAATGAAGTGATTTAAGAATTCTAAGTTTGAGACTGGAACTTTGGTCGAACTGAGTTACAAAATGAGGCGGGGTTCTTCACTATTTTTAGTTAATGTGTCACACGTTCGGGCACTGACATTTTTTAACCGTGCTCCTTTTGCCTGGGTATTGGTATGATTTACAAAATGGAAATAAATACCTCTTTTTAGGCATGTTTCATGTTAAGAATAATTATTTATCCATAACCTTTTTAGCACTATTTCATAGTTTTACTCAAAATTATGAAATACTCTATTCAACAGCTCATATTGTTTCTCGTGATTGTAGACCACTGCTTGGGAATTAATGGAGCTTGTAACATTGAAATTGAGTGATTTTTTTTTAATTAAATTGAGTGATTTTGATATGGTTAGAAATCTTCCCCTGACATGACGTGAATGTAAAGCACCAAATGCATATTTTGCTTTTGTCTGAATGTATTTGCCCATCGTCATTTTCTAGCGCTTTTAAGATTAGGGAAACTTAAATCACTCATAAGATTTATGCCCTAATGATGATTCCGTTCTTCTGTCTCCCAATCATTTTAGTTTTTTAAATTTCTTACTCATAATTATGATCATTTCAATCTGACGAGAATGAAGTTGAAATCCAAGAAGATAAATATATGAAACTTCTTTTTGTTATATATAGTATTTGTTTTTTGATATTCTTTAGTTCCGGTCTGTGATTGACTTACTACATTGCAGATCATTTAGCAATCAGATCAGCTACATACAAATCACCTGATACATTGATATTTATAAATTAATCACCCAGATGATATTTATGAGTGTCACAATTAAAATATTGAGAATTTGATAATAATGAAAATTATAGGTTGAGATTTTACCATGAATTTTGATACTTGAGTAAGAATTTGAAAAATAGATGAAAGAGAGTAGTTGATTTGTAAATAGTAAGTTTAGGGTGGTGTTTTTATAGTTCTGAGACAAGTATCCATAAGAATGTCTTTGGAAATCTATTAAAAAAGCCTTGGCTCTCTACTAAAATCGATATAAATCTCCAAACATTAATAGAGCAGTGAGGGATGAAAAAACCTCCGCAAGTGAAGGAAAAATTATTGCATGCATATACCGCATGCAAAGATGTATACAGTGTCTGATTCTGACCGTACGGTCAGGATGCAATCAAAATTTTTTTGAAAAAAAAAATTTTAAGTGGGGTCCACCAAAATACATCCTAACCGTGGATCACCGTGATCTACGGTCAGGATCGGACACCGCATGCATCTTTACATGCGGTGTACATATACAATAATTTTTCCAAAGGAAAACATCAGAAGTGCCCGTTGTAAATTAATTATTTATTTCAGTACAATCAAATTACAACAACTTACACACTTAACAAGCAGAACAAAGTTTACAAATGAGGACAGACTAAACAGAACAGTCAAATAAAAACATGTAATAAAAAACGCTGATTTTTATGTTTTCGCCCGTCTTGAGTGAAAATAAACTTCATCATTTTTTAGAGAATCTTGCAAAAATATAAAAATAAAAAACTAAATTCAAGATACTGAATGGACTTTTAAGAGTAAATATGTCTAGAAGGGAGGGAACTCAATTTGAGCCGTGCACTTCCCCCTTGGAAAGACTNTTTTTATGTTTTCGCCCGTCTTGAGTGGAAATAAACTTCATCATTTTTTAGAGAATCTTGCAAAAATATATTAAAAAAAAAACTAAATTCAAGATACTGAATGGGCTTTTAAGAGTAAATATGTCTAGAAGGGAGGGAACTCAATTTGAGCCGTGCACTTCCCCCTTGGAAAGACTGGGCACTCAATCAGATTAGTAGCAGACGTATCCACACACATGTAAACTTGATACAGTTGCCTGTTCCTTCCTTCATCCGCATTGCACTCTATCCATGGAGTGAAACCTGTAGCTTGCTTTATTGCATCCTTGATGCTGCTCACACTGTAATATCCACCGTCAGGCTTTATCCCTGTAAACATTTTATAATTCATTGTTAAATAAAGTTTGATTAAAAAATAATCATGACATTGTGATCTTAGATAGTTGACCTGCATCATTAAGAATTTGGAGGAGGTCGATTTTCTTCTTGAGATCGAGTGCTGCTTGGAAGTAGGCGTGTTGGTTGAGGGCAGACTCGGAGCAGGTGCCATGCTTCTCCCATTCATGTTCCCAGAAATGGGTTCCATCGCTGCTGGGGCAAGCTAGGGTTGGCCATTCTTTTCTTAAGCTATCGATCAGGTCATTAACCTGAAAATTATATTTGAAAATAATTGCAGTAGGAATTCAGTTACAATAAATTTACAAGAGAAAAAAGAAAAAAAATCTTATGTGCAATGTGATAGACTTGGGAGCTATTCAGCCAATGTTAGATAAGTAGTTTTGATATGAAAATAGCAGTGTTTTTAAAATTACAATGATTTATGTAATGGTGCTAACTATTGATCAATGAGGTGTTAGCAGCTTCAAGATAATGATCATACAGTTTTGTCTTATTGTTATAAGATTTGGAAAGGTTACTGATCCTAGAGTAGTAGAGTTGCTCCAATATGAATATGCTTAACTTATATTTCTAAATGAAAATTCAATGATTACAATGAATGTTGTCTGGATATTTAAGAGTTCCATATTACTTAAAGCATAATCTTGTCTCTTCAGTGACTAACATCCTCTGCAATATTCTTATACATAGTTCCCATTTTTTGGCTAATATAATATTCTGATATCATTTGTTATAAATGAAACACTTAATCATTGAGATATGGTCAGCTTTGGCATACTAGTTTCATAATTTTGTTTTGTTAGTATAATTTTCTAGGAGTTAACCCATCCCATGTATGCTCATAAGAGGCCCGACATAAAATCATGTTAGAGTTACTAATAAAATGTAGACCATTAAGCCAAAATCAATCTAAAAAAATATTTAACAGGTTGGCTTCATTCTTTTTCATTTGAAGGGTTTTAAAATATCTATGAAAAGTAATAGATTTGGTTTGATGGTACTTTGTTTAGATATCGTCATGTTATGCAGACTAATTAATCATAATTAAAATTTCTCACTTTCAATATTAATGCTCAAATAACTTGACTTGAAGATTTTGTTGACTATATATCTGAGCGAATGTCATTTCAAGACTACTTATGAAGAAAAATCTAAAGAAAAAGATTTGGAACACGAGCAAGAAGAGTAAATCTTTCTAAGGAAGATTCAAGTTATGTTCAAGAAAGTTTTGAATTTTTGGACACGATAGACAAAGATAAATCACTTTGTCCATCTATTGAAAGACTACTTTAAAATAGATATTAATTATCTTAAAAAGATTTTTAAGGGCTTTTAATACTCTTTGCATGTAGAATTATAGATCAAATGAATGGACGAACTTATAATAACATAAGCACCTTTGTACAAAGCATACATGAATTTCTCACATCACATAACTATTTGTACCTTGTGAGCAAACAATCAATCTTATATCTTACTTATTCATGTAGATGATTTCTTATTCATGATATAAAAAAAGACTTCCATACAACACATCACTCTCATTCCTTGAAGATTTAAATGAATATTATTCTTAATTATGGCTTTAAGAATACTTGACATACAATACAATGCATAATAACTATGTAAAAACATGCGTCAAATATAACAATAAATGCTCTGAGGTAAACTTAAGTCTATAAACCTTATGTAACACACTTATATACATCTCATTCCATCATGTTTTGCATTCATTACTATGTTGATAGTCATGGCACACCACCACCCCAAGTGGCACATGAATCATAAACTATAAGTCAAAACATAAATGAAAAGCATCGTATAACTATATTTATAGAGTATAAAGTTATGTGATACTCGTATACTATGCTCATGTTATTGTTAGTAAATCTTGGTTATATAGTTTAAATGTTACTCATTCTAGGTGGTCAAATACTTAGATTCATAGAATAAGGGTGGATTTGAGGCTTACAAAGCCTGTGGTAAATCAAAATCTATTTAAAAATTTAATGCTCTCAGCAATTAACAAAAAAAATTAATTCTAAATAAAGATAAATTTGAAAAAAATATATAGAAAAAATCAATATAATTTAGACTATTGAATAATAGTATAACTGAATCTGAAACTTTATTTGATTATATAAATTAAGAATTAGGTGATGTTGAAGAAATCTGTCTTGATAAATTTCCTAATAAAATAATATAATTAAAGAACATATGACATGTTAATGATTTAGTTCATAGATTATTCATGCCTAATTTTTTATACTATAGAACAAATCTAACTAACATGATAAATTTAGAAGAAAAGTTGATGGATGACCTTAAAAATAACTCATTAAAGAAAACATGAGTTTTTGTATTGTATCTATTTTACTAACACCTAAAAAAGTTGATATTTGGAGGATGTGTATAGGCAATATTGTCATCAATAAAATTACTATCAAATACAAACTTCTTATATCTCAATTAGATTGGAGGTTAAACATGAGGAATGGTATTATGATA
>JXCR01147333.1:579402-612742 GCA_002079205.1 Phalaenopsis hybrid cultivar
TATTAATACTAGGGATGTCAAACTGGCTCATCATACAATGACTTCACGAACAATTTTGGACACGAGCTTATTTCAAACAAACTAAATTTCAAACGAACCGAACACAAATACAACCTCTGTTCGATTCGTTTACACTCTTAGGTGTTATGAGGATTTGGAGAAATTCTCACATACTGGAATTTTTTATGCTTGTTTATTTTTAGTGTTAATAATTAGATTATTTTCTGGACTATAATGTTCTTTTTAACNCTAGGGATGTCAAACTGGCTCATCATACAATGACTTCACGAACAATTTTGGACACGAGCTTATTTCAAACAAACTAAATTTCAAACGAACCGAACACAAATACAAGCTCTGTTCGATTCGTTTACACTCTTAGGTGTTATGAGCATTTGGAGAAATTCTCACATACTTGAATTTTTTATGCTTGTTTATTTTTAGTGTTAATAATTAGATTATTTTCTGGACTATAATGTTCTTTTTAACAACTGTATTTTCAACAATCAACTAGCCTTCATTGACATCATTCGTTTATATTTCATTCTCTAACTTTTTTTTTATTATGTTAATGCTTTCATAGTGGGAGTCACGCATTCGTTAGTTGATAATTTTATGGACCTATTGCTATCATTTACAAACATGTCAAGGAATCACCAACTAACAATTCAATAAACTTTTTTTTTTCGTAAATTATATATTTCATCCCTCTTAACTTTTTTAAGGGAGGTGCAACATACAATTCATTATTAGTAATAAGAAAATAAATTATATAGACTTTTTCTCACACACCTCTTTATATTTTTTTCGTCAAGCATAAACTAAAAGGAAAAAAAAAAAAACTTGCGTCGCTTGGCTATGTGAAAGAATGAAATTTGCAGAGCGGAAAAAGTAATGAAATTNACTTTTTTAAGGGAGGTGCAACATACAATTCATTATTAGTAATAAGAAAATAAATTGTATAGACTTTTTTCTCTCATACCTCTTTATATTTTTTTCGTCAAGCATAAACTAAAAGGAAAAAAAAAAAACTTGCGTCGCTTGGCTATGTGAAAGAATGAAATTTGCAGAGCGGAAAAAGTAATGAAATTATTTCAACTTTTTTCCTTGTTTTTTAATATTTACATGTCCTCCAGTTCATCTACTTATTGTACCAACTATAAATCTCCTCTTGGCCGAGTTACGGGTAAATTAGAAGTTATATTCAGTTATTTATCATAAAATAAAAAACTTTAAGCCATTTAATTTGCTGATAAGTTGACACTCGACATAAACTAGTGTATGATATGAACTATACCAATACATCTGTTGATGTGGTATATATATATATATATATATATANTTTTTTAATACTTACATGTCCTCCAGTTCATCTACTTATTGTATCAGCTATAAATCTCCTTTTGGCCGAGTTACGGGTAAATTAGAAGTTATATTCAGTTATTTATCATAAAAAAAAAACTTTGAGCCATTTAATTTGCTGATAAGTTGGCACTCGACATAAACTAGTGTATGATATGGATTATATCAATACATCAGTTGATGTGGTATATATATATAAATCAAACAGGAGAATGTTCGACTAATGAAAAATAGAACGAGAAAAATTACACCAGAAAAGAACACACAGATTTACGTGGTTCGACAAATTGCCTACACCCACGGAGTTGCAGAGAATTTTACTACTTGAGGAATTTACATCAGTCGATCACTTCGACTTAGAAGAGGAATCTCTCACTCTTCGTTGCTCTTTCTCTTCTTCTTTTTCTGTTCTTCTCTCTCTACACCAAGATACACCGAAGAAGACAAACTTACAAGAGAAATAAACTCAATTTCTCTTCTGCCACAAGTCACCACGAAGAAGCCTAGGGAGAACAATCTTTTTCTTCTTTCTTCTTCCTTCTGCCGCAAGGAACTACTTCTTGCACTTCTCTTCCTTTACCCCGAGGAAACATTTCTCTATCCCGAAGAAAACCGAAGAACACCGTGACTTCACATTCTGAAGGAGAGTCATCTGAAGTCTTTTATCACCAACAAGAAGGAACGAAGGGATGTTTCGTTTCGCATCAGAGGAAGGCGGGAACGGTTCGTGGGAACAATTTCGCGAACGAAGGCGTGACTCTTCTCGAATCAGGATCGTGAATCGTCGCGATCGGGTCGCGACAGAGAGAGCGGGAGTGGGAGTCGGGGTTGGGCGGACCGGGCTCCACGCCAGCGTTAACAGTGTAATTATTTGATATTTTAATTATTAAGTGATAGATGTATTATGTTTTAACGAAATATGTTTTTTGCAGTTTAAATAAATGTAGTCAGCCTTTAAGTAAAAGTTAAAGTATTTTGGTATACAAAGTGAATGGGTTGCAGATCAAGAAAAGAAAGAGGAACATTTTACACCTATATTATTCAAATCCTCTTTATTTATATACCATCAAGTTAGACATAACTTTAAAAAAGGGAAAAGGCCGGTTTAAAAGTTTGTTGTGCTCTTAGAGACATGGTTAATATTAGAAAGCAAAAAATTTCTCGAAATAAAAATAGAAGCAACTGGATTTGCTAAACAGGGTAACACTTTGAAGTATCTTAGGAGCGCTCTCATCATATCTTGCCTATAGGGGTGAACTCAGGTAGGGTTTAGGGGGGCAATTGTCTCCCTTCAAATTCATTTTTTTACTTGTATAAGAGGGCATGCAATTTAGTTTTTTCCCATTATGAAATATTAGTTTTGTCCATCCTGAAATATCATTTTTGTTTTTCGTTGTCCTAACCTCTTTCAACGTTGGGTCTAGGGGCAGTTTTCCCCCCCTCGAAAAAGATGTTGGTTCCGCCTCTGATTGGCTATGAGCATCCATGGCCACTATATATGTTATATTAGGCTCATTATGAATCTAATGGTAACTAAACATTAAAAATGTGTAATGATCTTTAACTGTTGTTAATTTTTTATGTAATTCAGCTAATAATAATAATAATAATAATAATGAAAATGATGAAAAATTTTATTAGGTCTTATTTGCTGTGCTTACGATGTGAAGATGAATCAATAATTAAATATTACACATTTAGAGATGCACACATAAAGTATTGGGCATAATGACTTAGTTTTGTTGTGTGTTAGAAAATTCGTAGTGATAGAATAGTGATTTGTAATATTGATATTGTATAAAAATTTAACACACATACATATAAGAAAATACAACAAAAAATAAGACATTGAAATTTCTACATAAAAAATCTTGAAAAAGAAAAAACCACGGGCCAAACATAGTCTAAGTAATCTACTATATGTTTGTAAGTATATGAGCACGCCCTTATCTCATTACAGAGGGAATGGAGTTGCAATCTTACATTGAAAATTACACTTGTTTTTATATAGTGAAAAATGTGTTGGGAAATTCAATAAGAAAAGTAGTCTGGCTAGAATGGTTGCAAGTAGTGGTCACTGGAAGCTAGTATTCGACAGAGGTAGGTAGAGACAACGAATGGTGGACGGTGGGTGACTGCTATGAAGGTTGTTGGTTGACAGTGGATGACAATTACGGAGGCCAGTGGTACTCGCGAGGTCTTCGCTTCTGAATAAAATGCGTAAGAAATCATATGCCAAGCCCAGTCCAAGTAGTCCACTATAAGTTTGTAAATATAGGGGTACGCTCTTTTCTCACAATAGGGAGAGTGGAGTTACAATCATACACTGAAGAGTACACTTGTATTTATATAGTGAAAAAAACGTGTTAGGAATTCAATAACAGCCATAATCCGGCTACATCGATTGCAAGTAGTAGTTGTCAACCACCAAATGTAGTCTGGAGAACTAAGTGGCGATGACAGACGGTGAACGGTGACTGAAAGACTACGAGGATGGTGGTTGACAGTAGATTGCGGCTATAAAGACTAGTGATACTCATCAGTTCTTCTCTCCTGAACAAGCTGTGAAAATTCATTATAAATATATTATCTGACCATTCAATTGACAATCCAAAGCTTCCAATATTTGTGCTTCAAAGGCTTGATTTGAGCTTGATCGTACCCAAACTATATTAAACTAATTTTGGACTCGTTGGATCTGTCTTGACAAGATGCTCATTTTGAATACAAATTTGTTGACATCAGAGCTCAGATGTTCATAAATTAAAATTTTTTAATTTAAATTACATTGAGATTCGTGTGCCATCAGAAAAATTTGTTGAGGACACATCAATTTTAATGAGTGGACATAATTTTCTTTATAATAATTAATTGGGCCAATTCAGGGACCCTAAATTAAAATAACAAAAGTCAACCTGAATTAAACCGGTTGGTTCCAAAAGTACCATGCAAATGATAAATAATATATAAAATGCGTCTAATGTGCAGATTAAACACGAGGAGAGAAAGAGAGAGATGTCGGCCAGTGGACTTGCAATCTAAATAGGATAACCTACCCTCAAATGACCACAAAAGCTAGACCTCGACACGCTACCATATTAACTACCATGATTTTAGATGAACAAATTTATTATTTATTTACAGTAATCAACACTAAGGAAAAGGGCAATTTTTTTATTTTTTAAACGATAAAAAAAAACATTAAAAAATTCTTCATTTCTAAGGTCCATCAACATGAGTTGACCAAACACCACTTATATTTACATATTGTTGAATCCAAATTTATCATTTTGATTATTTTCAAGAAATAAAATATTTCAGAGCCAAGAGGAGAAATAGAGAAAGAAGGAAAGAGATGAGAGAGTAACAAAAGATGGTGCATAGATATTTTGGGCTCTTTGGCCCATTTTATTTTTAAGAATTAGAGGATTACATAGAGAAAAAGAGAGAGTTATCCCAGCATGAGAGAGGTCAGGAACCGTTTTATATGAAAGAGTCTTCCAATTTTTAAATGATAGGAGAATAAAATATAAAATTATATAATTATACTTATTTTAAAGAGAGTTGTATGGGGGCATTATAGTTTTTTCTCGTGCCGGGGAAGTTGCTTGGGGGTTCGTTGGTTGACGTCATTGGCCTTCGGTCGGTGGTCAATCAGTCGTTAGGAGGTGGCAGGCCATAAGAACTTTAAGTGGTCGGTTGGGAAATGAACTTCCTGAAAGTTCCTTTGGTGGCCAACCAATGGAATTTGAAGTAGTCGGCCAGATGTTGGGAGGTGATCGGCTTATGGAGCCAGTCAAAGTGGTGGCATGAGGAGCTTCAGCTAGAATTGGAGAGGTCGGTTGGAGAAATTTTTATGGCCAGTTGGGAGTATGGAGTGGCTGACTGAGGAGATTCTTTAGTGACCGAGCAATAGGTGGCCATTGGAAGTGGTCAGCTAGTCTTTTGCGCCTTGTTTCTTCAGGCAGCTAGAAGGCTTAAGATGTTGAAACTTTTTTGTTTTACATGAAGCATTTGAGTCTACTATTTCTTGGAAGCAAAGTACAAAAAGAATGATAGAATTTAAATACAAAAATGTGATTACAGTGATTCACTAGTTATACATCCTTAGTTTTTTGCAGCCTTTTTGGGTTGATTTTTTATTTGTGTTGATTGGTGACCCAGTCCCTGTGAAGTCCATGGTCGGCTTTTGAATATACTGACTCAAGACTTACTCTTCGCCTATCTGGTTTGCTAGTTCAGATCATTGCCTAGGTCGAGCTGCACCTTTTCACCGGATTTTGAGCGGATCTTATTGATGCCTTAACGGGGGTAACCGCCGAGACTCGTTACTAGGGTGATTTGCATCGTACACTTTGTGGAGCTTTTCATTACTGGGTAAGGAACCATCTTCAGAGCTCTTTCCGTGTCGAGTTTAGAGCTAGACTAGCTTTTAGATGCTTTGAGCATTAAGGAACGATTTCGTTGTGCATCCCATGTTTAGAATGTATGTATAGGATTTTCTTCTCTTCGAAGTGCTCTTCTTCTTATGGTGGCATGACCCATGCTCATTGTCTTTCAAAATGTTGAATGAAGTTTTGTGTTGTGAATTACCCAAGGAATAGAACGTTTGGAACCAGGAAGGAGAAACAGAGAGAGAGGGAAAGAGAGGGGAGAGAGAGAGAGAGCACAATGACTTGGCCCTTAGGGGCCAAAATAGGGTATTCCAATGCTTTTTGGCCTCTGTTAGTTTTTAGAATGAGAGTGTTACAGGAAGAAAAGGAAAGAATTCTCCTAACATGAGAGGAGTTAAGAAAGAAGGGTCCAAAGGCCCTTTTTACATGAAAGGGCCCTCTTATTTATAGATGATGAGAGGACAAAAGATAAAGTTACATAATTACCCTTACTTTAAAGAGAGTTGTACGAAGTATTCTAGTCTGTTGTCGTGTCTGGGTATGTTCCTTGGGGGTTCATTGATTAATGGCCCTCACCATTGGTCGATGACGATCGACTATTAGGAGGTGACTGGTTGTAAGAACTTTAAGTGGCCACTTGAGAAATTGACGGCCTAGAAATTCCTTTGTTGGCAGATCAGTGGAATTTGAAGTGGCCAGCCGGATGTTGGGAGGTGGTTGGTTGATGGCACTAGCCGAGGTGGTGGTGTGAGGGGTTTCAACTGAAATTGGAGAGGTCGTTTGGAGGGATTTGTGATGGCCAACTGGGAGTATTTTGGAGTGGCAGGTTGGGGTGGTTCTTTGGCAACCGACCAACAGATGACCAACTGGAAGTGATTAGTTAGTCCTTTAATTTGCATCCTATTTCTTCTTGTGGCTGGAAGCCTTAAGAAGCCAATATTTTTTGCCACGCAGACATACTATGAGGCATGACTTAGATAAAGCGGTTGGGGATAACAAACCTAGCAAAATCTTGTGAAGGTGTGCATAAAATGAGTAGAGGTTAACAAACTCGAATTTGGCTTCAGCAGTTTAAACAATTTTCATAATTCTTAAGCTCAAATCCAACAATTTTTATTGCTAAATTTCAAATGCTTCACAACATCATTTATGAATAATTAATGAAAAAAAGGGTTACAAAGTGCAATATAAATTTTATTTGGATAATTTATATTGCAATTATTCGAAATAAATTCAAAAGCTATAAACAATTATTGTCAAATTTGGACCAATTTTTCTTCCCTTAAAACACACTAAACGAAAATGTTTTTACAATTTTTGGCTGGAAATTTGGAAAAACAATCAAACTAATAAGAACGTCATTTGTATTGGTCGGAATTGATCCAAAAATAATCGATTCAAATAACCTATGAATATTTTTTTAAAAAAGAAATAAATTATGATAATCTTATAGAATTGTAATTGTCTTAAGATAAATCAGAATATAATGCACATATAATTAAACAAGAAAATTTTAGATTTTTAATACATCATAAAAAATTCATTCAATCAATCACGCACCAATTCTGATATAATTTTGAATTCAGGACCTTGAAACTTAGCTAAACTTAAGGTCTCAATAAGACAACTCCAATGACAACAAGAGTAACTCCAAATTAACTCAAATCAAATAATTGAAGCGTCGTAAAAAATTTTAAATATATAATTTTTATATGATTTTCAAATTTTGAATAATCATAGAAAAATCAATTTTTTTGATAAGAGGAATTCAAAGAACTCAAAATCATTCAATTTTGATATCATTAAAATAGATAAATATTAATCATTCAAGTTTGATGGTTGGATTATAGACCACCACTAGTAACCATCTTGATTTGGTCATCATCACTCAATTGTCATTATTAATTACTCAAACGTCATCACTCAATTGTTATCGTCCCACCATCATCTTTATCCGTCATTAATTTTATAATCCCTTATTCCCAATTTACAAGGAAGAGCAAATATTTATATTCTCAATGAACACAATTGATCCTTCTTATCCAAGCTAGGTTCTATGACATTTTTCTTAATTTTTTTTTTTCACATTACTTTTCCATGTTTCGTGCGCTCTTTACGTTTTTCTACTTGAATATGTGATCTTCGTAGAAAGCCAAAACATAAAGCAATCATTTAATGCCCCGCATGTTCTACCATGCGATTATTATATTTATCTAAAAAGAAATCGAATTGCTATTCTATCTGACTGAAATCTAAATCAGCGTATATCTACTCAATTTCGCTGTTTGTGTAGCCATGATGAGGTTTGGAGCCCATGCTACAGTAATCGTAAGCCACGTCTTACAAGTTTGTTTAGTGGAAAGAAAAATAAAAATACGAACGAAGATTTGAAGCACAACTTTCTTCGAACAAGCTTGACGCTGTTTCAACCAAGACATGATAGTGGAGAAAGTAAAATGAGAAGCGAAGTGCTTAATTTCCTCTATCGCCTGTCAAAATATTTAAAATTATGAGTCGCAGATCCTGCAGCCCATCATATATGACAGGAGTCAATCACATTTTGTATAAATGGGTCCAGTTGAGGTCCAACCAATCTCAGCTTAAATTTAAACTTGATTAATTAATGGTGTTTGAACTAGAGCTCAAGTTCAAACTTTATTTTATGAGTTGGGGACTGCTCTCAAACTTACTTGATTAATATAAAAGAAAGAAAATAAATAATATTAATTCAAATTAGTATTATAATAAAATGGAAAATATAATGAATAATTAGTAGGTAAATAACAAGAAATTAATTGATATAAAAAGTAAAATATTATTTTTAAAATATTGTAATAATTTTAAGATAAAATCATCGATTTTATTATATTTCGAGTATATTTTATATTAATTATTTTTTGAACGAGCTGAGTTATGAGCTAACGAGTCGGAGTTAGCTTGAGCTTGGTGTCTACACAAGCTCCAAATTGAGCCGAGCTCCAGCTGGCTCACAAGTTGGCTTGCCTTACTTACACCCTTAATCACCATGTGGTTGTTGAATTAGCCAGGGAGTACTTTGGTAACTCCAATTAAATGAAAATTAAAACCTAATCAAAATCAAACTAATTTAAAATCCAGTAAAGTTAAATCAATTTAAAATCAACTATAATTGATATATCAATTTAAAATCAAAATCAACTATACACATATATATATATATATATATATATATATATATATATATATATATANGAACATGCTTCCATTTAAAATTAAAAAAATATACGAGATGATTTTAGTACTTCTAAAAACTTGCATTTTCCAAAAGCTTCAGTGTAAATTTTGAAGTTATTATTTTTTATTCTATAATCAAAAATAAAAGTATTGGCCAATTGCATACAGACCCCACCCCAAACTTGGTATTTATAAATTAACCGCCCTCTTTCATTCATTTTTCGAATTCTCACTCAATTATAAAAAATCATGATAGAATACCGACCCATATTTTTTTATTTCTATCAAATTCTCAATAATTTGATGGTGGCACATGAAAGTATATTGATTCCGTAGTTCACAAAAATCACCTTGTTGATTAATTTATATATATCAATGTCTCGGGGGTTCTGTATGCAATTATCCCTAAGTTTTAAATATAATAAGAAAAAGAAATAATATCTGAAATTAACCAACTTTTTATTCAAGGAATATTAGATTATGGAGGAAAGATAATTGGCAAGGAATAAAATAACCAAGTAAAATATGATAGAAATTACTTTAAATGGAAGGACTAAAAAAATTAAAGAAGAAAACTAAATTAATATTTGGAGAATTTTTATGGTTATATATATATATATATATATATATATATATATATATATATATATATATATATATATATATATANACCCTCTTATTTATAGATGATGAGAGGACAAAAGATAAAGTTACATAATTACCCTTACTTTAAAGAGAGTTGTACGAAGTATTCTAGTTTTTTGTCGTGTCTGGTTATGTTCCTTGGGGGTTCATTGAAGAATGGTCGTCGCCATCGGTCAATGACGATCGACTATTTGGAGGTGGCTTGTGGCTGGTTGTAAGAACTTTAAGTGGCCACATGAGAAATTGACGGCCTAGAAATTCCTTTTTTGGCAAATCATTGGAATTTGAAGTGGCCAGCCGGATGTTGGGAGGTGGTTGGTTGATGGCGCTTGCCGAGGTGGTGGTGTGAGGGGTTTCGATTGAAATTGGAAAGGTCATTTGGAGGAATTTGTGATGGCCAACTGGGAGTATTTTGGAGTGGCAGGTTGTGGTGGTTCTTTGGCGACCGACCAACAGATGACCAACTGGAAGTGATTAGTTAGTCTTTTAATTTGCATCCTATTTCTTCATAAGGCTGGAAGCCTTAAGAAGCCAATATTTTTTGCCACGCAGACATACATATGAGGCATGACTTAGATAAAGCTGTTGGGGATAACAAAAATAGCAAAATCTTGTGAAGGTGTGCATATAATGAGTAGAGGTTAACAAAATCGAATACGGCTTCAGCAGTTTAAACAATTTTGATAATTCTTAAGCTCAAATCCAACAATTTTTATTACTAAATTTCAAATGCTTCACAACATCATTCATGAATAATTAATGAAAAAAAAGGTTACAAACTGCAATATAAATTTTGCTTGGATAATTTATATTGCAATTATTCGAAATAAATTCAATTGCTATAAACAATTATTGTCAAATTTGGACCTATTTTTCTTCCCTTAAAACACACTAAACGAAAAGGTTTTTGCAATTTTTGGCTGGAAATTTGGAAAAGCAATCAAACTAATAAGAACGTCATTTGTATTGGTCGGAATTGATCCAAAAATAATCGATCCAAATAACCTATGAATTTTTTTTTAAAAAAAAAGAAATAAATTATGATAATCTTATAGAATTGTAATTGTCTTAAGATAAATCAGAATATAATGCACATTTAATTAAACAAGAAAATTTTAGATTTTTAATACATCATAAAAAATTCATTCAATCAATCACACACCAATTCTGATATAATTTTGAATTCAGGACCTTGAAACTTAGCTAAACTTAAGGTCTCAACAAGACAACTCCAATGACAGCAAGAGTAACTCCAAATGAACTCAAATCAAATAATTGAAGCGTCGTAAAACATTTTAAATATATAATCATTATTTTGAATAATCATAGAAAAATCAATTTTTTTTTATAAGAGGAATTCAAAGAACTCAAAATCATTCAATTTTGATATCATTAAAATAGATAAATATTAATCATTCAAGTTTGATGGTTGGATTATAGACCACCACTAGTAACCATCTTAATTTGATCATCATCACTCAATTGTCATTAATTGCTCAAACATCATCACTCAATTGTTATCATCCCACCATCATCTTTATCCGTCATTAATTTTATAATCCCTTATTCCCAATTTACAAGCAAATATTTATATTCTCAATGAACACAATTGATCCTTCTTATCCAAGCTAGGTTCTATGACATTTTTCTCTTTTTTTTTTTTCACATTACTTTTCCAAGTTTCGTGCGCTCTTTACGTTTTTCTACTTGAATATGTGATCTTTGTAGAAAGCCAAAACATAAAGCTATCATTTAATGCCCCGCATGTTCTACCATGCGATTATTATATTTATCTAAAAAGAAATCGAATTGCTATTCTATCTGACTGAAATCTAAATCAGCATATTTCAACTTAATCTAAATCAGCATATTTCTACTTAATTTCGCTGTTTTTGTAGCCATTGTGAGATTTGGAGCATATTCTACAGTAATCGTAAATCAATTTAAAATCAATTACAATTATATGAAAGCCAAAGGAAAATTCGTTTTGAAAGCCAAGAGCTTGGCGCCACAACACCATATCAGAGTGCCGCATCACTATCACTCGATCAAGAGCAGTAAAGTTAAATCAATTTAAAATCAACTATAACTATATGAAAGCCAAAGGAAAATTCGTTTTGAAAGCCAAGAGCTTGGCGCCACAATGCCATATCAGAGTGCCGCATCACTATCACTCGATTAGGAGCAATTTCATGACAGTTCTTCTTTACAGTTGACCATAGAGAAAGATAAAAGGAGGACCAGAGAGTCATTTGTTATTTTTATAGTATGTTATGTGGTTTTTCATTTGGGATTTCGTATTCTATCACGCAAAAAGTGAAGTACAAGTGAGTGTCCTTGTGTGTCCAAGTAATATGTATTATTCTCCTCCTTTTTGTGTCATAGTGAAATTCTTAAGAGTGGCTCGGCCACTTAATTTTTTTCCTTGTTATCAAATTTTTCCACATGAAATATAGTGTTTTATGTGTTTTCTTATTTTGTTTGCTTATATTCAAAGTTTATTTCTGATCTCTAGAATTGATTCCTACAAATTACATCTCACAACATATAATTATAGACAAAAATCATTTAAACAACTTAAATTTAGCTCCAAGACAAGAAGCAATAAAAGCTCAAAACTCATTGTGCTCTACTCAAATTAGCTTGACTATCCTTCAGTCATAAGCTTCACCTTATATCGTAACCGTTCACTTACTGTGATAGATAACAGCAGAACAATAAACAGCAAAAAATGAAAAACAAAATACTGACAGAAATCATACAAAAGTCTTAATCAGCTCCTCTACAACTGATTAAAACAAACAAAATTGATTCATAGTATTTACATAAAGCTTTCTACATTTTATTAAGATGTGTTGGCCCTCAAAAAAGTACACCAAAAAGTAAATATATACAAGTTTTGTTCAACATTACAAAACTACTGACGTGTTGTTAATCCTAAGTTTTTTCTTTTTATAATTAGCTTTAAAATAAACTTGTCTTAACTTTTTAATGTTCTCGTCCAGTTCTACTATCGGCATTTTCTCCAGTAGCTTTTTTTCTTCCTCAAGTGTCTCTATGGTTGCATTTGTATCCGGCTTCTCCAACTTCAGCCCCTCCATTGTTTCACTTTCCTGCATACATGAACAAATCAAATATCATATACATGCATAAACCAATCAAGGAGCATCTTGATTAACTACCTGATAGTATATTAAATTTAGTGAGAACATGCTTAAAATGCGCCCATTTAAAATTCAAAAAATATATGAGAATCATATACATGCATGAACCAATCAAGGAGCATCTTGATTAAGTGCCTGATAGTATATTAAAATTAGTGACATGCTTAAAATGCGCGCATTTTAAATTCAAAAAATATACGAGATGATTTAATATTTCTAAAAACTTACATTTTCCAAAAGCTTCAGTGTAAATTTTGAAATTATTATTTTTTTGTTATATAATCAAAAATAAAAGTATGGGCCAATTGCATTCAGACCCCGCCCCAAACTTGGTATTTATAAAATTAACCACCCTCTTTCATTCATTTTTCGAATTCTCACTCAATTATAAAAAAAATCATGATTAAATACCAACCCATATTTTTTATTTTTATCAAATTCTCAATAGTTTGATGGTGGCACATGAAAGTATATTGATTCGGTAGCTCAAAAAAATCACCTTGGTGATTAGTTTATAAATATCAATGTTTCAAGGGTTCTATATGCAAATATCCCTAAATTTTAAACATGCAAATAAAAAGTAATAATATCTGAAATTAACCAACTTTTTATTCAAGGAATATTAGATTATGGAGGGAAGATAATCGGCAAGGAATAAAATATCCAACTAAAATATGATGGAAATTACTCTAAATGGAAGGACTAAAAAAATTAAAAAAGAAAATTAAATTAATATTTGGAGAATTTTTATGGTTAAATAGTTTGGCATATTATTTCAAAATAATTTCATGAGTATATATATATATATATATTTAGGCATGATGCAAAATTTAAATTAGGAGTTTTTGACAAAATTATCAAAGGAACTAAGAGTTTTATTTCAATTTGAAATTAAAATTTTATTTTCTCATGAGTATTTTTAAATTTCATATTTTTTAAATCTAATTTTAATATAAAAATTTAATTGCACGTTAATCAGGCACCAGTGCATATCGCTAATTTACTAAAANCTCATGAGAATTTTTATATTTCATATTTTTGAAATCTAATTTTAATATAAAAATTTAATTGCACGTTAATCAGGCACCAGTGCATATCGCTAATTTACTAAAAGTTAATAATTTTGCTTAGAATGGAGAATTAACTAATTAAACAGCTTAAGAAAATTACATAATAAAATATGAATACATTAAAGGGCCTGTTTGGGGAATTTGTTTTGGTGCGGTACGGTTTGAAAATGAAGACCCACTTGTTTGGAAAGTGTGTGGGTGTGGCTTATACTAATAAGCTATCTTAAACACAGGTCACAGGTTCAAACCTGCGCCCTGCAGTTTCTTCATGATTGTAACCATTTTGCTCCTCATGTTTCGTATGTGGCTCCCTTAGGTTCTCCTCTCAATCGTGTTTCCTTTGCCCTAGATACCTCTGTAGCGCCTCTTTCGGTTATTATACTCTGAATGTATTTATTGTGCTCATTTTCGACAGAATAGTTATCTCATTAAGATTTGTAATTGCTTTATCACTTGCGGTTTAGGGTTAGAATATTGTGGATTTTGATGTGTGGCAATGAATGAAAGATGGTGCTTGTTTTGTTGATATCAATGTTTCCTTGTCATGTATGTATGCTTGTTTGTTTAAATTTATTTTTTTGAGTGGGATTTTGAAAAATGGATGAAAGTGGAGCTTAATTTGTCGATAACAATGTTTCGGGTTCCCTTTGTGTATCTCCATCAAATCCAAAATATTGATAGCTTTGATGTTTAACTGAGAATTTAAAAGATTGAAAGAGGGTGCTTAATTTATAGATACTAATGTTTCGGGCCGTATTTGTAATTGACTCAATAATAACTGTTATTTGATATGCAGATCAATTGCACAAATAATATTATTTTTTGTAGAGATCGTCATCACCATTCATCAATTGTCACTCATTTGATCGATATAAATTTCATTTATTATGTTTAACTTTCATATTTTTATATAAAAAAAAAATTCACCAAAATTATTATTTTAATTTTATTTAAAAATTTATGAATATAATAATTTTTTTCCAAATTCGAAGCAAACACCTACAAGAAAAAGTATTTTGAGTCCAACATAAACATATAATTGTCAAGCTGTTTCAAACACGACTCATCTATAACCCTAGTCACCTAAACTTGCTCAAGCTGGCTCCTTTATAGCCCTAGCCCTTCACGCTGATGATAAGAACTAACCATATTATATATATTTGAAAGATTTTTTTATAACACCTAATTTCTAATAAAAAAAATTATAATTTTCGAAGATTAATTATTACCACACTTAAAAAGGAATTAAGAAAATGCTTCGGTTATCAAGGTAGTAGCAAAATTTTGTACATGAATGAGCAATCCATAAATATGACCACTTAATAATTGCCGCTACCTATAGATGTTGTACCCGGTCAAATATTTTAATTAAAATATTATCACAGTTAATCCGAGATTAATGAATTTATTTTAAAATTAATTTAATGGATTTTTAATTAATTGTTTTCTTNT
The DNA here is from genome assembly GCA_002079205.1 of Phalaenopsis hybrid cultivar. Taxonomy (NCBI): domain Eukaryota; kingdom Viridiplantae; phylum Streptophyta; class Magnoliopsida; order Asparagales; family Orchidaceae; genus Phalaenopsis; species Phalaenopsis hybrid cultivar. The sequence goes on from JXCR01147333.1 coordinate 594,703, forward strand.
GCTAATAGTACATCATCGTTCTCCCAAAATTCAAATATTTCTCCATCAAATTGATCAAAATCATCTAAGACATTAAAAAGAAAAAACAACCCCTGAGAAGGAATGCAACATTTATTTCAATCAAGGAATGCAACATTTATTTATAGCACATACCTATAAACAACTTCTGAGAAGGATGTATTTCATCAGATGTGATAGTTTGTATTTCTTCTTCATATAAAAGATCTAAATTCCACTCCCAGAATGGAAATTCACTGCATTACCAAAGCAATGTTAAGCGAAAAATAACAATGGCCATGTAATATAAAGAAAAAATTTATCATATATATATATATATGGCCATTTACCTTAACTGCAGAAATTCTAATTCTGGTTTTTCCATTTGCTTGGAAGTGTAATCCTTGAGATTTTCGACATGTACCTATTTATAGCGTGTCATTATATATGCATAGCAAAAATGAGAAGAAACACGTTGTCAGCAACTCGGAGGGGCCAAAAATATTTTAATTACCTACCGAACAGAATAAAATATGGATAAATATATCTTAATTACCTTTTAGTTACATTACATGAATTTATCTTCTCTCCTCAAACAATGACATTTTCAATTTGAATTATCTCAAAAATAACCAAATAAGATGCATGTTTAAGCATTAATATTATATATAGAGTTAATTTCATAGATATAAATATAAATAATACAATTATAATATTTTTTTTAGAAACTAATTTTAAAATAAATTTATATAAATTATATTTTTTAATGATTGAAAATTATTTTATTACTAATATATTTAAATTAAATCAAGTTAAACATTACTGATTGGCTTGTCTTTACCTAAAATCTTAGAAGAAAATATTATAAAGCAAATACAATTAATAAATTAATAATAATATATTTACTTAAACTATTTTAACTACTCTCTATATAGCAATCATCTAGCTTAACAAAAAAAAAGGAATGATCCATAAAATACATAAAACTCATTATATTGTAATGTATTATGTTCATATTTTGCATANAGTTAATAGTACATCACCCTTCTCCCAAAATTCAAATATTTCTCCATCAAATTGATCAAAATCATCTAAGACATCAAAAAGAAAAATAATAATGCAATGTCAAAATTAAAATTTCAATCAAGGAATGCAACATTTATTTATAATACATACCTATAAACAACTTCTGAGAAGGATGTATTTCATCAGATGTGATAGTTTTTCTTTCTTCTTCATATAAAAGATCCAAATTCCACTCCCAGAATGGAAATTCACTGCATTACCAAAGCAATGTTAAGCGAGAAATAACAATGGCTAAGTAATATAAAGAAAAAATTTATCATATATATATATATATAGCCATTTACCTTAACTGCAGAAATTCTAATTCTGGTTTTTCCATTTGCTTGAAAGTGTAATCCTTGAGATTTTCGACATGTACCTATTTATAGCGTGTCATTATATATGCATCGCAAAAATGAGGAGAAACACGTTGTCAGTAACTCGGAGGGTCCAAAAATATTTTAATTACCTACCGAACTGAATAAAATAGGGATAAATATATCTTAATTACTTTTTAGTTACATTACATGAATTTATCTTCTCTCCTCAAACAATGATATTTTCAATTTGAATTATCTAAAAAATAACCAAATAAGATGCATGTTTAAGCATTAATATTATATATACAGTTAATTTCATAGATATAAATATNTTTATCGAGATTTTTGTATTAAACTAAATTTGATAGAATTATTCCAAAATTTCTATTTTCGTTAAATGAATTTGTACAATTGATTAATTTTATATTATATTCATTTTAGGAGCATTTACATACACACCACTTAATTCCTACATATTTAGGTATTTAGCATCTAAATTTTCTTTTCCACATTTTATGCTGCTCAAAATTTTACATCACATACAAATATCTTCATTTGAACTTCAAAATAAACGAAATACATCATTTCAAGCTTGAAATGATGTAAAAATTAAAGCTTAGATGTTAGTGTAAAAACAAAAGAATTTGAGTGGCAGGCATGTAATTGAATTATTTTCTTAATGACTAAACTTATTTTTTAAATAAGAGGTTTTAATTACGTTTTATTGCCTTATTTAGATATATTTAATTTTTTACATATCTATTTTCATTGATTATTTATTTTACAAATTTTAATCCTGTATTGCAAGGACGGTTATGTATACATATATATACACCACGTACAAAGTCATTTTAGGTGGCTAATAAACAAGAATTAGAATGAAACAAAATAGGGAACGGGTGTAGAACCTTGATGTTTTGGATTAGAGTTTCCACGCTCCTTATTTTTCTATAAGGCCAACGTCGTATGTTCATCTCACGACATCTTTTCTTTAGAAGCGTAACACCAACATTTAGCTTTTTTGCCGCCTTATTAATCGGCATTTGAAAATACTTTGCAACATCATCGAATGCAATGTCTTTCCTTTTTATCCTTTTGATCTCATCGTCTATATTTTTTTCTTCTGTATTATGCACTTCTGTTAATAGTACATCATCGTTCCCCCAAAATTCAAATATTTCTCCATCAAATTGATCAAAATCATCTAAGACATTAAAAAGAAAAAACAACTTGTGAGAAGGAATGCAACATTTATTTCAATCAAGGAATGCAACATTTATTTATAGTACATACCTATAAACAACTTCTGAGAAGGATGTATTTCATCAGATGAGATAGTTTTTATTTCTTCTTCATTTAAAAGATCTAAATTCCACTCCCAGAATGGAAATTCACTGCATTACCAAAGCAATGTTAAGCGAAAAATAACAATGGCCAAGTATCATAAAGAAAAAAATTATCATATATATATATATATATGGCCATTTACCTTAACTGCAGAAATTCTAATTCTGGTTTTTCCATTTGCTTGAAAGTGTAATCCTTGAGATTTTCGACATGTACCTATGTATAGCGTGTCATTATATATGCATGGCAAATATGAGGAGAAACACGTTGTCAGAAACTCGGAGGGGCCAAAAATATTTTGATTACCTACCGGACAGAATAAAATATGGATAAATACATCTTAATTACTTTTTAGTTACATTTCATGAATTTCTCTTCTCTCCTCAAACAATGATATCTTCAATTTGAATTATCTCAAAAATAACCAAATAAGATGCATGTTTAAGCATTAATATTATATATACAGTTAATTTCATAGATATAAATATAAATAATACAATTATAATATTTTTTTTATTTCATCAAACTAATATATTTAAATTAAATCAAGTTAAACACTACTGATTGGCTTGTCTTTACCTAAAATCTTAGAAGAAAAGATTATAAAGAAAATACAATTAATAAATTAATAATAATATATTTACTTAAACTATTTAACTACCTTTATATAGCAATCATCTAGCTTAAGAAAAAAAAAGGAATGATCCATAAAATACATAAAACTCATTATTTTGTGAAGTATTATGTTCATATTTTGCATAAAATATAAAAACAATATTGATATTTATCTTTTGTAAATAATTTCAGACCAGATGGAAGCAGGAATAATCTCAGCGGAAAAACAATCCATGAGCAAGCTGGGAAGAAAGAATACGTACCTACGTCGCCGGAGGCGCCTGAAGCAGCGCGGCAGGCGGGAGGTGTTATGTCGGCAGGAGCAGGGAAGCTGTGCCGCCTCATTAGACTCATAAACTCTTTTGTAGTTTCATGAGAAATTAAAGTTTAATTGATACGTGCCACTGATGTTACAGAAGCGTACTGTTCGAAATGAAATTATTTTCATCATTAGGCTTTATTTAAATTAATATATAAAGGCGCGTCAAATCAAATAAAATGGAAATCTACACACGTGGCTCACAAATCTTAAACTTACATCTTTATAAATATGTCACATAAATCTTTAAGGAGTACTGGCACCAACGAAAAAAGAGAAATTTCTTTCTATTAAAGGTAGAAGCTGTCCTTTTGTCCACTACCACGGGGTGGAAATATCATGACACCTAACATAAAATCTTAATAATACTAAAAGCAAAATTAATTAATATAATAGTGGTAAATGGTAAAGGATAAGTTGCAGCCCGCAGCACTGGTTGCTCTCCATCTCCGAAGAACTCGCTCGAGTTCAAGAACTAGGGTTTGGCCATCAAGAGGAGGATGGTAGGCATAGATACCAACGACATTAAAAGTTGGGGAGATGTTGAGTTATTTTAGGAGAGATAGGAAAAGGCTCAAATTTTTTTTTGTTTCAATTTAAAACAAGTGCCGACTAGAAGGCGCTCATTGCGAAGATGAAGCATAACCAAATCTCCAGCATTAAATTGTTTATGCGTGCAATGTTTATCAACTTGAAGTCGGTTGCTAACTGTCTAGCAGCTTAACTGTTTGGTTTTGGTATAATAGCCAATTCAATTATATGGTTGGGAGAGCCTAAGTACATAAACTGTCAAATAGAGTCCGATCAGTGAAATGGTTCACCATAGAATTATACGTGAATTCAGCTTGACTTAAGACTTCATGCCATTTCTTTAGTTGTTCGCCCGCTAGACATCTAATCATATTTGCAAGTGTTCTATTGCTGACCTTAGTTTGGCCATCGATTTATGGTTGATAAGCAGAACTCAAGTTGAGTTTGGTATGAAATTGCTTCCAAAGTTCTCTAAAAAAACTGACTTTGACATCATGGTCAGAGGTCAAGCTTCGAGGTATGTCATGCAATCAATCTGTCTTTGAAAAAGACTCATGCCACATTAAGTGCATCGAATGTTTTCTTGTAAGGCATGAAATGTGATATTTTGAAAAAATGATTAACAACCATCAACAAAGAATCCACATCATCAAAGAATCCATCCCATGCTTTGTTTTCGGCAGCCCCAAAACAAAATCAAGACTTAAACCTTCCTAAATTGAATCAGAAATTGGTAACAGGTTGTATAGACCGGTTTTTTGTGAGTATCCCTTGCAAGTTTGGCATTTATGATAACGTTTCACATGTCTTGATACATTCCACCGGTTCTTAGGACAAAAGAAGTGAGCTTGCAACAATGATAAGGTTTTATCTCTTTCAACATGAGTTGCTAGACCAACACCATGGAGTTCTTAAATTTTTTGCATTCTTAGTGAGGTATTTGGTACACATAATTGATTTCATTTAAATGAATATCCCTTTTGGAGAGAATAGTCTGTAATTAGCTAATCTGAATTGCATTTGTTCCACGGATCATCAAAATTTGAATCATCTGAATATAAATTTTTGATAGATTTCATACCAGTGATATTAGTTTGCAGGGACACTAAGAGATTGGCTCGTCTACTCAAAGCGTCAGTAACTTTGTTAGTCACTCCATATTTATTTTTTAGAACAAAACTAAACTTTTGTCAAAAGATGATCCATCACATGTGTATTCGATTGAATATTTTCTGACTTTGCAGAAATTGTAGAGAATGATGATCACTAAACAAAATGAATTCTTGTTGAATAAGATAGTGCTCCCAATGTTTTAATGCTCTCATGACAACATATAAGTTTTGTTCATTTGTGGACCATTTTTGACGTGGCGGGCTCAACTTCTCGCTAAAGAATTCGATGGGCTTTCCTTCCTGAGACAAAACTGCATCAATCCTAGTTGTTGAGGCATCAACATCAACTTGGAATGGTTCTAGAAAGTTAGGAATGCTTAATACATTGGATTCACACCTTTCTTTGATGGTTTCAAAACTTCTTTATTGTTTATGCCCCCAGATAATTTTTTTTTTTATTTGAGTGCATCTGTGATTGGTCTCATAATTGTCTTAAAACCTATGAGGTAAAAGTTTTGTTTTGTTGCAATATCATAAGTGAACACACTGGTTTCCCACAATATCTGTAGCTAATTTATAAGAGGTTGTAAGCACACGTCAATTTTACTCTTTGGGTTATGTGGATCTAGTATGATCATCGTTAGAAATAAAAATGATACAGTCATATAATATTAGGGGGAAAATTATATGACGTGAAAATAACTGGCCAACAAGATAGGTGTTGCAGCATGACTTTAAGGTGTGAACCCATCCACACATAAGCCAAGCATAACGTTGCATGGTTCTACTGCCAAAATTGGATACATGTGGTTGAAGTGTTTCCAAGCTTCAGCAGCTGAGGGATGAGTCATTGCATTAACACTGACAAATCTGATATTATGTCATGTCATCTGGGGAGCTGTAAAATATTTCAAATTCAAATTAGGATCACACAAGCCTAAATAAAAATAATTTTATAGACAGATTGAGCATATCGACAAGAGGTAACTAATGTTGTCAAAAGTGATACAATTTGAGCCTAGGTATGCTCGCATCAAATACTTGAAGTATATAAAAGGTTTTGGTGCATTAATTTGAAGGTTAAATGATCTTCAAAATTGGCTTTCTTATAGTATAATAGAGTTGCTCGATGAGTGGAATCTAACGAGCCTAATATCATCTAATTATGTGATTGTTAAGACATATAAATGTTTAAAAAATTAATTGTGATCAAGAGAATAAACGTTAACCGCCAAGAAATATTTTTTGTAATTATGGCTAAATTTATGGAAATACCTCTCAAAAAAGTTAAAAATTAACCCCATTTTCACTTGATTAAGGGAATGAGGGGAAAAGAGAGTGAGTTGACTACTAAAACTAAATTCTTGAAGTCTTGGTTGTTATCACCTATCACTTGAGATCATGGCCAACCACCAGATATTGTTGCCAACTCTGAGAGGTCACTATCGACCACCACTAGAAAATATTAGAATCAACTATCATTGTTATAACTACAAATTACTGTCATTGTCCAACTACAGCTTCAGTAGCATTTTTGTGACTATTATAGTCACTAATTATGGCTTTGACAGCCAACTATGATTATTATAATGATCAAATATAATTTTTTTAGCCAACTATGACAGTTATAGCCACTAAGTATAGTTTGGATAGCGAACCATGGTTGTTATTGACACTAACTATAGTTTATGTAGCTAGCTATAACTATCATAGTCACTAACTACAGTTTTTGTAAATTATATTTATTATTTTCATTAACTACAGCTTTTGTAGCAAACTATGGTTATTCTTCAACTACAACTTCTATAGCCAATTAACTATGATTTTCATAGCCACAAACTATGATCTTTTTTGCCAACTACAATTGCTATAACGATCAATTATGACTTTTGTAGCCAACTATGACTATCATAATCTTTAGATATGTCTTTGATAGTCAACTATTGTTATTATAGTAATTAATTATTGCTTTTATAACAATTTACGACTATTATAGCCTCCAAGTACAACTTTAGTAGCCCTACTACAAGTATTATAGCCACCAATTATGGCTTATGAAGTCAACTCAGTTATTATAATCCCAAATACCATTGTATAATTATATTTGTATGGTTACTTCAATGTAGTTATGATTTCTAAACTTATAATCACAATATTTTTTTAGTCGGGTGAAGTGTAGACATATATACTCTAGATTCATAGTGAATTATTAATTGGGCTAGCCCCCAAGAAAATTTTCCTTTTCAAGATTTTTTTTTTTATATAACAACTCTAGTTGCCTCCTATACTTTTATTTATGTCTGTGCTAGAAAATTATTGAGTTATGGCTTAAGATTTTTCTACCATCAAGGATTTTCTAGCATACGATAATTATGGTGTGATGTTAACCTTAGTTGGCCAAAACTCTCCTAAGAGTTGAAGAATTTAAGTTTGAATTGCTTTTATTATATGTTAACGACCCTCCAGATGTTTTTAATTGAAAGTTTAACTCTCAGATTGATGAGTGTTGCAGTAAGAATATATGTTATTGTAGGTTGAATGCATGTTGGCTATTAAACAAATATTTATAGAATGCTGAGAAAATTTCTCATCAATACTGTCAAATTATTATGTGCTAAACCATCCTCAATGATAGAAAATAAGTAAGTTTTAACTTAAGAAAAATATCCACCATACATACAAATAGAAGTGCAGCTACATGATTTTGTCAAATTATAATAAGCAAATTATGATGCTAATTTGCCAAAAATCTGACACAAACCAATGTTAGTGGTGGATTTTTCTTGGAATGGTAAGAAAAATGGGCATCACAAATACAATTAGTGTCCACCATGGTCGAGCCAAACAAATTGTGTTTGATATTTATGTCTGATATTGTCGACATTAGTCAGTTTTCACACGACTCATGCCGACATTAATTTCATTTGCGCCTACCATTTTCAGGCGTAAACTTGTATCATTATTTGCTTCCATTGTTTCTACTAGATTGATGGATTTACATCGGAATTTTCTGAAAGTGTCAGTGATGAGAATCCCAACGCAAAGCAGATGCAAACTTATATCAAAATTCAAAAAATATAACAGAACAATCAGATTTTTATAACATATACATAAAAAATATCACAAATATTTACCAGCTAAACATAAAACATATTGTACAAACATGTATCGACAATGAAAACAAATAGAATTTAACACATATTTCTCAAATTTTATAAAAGTGTCAATCAAACAAAATTTATAATCATATATATAGATATAGATATAGGACAATGTCTAAATATTAAACAAGAAAAAAATATCAAAACCTTTACAGGGCATTATCACTTATCAGCATACTCATTCTCATCCGCTGAACTTAGAAGTCGCTTTCCATGCGATCTACAATTTGCTTCGTTCATGCTACAATGGGCTTAAGTCTCTGCTACCCCTCATGTAATTGACAGAGCTCCTCAGTCATAGCAGTGACATATCGAGCAAGTTCATCATTCTTTGTTGATGATGACATCAGACCACCTTGCGCAACTTAGGAGCGCTCAGTCATAAATGCAATGTCCTTTGTGCTCAGGTTATACACTTTTCTTATTCCCTATCATCTGACACCACATCTCAAAATTAGGTTGATTAGTGGTAGACTAACTACCACTACTCCTAGCGGTTGTCGAGCTCTAGATCTGCCTCTAGCATTATGTGTCTCGAATGTTCTTATATTTCTCTTATACAATTAAAACTAAGGATTAATTGATATTTTACATTTTAATGTAAGAAAATTATAGAAAGTTAAAGTTTCTTACTTACATTGACATATCGAGAAAGGTCGGAAACCTATTATTGCGTCCTTTCGCGCTGATGTGCCCAGACATGCAACTTCGCAGTAATAGGCAATCGACCAAACTCCTAAGTTTGTGGACATAAGAAAATAATATGCATTGGATAATTACATCATTAAAATGTAAAGTAATTAGTATATCTTACCAACTTTTTGCAGTTGTCTCTTTGCAGGATTGATCCTCTAATGTGGATAGCGGCGCCCCTAGCTCCCTCGGTCTTCTTGTTCTGATGATTTATTTCCCTCTTGTTTTGATAATAAAAAAAAAACCCGTGATTTGATCAACTACACCCTAATCTCATTCCTAATCCAGCTAGGTTGCTCCCTCTTCTTATGGGCTATCGTGGACATATCACCTAGTCGATGTCTGACATGAATATAAAAATATGATGAATCTGCTGGTGATGCTCTGACAGTCAGTCAGTGGAACTACCTTTGCAAAATAAGAATTATATAATATTTATTAGCATAACAAAATAACTTGCAGTTATAATTCTAATAGAAATTATCTGATTCTACCTAGAACTCCATAAACCACATGCCGAGGCAAGGTATTCTTTAGGATCAAGGTATTCTTTAGGAGTGATAAAGAGAAAAGTATCTAATCCTAATGATCTTCGTGTTATGTGTGATTGGTTACTTGGGGAGTAGAACTAATTGAAATAGAAATATAAGTTAGATAAAGTATTGAAAAGATCATTCAACTTCTTATAATATAAAAAAAAAAACTTAAGAATCTCCCTGTGACTCAATATATATTTGGTCAAAGATGTCCTACCTCAAAGTAACAGGAACAGAGGGGTTCGACTCATCTGAGGATGGAGGTAGTGGATGAGTGCTTGATCTCGAGTTTCAATATATAAAGATGTAAAATGTGATGTATGTGGTTATATGATTAATTTCCTTAATATTTATTCTTAATTTGCAACAAAGGCAAAAATTTGATCCAAAGCAAAAGCTGGGTAAATCTTTCACCATGAAGCAAATAAGAATGTAGTTATAATATTTCAATATGGGATACTATGCAAGTATACATATCATTATCAAATAATATAGAACTTTCTGATTAAGTCTCGAATATCAAACCCACAGGGAGAAATATATTTAGATAGCAAAATTTACTTAGCAATATATTCCTACTTAAACTTAAGATGCTAAAATAGAAATGAAAGTTCAATTCTTTTTTTTTTTAATTTTTGATAATTGAAAATAAAGTAAGCAACTAATTAATTTAACTAAAATACTTGCAAGATGAAGGCAATATAAATAAAATATTTTTTTCCTTATTATGAATCAGTGATAATTATAGAAATTCTATTATGAAAGTATATTAAATGTGTTGTGTCAAATATGAGCAATAATATTCTTTATTATTACTAGAGATGCTATAAAGAACACTAATTAATCTATAGTTTGAATAAAATTGAAGACTGACTAGGCAGGAAAGATACTAGCTCTCACTCTAGAGTTTCCTCTTCACCCACCATCTGGGGGCTAACATCTCGTATCAAAACCTAAAACTATAATTCAAATCGAGGGTTTTAGTCTGTCACTCTAAAGTCCTCTAATTTTATACCCTTGAAAAGTTTATTTCTCTATTTATTTGCACTCAACCCCATGAACTACATTCTCATTTATGAAATTAATATGCGATTCTAATCATTTGTTGACTGAGACAATACCATCTCGGATCTTACATGTTTTCACAGCAGGTATTGACATCATAATTGATCAAATCAAGAAGTAAATGAAGTGCAAGCTTTTAAATCATCACAACTTCTTCCAACATTGAAGCCTAAAAATTTACACAACTTCCTTTAAATATTTAATCACTTATCATTTTAAGAAAAAAATAAAGAAAATTACTCAGAATCCTTGGAGAAAACTAAACCACACATGATTTAAAAAGTAGAAATCATGCACACAAACAAAAAATCTAAATTAAAAACAAGTGCAGTCGCAAAGATAAAAATTATCTTAAATCCCCTCCACAAAATGTCTTGAAGTTCCTTTGAATTCTTTTCATTCACTCACAATACAAGCTAAAACTCAAAATAAAAAGAAAAGGTGGCCGGTGGCGGCGACGGCTATGGGTGGCGGCAACAGCGGCTTAGATGGATGATGGCTGTAAAGTTGATGAGTGGCTGACCTCCTCTCTTGGAAAATCTTAGTCTTTTCTTATAAAAATCCAAGGGGTGCTTTTGTGTCTCTTCAAAAATGTGTCTCAATTTAATGAATATTCTAGAAGTTGCATCCTCAAAAGCCAATTGAATGAATTTTCGCGTCCATGGGTTATTTCCTACGTTTTTATCAAGGGTTGCTTCAAACACTTTTTAAAAAATTCGCTCAAATTAAATATATAATCAAGTAACTATTTCTGGTGTTTAAGTGCGTGGTACTGCGCTTAGGCGTGGAGTCTTTGGCACTTAGGCGCCAGACTTGGGCCCTTAGGCACCTCAGTTCATTTTTGCTATAATTTGACAATTTTTACTCATTTTAGTATTTTTCATCCATTTGATTGTACATGCAAAAAAATACACAAATATGCTTCATTAAAATGCAATATCTCAAAAATATGTATTAAATTGTGTATAAAAACACTACATTTTAGGTGTATCAGTGCTCATGATAGAAGAGGTGGGAGGGGTTGCAGTTGTGGTGTTACTGATGATCAACACAACACTAGTGCTTATTGAGATATAGCAGACAAATAACTTCTTTGTCCTTTTGTAAGTACTTGGAACCTAACGAGGACATCAATGAGGTGGCTGATCTATGCTATCACTTGAAGTAATCTATAAGAGGGATAAATACCTTAATAAAATTAGCACTAAACAGTAAAAACAAAAACAATAATAGTAAATAGAAAAAGTATAATATCAAGCAACAAAAATAAAAGCCAAATTAGGGGTGTAAACGAATCGAAAACGAACGAACAGAACTTGCATTCGTGTTCGGTTCGTTTAAAATTTAGTTTGTTTGAAATAAGCTCGTGTTTGAAATTGTTCGTGAAGTCACNTAATTTCCACAGACGATAATTGATTTGTGATGGTATTGAAATCATTCAGGTGTTGTACGACAGNCATGAGGAAATGGAGCTTTATGTTTAACAATCTCTTGCCTTCCTTAGAGGTGACATCCTTTCTCAATCATCCAAGAGGGTTGGTAAAGGATTTGTAGTACCCTGGTCATCACTCTAGAGGGCTGTGCTAAAGAAGTGTTTAAGAAGTTTAAAATTGACGACTTTAATCCACTTGGAATACCAATGGAATATGAAATTACGTTATCCAAAAATGATAAATGAAAAAATGTGGATGTTACTCTTTATAAACGCTATTATGATATTTGTACAAGGTCAAATATTATTAATGTAGCTGGAGTAATTATTTGCTATATTGATGCTCTAACTACAAGTCATTTCAATATTGCTAAGCGAATACTTTGATATATCAAAAGTACAATGAATTATGATTTTTTTTATTTTTTTTAACAAAAATAAAATTTTTGGATATGACAATATCGACTATGGTAGAGATTTGGATGATAGAAAAAATATTGTCGAATTTGTGTTATTTATGGGAGATATTGTTTTCACTTAGATATTAATGAAGCACCTACTATTACTCTCTCAACTTGTGATGTTGAATATGTTATTACAACTTCAAATGTTTGTCTTGCACTTGGTTAAGGAATTTGTAAAAAAATTATATATACAAAAAATAAGCACTTGCATTGGTAAGAAATCCAATCCGTCACAATAAAAATAAAGTACTTGCGCACCGACGGAGGCGGTGAATATATCTCACATGAACTCACTCAAGGCATTACACACCAATTTAGCTGCCCATACACACCCAAGCAAAACGATATTGTTGAAAGGAAAAACTGTTACATAGTAGAAACAACAAGAACTCTTATTAATATCGTTCATCTCCCCCTTTCCTTATGGATATATGCCATACAAACCACAACTTATCTCATAAATCGTCTCCCCTCACTAAACACTTATAACACATCTCCCTTTCAACTACATTTTAACACACCTCTTGAATATCATCACCTCGGAACCTTTGGGTGTTTGTGTTTTTCTTGGCAACCACAATCCACTCATCACAAAATGTCTCCTAAATCACCCAGATGCATCTTTACAGGATACAACTTACACCACAAAGGCTACTGCTTTTATGATATTCAACTTCATAAATAGATTATTTCACGACATGTTTCATTTATCAAAGACACTTTTTATGTCCACTCCTTTCAATACCTTTTCCCCTGCTCCACATTCCTCGACACCTCCTCCTCCAGCTCTCCTTATCTCAAATTCCACTTTGCTCTTTGTTAATCCTCCTTCCCCTTCCTCTTCTCTCACCACTTTTCCCATAACTCCACCTCTCTTGAACAACAAACTCCTCCACACTCCTCTCCCTCTATTTTTCAGTCTCCCTCAGCTTCTTCTCCAATTATCACCCGCCCCAAACCCTCTCTGTCATCCTATGGTAACTAGACGCCAAGCCGACACTCTTAAGCCACCATCATTTTTTATCTCGGCCATATCACAACTGATCCTGGCACTCTCGACACCTATCACAAGCTCTTTCTCATGCTCACTTTAGAAAAGCAATGTTTGATGAATTCATGGCTCTCCAACAACAGGGGACTTGGTCCCTTGTTCCTCCTTCCAAAGATCACAATATCCTAAGATGTAAGTGGACTTTTTTAAAACAAAACGTCACACTGTCAGCCGTTTTATTTTAAAAAGATTAGTGATTTTATGATTTTTAAAGAAGAAGATATAATTTTGTAAGATATGTGATTTTATGATTTTTAAAGAAGAAGATATAATTTTGTAAGATATGTAAATAATTTAAATATAAATATGATCTTTTTGATTTTTGAAAAGTAACATTTTAATTTAAAAATAGATGAGACCAAACAGGTCTCACATTTTGGATAGTTTGGATGACGAAGCGCAATACCACAAGTAATACACTTATCCTGAAGAATAAACATATCACTTGTAGTAAGAACTCAATCACCTAAACTAAATAATTTATGACATCTGTTTGGTCTACAAAATATTTTTATATGAGGCCAACAAGTTCCCCTACCTAATCTAAGGATTAAATAGAGTTTATTTTACCTGGGTTTCAAGTTCTTTATAGAGGCAAACCCCTATAGTTAATTACATCTTAAATGACCGGGGTCGCTTAAGAAAACTCTCGATTAAGATCAGTGGTTTTACCTTCCAGATTTCAAAGTTTAGGTTTTTAAGCTTGGACATGAGAAAATCAAATGGGAGTGACTCAAATAAAAATAATTATTTTAAGGAATCCAAATGAATGAAAAGTATGAGATATCACAGTTCCAGGGGAAGCCCAGTGATTTCTCAACTATCCTATTGTTTGACTTTATGTTTTTTGAAATGATCTTATTTAATGTTTAATCCTGCAATTTATTTANCTATATTAATATGAATAAAATAGCATTATGTATCAATTAGGCCTAATGTTTAATGGTGATCCCCTGATTTATGGATCATAAAGGAAAACAAAACTCTTATGATTCAAGGCGGTGTTTGGCTGCATCACCGATTTACATTAAATAAGATTTACTAAATACGGATTTATCATATCCATTTTGACAGAGAAAATCATTGAATCCAGTCGTAAATCCAACAGCGACTCGGATTTAATAAATCTGGATTTACTTTAGGAAGAAGATGGAACACGAGGAAAAGCAGACAAAACACAATAAAATTAGGTTTAACGAAATGTTGGATTTAAGGTTCAAATTTTTTATGGTTGGCTAGATTTAAGCTAAATCTTTTGCTAAATCCGCCTATTAGTAGGTTACGAAACACTGCCTAAGAGTATTGTCATAAATTGTAATAAATGTATTAACAAGTAGAGCAATGCAGTCCAAGATATATGCATAGACACGTGCATGCATGCACACACACAAGTATAATAATGATAATTATCATGATCATGATCATGATAATGACAATAATATAAGTTTCTCTAATAATAATAATAATAATAATAATAATAGTAATAATAAATTTTACAATACTCGTATGAATAACGTGTTAATATTTCTATTTTCATAATAACCTTGACGAATGATTAAATTTTTTTGATAAGATACTAGGTTTTGATTGAATTGGCTTGAAATTCAATTCAAAATCAATCACTTTCAACTTGATTCGAACTTTGCTATGGTCAAAATCAAAATATTTGATTTCCAATTGTCTACTATATCTAAAATCCAACTATACAACACCCAAAAATCTAAAATAAGTTTAAAAAAGTTTAAAATGAAAATGATATTTGAGGGAGTTTTTATGCTCAAATTATTTTGCTCATCACTTGTCATTTTAAACTAATATTATGGGTATCTCCACAAACAATGCTAGCATGCAACTCAAAACATTAGTTCTGACAAGCTTACCCAAAGGTCACTACTTACTATTTAAAATTTGGATTACCTCTTGGTATTCTTATGACTCTTATCTTTACATCTTCTATGTGTGATATATTTATACTTTAATTTTTAACTCCTAGTATTCTATGCTAGGATTCAATTATGCTTAAATAAATCAAAAGTGAGAATTTAAGGTAATAGACATATGAATGGTTGTATATATATTTTTGGACGATAACTTCCTTAAAAACAATATTTGTTTTAATCATTTTTTGATTCTATTTGGATAATAGTGGTTTCCCTTTTTTTGTTGATGATGATTTAATCTATAAATTTCTTCTTTCCTGACAACTTCACTGTTTATAGTGGAATGATATATCTTGGAGGAGATTGGCTATGAGCCTATGATTGTCACAGTTGATTGAAAACTAGGATTTATCTTTTGTGCTAGATTGACTTTTACAATTACAACACAATTTAGGTTGGCTTTGGCCCGCTATGGACAACATAGCTCTCACTTTCTCTTTGAGATGCTCATAATGCATCTCAAAAACTTCAAGAATATGTTACATTCTCAAATTGGAGAGATGCATGCCCTAACTATTTAATGGAAGGAATCTTACTCATGCATTCTTATTTAGTTGCAGAAATATGGTGAACTTGTTTATTTATACTTAATTTAAATTCTTGGATGGCATTCATATCAATTTCATGTGTTTTAGCATGCCCTTATATCTATTAAACTGAAAACATTCAAATAGGGAAATGATGGTTCGAGTTTTGATTTGTACGTGCTGGAACCATAAAAATATTTTAAGCCTTAAATTCATCATATGACTTTCAGGCGAGATTATGCTAGTCCTGCATGGTGTACATTTCTATCAAAATTATCTTTCCATTCTTTTCACTCTACGGTCATGAGGAGGAATGCTTAATAAAGACTTAGATATGGAGAACTACAAATCTGATGCAACTTTATGAAAAATGCGAAGTCATTTTGCAACTGTGTATTTATTTTCCTATATTGAAATCTCATTAAATTTTCTCAACTGTCATTCCTGAAAGATTAAGAACAACATTGTGTCCTACAAGTGATAAATTGTTCCATCGTTGTTATGGTCAGAATACTTTAATGTCTGCTCAGTATATTGGAATATCCAAATTTTGTTGAAGGAAATACTTCTGCATTAGATGCCTTCAGGGTAGATTTCCATCATCAGGAAATTTTACACAGGTTTAAAATGTGTTCGAAATGTGGTGCTTTAATAGCATTGCGGAACTGCTTCTCGGCTGTATTGCATTAGAACTTTTGCCTAATATCCGTTACATCAAATATTTGGGTTATTCATATGGGTTGTGCACTTTCCCAGAAAAATTTTGAAGTTTGTGTAGTATACTTCAAGAAAAAAAATTTGTTTATTTTTATTTCTACAAATGGCTTTTTGTTGCTTTTAATTAATTGTTAGACTCTGATAAGNACTATGAGTTTTGCATTGGATCCTCTAGATGAACATCAATCATTAAAAATTAATGAGATTTTTCAACTTACCAATAAATTTTATCATGCAAATTTCACAGATATAATGAAGTAAGCATACGAATTTTATTATAGCATTTTAAAATTGAAGTCTATCATGATCAAAACTTCTCAGAATCTTTTAATAATTTATGTTAAATATTCTTTAAGATAAGAAAATCAGTTACATTTCAACGGTCAACCTGTTTGACCCCGGTTTTCATCGGTCTAATTATGGTTATTCAAAATCTGGTTATCTCTAGCATCCGAATCAGTTACCCTACTAGTTCACGATATGACCTGCCAATCCTATTTGGGTTTAATAACTTTGGTAAAAATAAGGTAACAAATAAAATAGAAACTTATTTTTTAGGACACTCACGAAGAGCACATGAAGGATGACATTGCAATGAATTTCAATATCTCATCAATGATTTAAGATTTTTATGCTATGAAAAAAGTATTAGGCATAATTCAAAATATTTATTCATAACAACAATAACATTAAAAGAAATATTTTTATAATTATAAGTTAATCTAAGAAATTCTTTACATTTCATCTCATTTCATTTATTTATTTTCAAAAAAATTTATTTTTAAAAAATTAATTTTAAAATGATTTAGTTTATTCTTTATCTCAATCCCTCCCTTTAAATTTTGGTTACATAAATTCAATTCTTTATATTTTAAATAAATATAAATTCGATAAAATATTCCTCATAAATAAACTATAATTCTTCATAAAAATCCTTTAAAAAATAATCCCAATACGTAATAAATATGACCCCACATAATTTTGATAAAATCTTAATAACAATTATTAAAATCCCCACCAAATAAGCTTTTAAGCTCATCCAATAAGTTTTTCTGCAACGGACAAGTAAAAAGGACAACGAGGTCTGAAAAGGTTAACAGGGTAGCTACTGCCATTTACTTGTCTCCTGCCTCCTACCGTCCTCCCCC
>JXCR01147333.1:620694-635631 GCA_002079205.1 Phalaenopsis hybrid cultivar
CCAGTCGAGCCTTGAAATTTTCCCCTTCCTTTTCTGATACTGCTGGTTTCCTTTTGTAGACCCATTTGCACCCAATGGCCTTCTTTCCCTCTGGAAGNTTAAAAAGTATAGTTGTCTACAAGTCGATCGCGTCATTGGACATAGACCACCAACATTCTAAGAAGGTACGGGTCCTCCTCTAGTATTATGTCGGTGAATGATACTTCTTCCTACAGCTCATCAAGTCCCAGAATTGAGTCTTGGTGTTGTAGGATGAGATATCATTCTGCTTTACCACCGACGTGCCTTTGTCATCATCGCCCTACGCCCCAAAAATAAAATCGACCTACTTGAGACATTGTTTGATGGTTTCACATATAACAAAATGTTATAAATGAGCATTTATGTATCAGATATAAGCACAGGAAACCGAACCAAGAAACAAGGAAAAAAAAAGAATAAAAATGGGGATGAGAGAGAGGAGGAATTGATCCACCCAAAAGATCGAAAGACAAGAAGGGTGAAACAATCCTCAAAAGAGAGTCCAAGATCCTTGAATCGATCCAAAAATGATATCATTTTTTCAAATTTTATATAATTGGATCAACCCCAGAAGGGTATCATTTCCAAATGGCAATTTTATGAATTTCCAAACCCTTCATGAATTCAATTTATATCAACTCCATGATTTCTCGAAAAATAAAATCATTAAAAGCTTTTCATATGTCATAAAAAATAAGAGGAATTAATCAGTAGAGGGGGAACCACCACATGAAGAGGTCACCAGTTAAGGTTCACGGGTAAAGGGGAGCAAGAGGAAAGCCCACACAACATAGGCCCACGGGTTAGGGCAACAAAAGAGAACAACCAACTCAACATAGGCCCATGGGTAGGGCAGCAAGAGGAAGGCCATAAAGGCCATATACCTCAAATAAGGCTCACGGCCAAAACAGGAGGGAAGACATCACCATTACTTAAGCTTGAACCAACCAATTTAAAATAAAAGGAACATAGATAGAACTCATAACCAAGATAAAATGAGAAGCAAATTAAATTCCATCCAACCACAACAGAAATCAGAACAATGAGGCTCACGGGTAGGGGAAAGAAGAAAGCCACAAAAGCACAAACACCAAGTAATCCTCATGGCCAAGGCAGCAGAAAAGGAAAACCAACATAAATAATGTCATTGCATTGTATTTGATATACATAAGAGAGTGAATGGACAAACTATTATAAATCATTAGGATCAAACCCACTTTCATCCCATAAGACATGACAATAAGTTAATTTACTTGTATCAAACATCACCATATATAAATAGATATCGAAATCGTGAATTTTTGGATGACAAACTTGATTACCAATAAAAATCTCAAGAGGAGGCATTAAAGAGGAGGCCTCAACCAAACCATGCCCAATAAAAGTGTCACACTGAGCCCAAAGAATAGTCCAAGCAGTAGGAGATTCTAGCCAGCATAAATCACTAAAGGAGCCCAAACCGAGCCCAAGAAAGGGGGCAAACCGAGCCCAGTATAGGGGCAAACTGAGCCCACGGAATGGTCCAAAAACAGTAAGGAATTTCAGCCAACATAAATCACCAAAAGAAGCTCAAACCAAGCCCAAGAAAGGGGCAAACCGATCCCAGCACAGGGGGCAAACCAAGCCCACTAAAGGTCCAAACTAGAAAATAATATCCAACATTTATCCATTCCAAAAGATCCAAAACCTAGATCACCAAATGAGCCAAAACAGAGATTAGTTTCCAGCATAGCTTCATCTCAAAAGAACCAAAAACTGAACCCAAACAATGGGTCAAAACACGGCCAAAATTCCATTTGTAGTTTGATTCAGAAGAAGCTCAAACCGAACCCAACTCATGGGTTAAAGCAAAGACACTAGTTTACATGAATTTAGCTCAGAAGAGTCTAAACCAATCCCAATATATGAACAAACCGAGCTCAATACATGGGGCAAAACAGAAAGAATGTTTCTAGCTATAATTTAATCTCAAAAAGAACCAAACCGAGCTCAAGGAAGAGGCAAACCGAGCCCAGCACAGGGGCAAATCAAAATACAATTTTTTTTTTAGCTCAACCAAACCCAGCAAAAGAAAACCCACAACAGATGTATTTTTGAGTCAAACCAATTCCTTTTCTTAAACCAAATTAAACCCTTCATAAAAGCTAGTGAAGAGGATATAATTCAAGCCCAAAAACCGCACCCACTTAATGGGAAAACAAATCAGTATTTCCAACAAGAATCCATCTCAAAAGAGTCAAAGCTGCACCCAACGAATGGGTCAAAACAAGGCAAAAAAAATTCAGCATAAGTTCAGTCCCCAAAAGAGCCAAACTGAACCCAACCATATGGGCTAAATGCAATGCAATTTCTAGTTATCATAAAGCCAACCGAGCCCATACAGGGAGGCAAACCGAGCCCCTCACAAGGAGGTCAAAAACAGAAATAAAAGACCTCATCAAGGATCCGAAGCCAAAACCACATCCAACAGATAGGTCAAAAACAACTAAAAAAATAATTTCCCCTTGAAGTCTCACATTTCAAAGTATTGTGCCAGCATGTACTTTAACATAAAAAAAATGAATTCCAGCATAGATTCTAGATGAGTAAGCATCAATTTAAAATTTATATCCATGACCTTTACGCATCTTAAGCAAGCAAGAAGCATAAACTATCCTTCTCTCTAAACAAATAATCCTCCTTTTAAAAGTAAATTGTTTAAAGAAAGAAAACCACAAATTTCCAGCATGTAGATATAGAAATTATAGAAGTGTAAGAAGAAGATTTACATGTAAGAATGAACCTAAACATGTTTTCTATGTATCTTGAGCAGAAAAGAAAAGAAGGCAGCCATAACATGCTCTATTTCAATATTTCCATGGACTATTTCATGCTAAACTTTCAGAATAAGCTCCGATCTTTCTTCCTCGTGCTCTAGAAGAGATAGAAAATATTTTTATGTCATCCGAAATAGTGTAAAAATAGAGGGGAGGAGGAGAATACCTCTCGAGTGTAGCTTTAAAGCAAAACACTATAAAATAAATTGAAGAAAACACTCCCACGAAAATCCTTCCCGAGGCGTCACGCAAATAGCCACCCACAGTTTCTAGCTCACGGTACAATAGGTCCTAGCCGCAAGAAAATTTCGGTAGAGGCTTCTTTCCTAAAGCCTTGAACAACAAAGAAGGAGACAACCTCTCGAACAACAAAGAAGAAAAATGCAGCATCTTAAACAACACAAAAGCCACTCCTCTCCTTTCTCTCCAAAAATTTTCAACAACCTAAATCAGTATGCTAGGAAGTCATTTTATAGGCAGAGAAGAGAAGAGAAAGTGCCACCAACCAGCCTCACTAGTAAACGAATCACACGACGAGTCAATAAATACTACAGTAAAGAGGGAGAAGGTAAAACCTCGAGAAGGAGAAGGGTCGGCCAGCTCGCCTCTTGCAATTGGAGAGCAGAAAAGTCGAGGGGGAGCTCGAGGAGGCGAGCCGTGTATGCGAATCGACAGGGGAAGAGTCAAGATAGGGGAAAGAAGCCGCCGCGTGGATCGCCCGCAGGAAATAGGGCACGCGAGGGCAACGGGACAAGCTTTGAGGGATCAAGCCACGAGATCGAGCGGATGAGGGCTTGAGTGCGCGGGTAAGGGTAAAATAGGAATTAAAATTAAAATTTTAATATTATAAAGTAATAAAATATATAAAATATTTACTATTTTAAAAAAAAAAAATTCAATTCGCACTTTTTATCTGTGTGTCAAAATATAACAAAATTGGTGTCTATTTTAGGTAATTCTGACGTTCCAGACACGCTGGAGCGGTTTGTTTCACCGTCGGAGGTCATTTTGACAAATTCATCGATTCGTGTGTCATTTTGCTCGTGTAAAAAATGTGACAATATGAGTGTCTTTTCCTGCTAAAATCGGTGTTTGAACGCGTTGGCGCAGTCCATTTTGTTGTCGGAGGTCGTCCAGAGAAGTTCGCATTTTCACCCATCGTTTAGGCTCAATTTAAGTTCGTTCTTGTGCAATTTAGTGAATTTTGTGCATCTTGTGTGCACGTGTGATGTTAAAGTCCTGAAGTGATTTTCCTAAGGCTTAAAATATTATCGGGAACTTGTCTCTGAGTCTCCACACAATAGCCCTTAACTGCTCGTCCATAAGACGATGATTTTGAGACTGATGCTTGCTAGAAAATTCGTGGCGGTAGAGTAATCGATTATCGTCTTAGCGTTGCACGAGGATTCAACATACACTCAGATAAAAATGAATTGAGCTGTGATCACACCAGAAGTTTTTACATGGAAAACCCGTAAAAAAGGAAAAACCACGGGGTCTGACCCAGTTGTAAAAATTCACTATAAGTTGATGATTACAGATGCCCCTTGTCCCACAAACAGGAAATGGTTACTAGCTTTCTACGTTACAACGTCGACTGATGACTTCTAGTAAGTGGTGGTTGACGGAGGTCAGCGGTGATTGGCGGTGTTCAACGGTGGACGACGGTGGTCGACAGAGATCGGCGGTCGTTGTCGACGGTCAGTGGTGGTCGACGACGATCGATAATGGCGAGGATGATCTTGGACCTGAGCTCCTTCTCAAAACCTCAAGTTCTCTCTCAAGCCTCCTCCCCTTTTNTCACACCAGAAGTTTTTACGTAAAAAATCCGTAAAAAGGGAAAAACCACGGGACCTGACCCAGTTGTAAAAATCCACTATAAGTTGATGATTACAGATGTCCCTTGTCCCACATACGGGAAAGGGTTACTAGCTTTTCACGTTACAACGTCGACTGATGACGTCTACTAAATGGTGGTTGACGGAGGTCAGCGGTGATCGGCGGCGTTCAACGGTGGTCGATAGAGGTCGGCGGTCGTTGTCGACGGTCAGTGGTGGTCGACGGCGATCGACGATGGCGAGGATGATCTTGGACCTGAGCTCCTTCTCAAAATCTCAAGTTCTCTCTCAAGCCTCCTCCCCCTTTCATGTGAGGGGTGAGGTTCTATTTATAGTGTTTTGAGTGCAATTAATGCAGGAATATGAATCATTTTGATCGGACGGCTCGGAGAGCTTCTCTTGATCAGATGACATTTGATGGACATTTGAGCGTCTTAACGATGTCGGAATTGAGTAATCTTGGGCTTGTTGGATTTGTCTTTTTGAGACGCTCGATTCGATTATAAACTTGCTTGATTTGACATCCGTTTGACCTTTCAAATGCCTTCAAAAATCCTCCAGTAGTGGTTTAATGACTTGATTCGGGCCTGATTTGACTCAGATTGGACTAACTTTTATATCATTAGGTCCGTCTTATCGAGCTGATCAGTTTGACTATAATTTTGCTGAAATCGGAGCTCCGGATGACTTTTAATCGAAGTTTGAATGTCTCTTGTTCAAAAAATTGCACTGAGATTCGTGCTGGTTGATGAAAATTTGTTGGTAGCGTATCAGTTGCCCCTCTATTTTCGGGCGATTCTAATTTGTTCGTCCGGAAATATTAAGATTCATAGACTTTTCATTTTTGTGAAAATGAAAAATTAATGTGAAAATACTTTATTGCAATCATATGTAAATAAGAATAATAACTATCTTTATTAAGGATGAAAATGAGCCTAGCTCAGTTGNGCGCCTGTCCCGATATGGTATATGAGCCATACCATAACAAATTGGTATCAGAGCAATGGTATATGAGCCATACCATACCATAACAAATTGGTATCAAAGGAACTCTCCACTATGGATTTCCTATTATCTCTGAATCTATGCTCTAACATGCTTTTGCGGATGCAGACTGCGCTAGTGATTTTACTGACCGAAAATCTATCTCTGGCTACTGTATTTACTTTGGACCCAACCTCATCTCCTGGTCAGCTAAGATGCAGCCCACTGTAGCAAGATCATCTTTAGAAGCTGAGTATAGGGTACTAGCCTCGACTACTACAAACATAATCTGGCTATGCGGACTCCTTCAAGAGCTTGCCAACTCTTCTTTAGAACGACAAAACCTTTGCCATCACGCTTGCCCTCCCATTTTCGTGCACGCACCAAGCATATCGAAGTGGACTACCACTTCAATCAGGATCACATAAGCCTACAACAAATCCAACTACACCACATTATGATGGAAGACCAAATTGCCGACATTTTCACCAAAGTCCATCCCATCAAATGCTCGCTTCCAAGCTGACGGTCTCCACATCTGACCCTCACCATGAACGGGAGTAATTGATGGAACAAGGTTTCGAGTTTACCTGACTGCCGATCTCACCTTCCTCTGGCCTCTGCTCCTCTCCTCCTGGCGTCCAGCTGCTCGAGTTAGTCTCGGGCTCACTTGGTTTCCTGTGTATTTTATTTTCATTAGTCATCTTCTATATTAAGACCTTTTTACCCTTCTAATTATTTACACATGCCATATAAATAACTACATAAGGGCAATCATACAAAATGTAATAAATGAGAGAATTAATAAACTTTCTTCCTTCTTCTTCTCCTCTTCATCTTCGTTCATATGAGAACGGGTAACGTTCTTGAGATGGGACATGAGAAATTTAAGAGCAGTAGGTATAGTAATATCATTTATCTTGTGAAGAGAAGTAGTGGATACCATGTTTGCTTGAGTAGAGGTGGGGCAACTTGAATTCATTTTTGCAGTTAATCAGAGAAGGTCTTTTATACCATATGAACGAAGATGAAGAGGAGAAGAAGGAGAAAGGCAGGAAGAAAGTCTGAAGGAAGCTATGTCCTAATCGTTATTAATTCTCTCATTTATTACATTATGCATGATTTCTCTTATATAGTTATTTATATGGCATAAGAAGGGCATAAAAGGTCTTAATACATAAGAGGACTAATGGAAATNTATATATATACATATATATATATATATATTTACATATGTTTTTTGTTAGCTATGTGAGCCAGGCCGAACCCACAGAGCAGTGGGCCAAATAAAGCGGTCCACAGAGCAGCAGGCCTCGAATCCACAGGCTAAATGCAAATCTAGCGGGCCCCGAGTCCACGGGCCGAATGCAGCGGAATCCATCTGATTCCACGCCGAACCAAGAATTCCAAGAATCTGGAATCCAAACCGAAGGGGAGCTGAAGGGCCGAATTCGAAATAGCTGAACATTAAAAGTTTGGAGAGTTGAAGCAGTTTTAAGCATCAGAAATTAAATAAAAACTGAAATTTAAATGTACATTTTTAGTATGTGAAGAGTTTTTTTTAAATTTATTTTAATTATCAACTGTTTTAATTTTAATTAATTTCAGCAATAAAGAAAGAATCTGAAAAGCTAAAAAATTAAAGGAATATGAAATAAAAAGTCTTTTTCATTATTATTATATACTTTTTTAATAGTGTGTATTTAATGTTATGTCTCATATCATGCCTATAAATAGAGGCATTGGATGAGGGGAAAAATCACAAGTGAAGAGGAGAAGAAAAATATCCGGCGTTGTAAAGAGTAGTTGCGGCGGAACAAAGTGTTGTGGAGAAGAGTTGCGGTGAAGCGGAATAGTTGCAGTGGCGAGGCGGAGAAAAGTTGCGGCGAAGCGGAATGTTGCGGTGCAGAGTTCCGGTGAAGAGTTATAGCAAAGTGTTGCGATACAAATTTGCGGCGAAGAGTCGTGGCAAAGTGTTGCGGTGCAGATTTGCGGCGAAGTGTTGCAGTGCAGATTTGCGGCGAAGTGTTGCAGTGCAGATTTGCGGCGAAGAGGAAAGTCGTCCCTGTCCTGCGTAGCAGACAAGCAACGGGATCTTCTTTCTCGTTGCGACAAAGAGGAAAGTCGTCCCCGTCCTGCGTAGCAGGCAAGCAACAGAATCTTCTTTCTCGTTGTGGCGAAGAGGAAAGTCGTCCCCGTCCTGCGTTTGTGGTGAAGAGAAAATTCGTCCCCGTCCTGCGTAGCAGACAACCAACGGGACCTTCTTTCTCGTTGCGGCGAAGAGGAAAGTCGTCCCCGTCCTGCGTAACAGACAAGCAGCGGGATCTTTTTTCTCGTTGCGGCAGGTCGTTGCAGCGACACGACGCGTTGCAGGGAAGAATTGCAGCGACACGACGCATTACGGCGGTACGTCGCAGCGATGTGTTACGGCTTGATGATGCGTTGCGGCGGTGCGTCACGACAACACGTTGGATTGAGCATCGTGGTGGTGCAACATATTGAATGTCCAATGCCATGTAAGAAGGTTACCTTGGAGATAAATCGCCAGTGACCTTTGACTAGACTGGGGCTATGCATCATAATATTACTTGATGATGTTATTTTGTATGAGAGAAGCCAACGAAAGTCCACTGAGGATTTATTAATCCATCCGAGGTTGTTTATGGAGCATTGCTCGCTCATGAACCTGTGTGAAAGGGATCATGTGTAGTCCACTAAGAACTGTTAACCTATCCAGGGTTGTTTACCGGAGTTAAAACTCTACGATGTTAACCCATATGGAAGATTTAGATCAAATCCCCCTGG
The DNA here is from genome assembly GCA_002079205.1 of Phalaenopsis hybrid cultivar. NCBI lineage: Eukaryota > Viridiplantae > Streptophyta > Magnoliopsida > Asparagales > Orchidaceae > Phalaenopsis > Phalaenopsis hybrid cultivar. Next base: position 629,159 of record JXCR01147333.1, read on the forward strand.
GATTGATCGTGCTCTGACTAAGATACAACTGAAGTTGTATATTTCTCGGGTCAAGAGCATGAGATGACTCGTTGATGAGCCCTTATACTTTATAAAGATATTTTTATGTATAGGAAAGTAAGTGAATAACACTTAAGATACATTGATTATGCATGAGTTGCGATGTAATAACATATGTGGATTACATGACTGCGGTATTACTGATAATACTTGCGAAGATTTTCTGCATTCCAAGTCCGGGGCAGAATTTTCCCATCTGAATCCTTGAGTTTGAAAGTTTCAGGCTTGATCATGGTAGCCACGATATATGGGCTTTTCCAGAAAGGTGATAGTTTATTGCGTTGGGGACCATGGTCGGCGACTTCAATGCTACGCAAGACCAGGTCACTGACGGAGATAGGTCGAGGTTTGACTCTTCGGTTGAAGTAGCGAGCAACTCTTTGGCGGTAGGAAGCAGTTCTGAGGTGGGCCACATCGCGTATTTTTGGAAGAAAATCCAACTGTTGTCGGAGCTTTTCTTCATTGCTTTCCGAGTCGAAAGTTTTGACTCGGGGGTTTAGAATTCCGATATCAACGGGAATGACAACCTCTGTGCTGAAACACATGTTATATGGAGTTTCTCCAGTTGGAGTACACGCAGTTGTGCGATAGGCCCAAAGGACGTTGTGCAGCTCTTCTACCCATTGCCCCCCAGTCTTCTCAAGTCGAGTTTTCAATCCTTTGAGCACAGTACGATTCGTCACCTCTGTTTGTCCATTTGTTTGAGGGTGTGTCACAGCAGTGTGCACTAACTGAATGTGAAGATCCTTGCAGAATGATGTGAAAAACCTTCCAGTGAATTGAGTCCTATTATCAGTGATAATCTTCGCAGGAAGCCCAAAGCGACAGATGATGTTTTTCCAGATAAACTGTTTTGCATTTGCCTCAGTGATCTTGGCAAGCGGCTCTGCTTCTACCCATTTGATGAAGTAGTCGACAACTAGGATGATGAATTTTCGTTGTTCAGTAGCTATCAGAAATGACCCCATGATATCTACCCCTCATTGAGCGAAAGGCCAATGACTTAGAAAAAAAAGTGAGTTCCACTGGCGGTGCATGTGTAAGATTGGAGTGTAGTTGATAATTCTTACATTTTTGCACAAACTCTTATGCATCTTGCTTGATCGTGGGCCAGTAGAAGCCTTGCCTCATTATCTTAAGAGCAAGTGTTCTGCCACCAAGATGCTCCCCACATATTCCGGAATGAACTTCTCGTAGAGCATAATTAGTTTAGATGGAGGAAGACATTTGAGATACGAACCTACAAATGCTTTCTTATACAGTTCATCCCCTATAAGAATGAAGTTGGCAACCATGCGTCGGATGCGAATTGATGTAGTAGCATCATTTGGCAGTGTTCCGTCTTGAAGGAAAGAGATGATAAGATCCATCCAAGTTAGCTCCCTTGGGTCATCTATAGATAATATCTCCCATGGGCCATGGATGCTAGGAAAATGTATCTCCTCAATATACCTCCTTTTATAGAGATCTCCAGTTGAAGTCGCAAGCTTGGAGAGGGCATCAACTCGGGTGTTATGTTCCCGAAGTATATGAATGAGCTGATATGTTTCAATTTGGGCGAGAAGTGTTTTTACCAGACTGAGATATTGCACTAGTTATAAGTTATGAGCGTCAAATTCTCTTTCTACTTGGGATACAATAAGTTGTGAATCAGTGTATATAATCACATTTCGTACTTCGCAGTTGATGACAAACTTTAATCCGACGACAAACGCTTCATATTCTGTAACATTATTGGTGGCCGGGAATTTCAAACGAAGTCTGTACTCCAAAATGTCTTTCTTTGGGGAGATGAGTAGTATTCCTGCACCAACTCCTGAGTTTCCAGATGCTCCGTCTACATATAATGTCCATTGAGGTGACCGTGAAAGAGAAGAGGGTGATTCATCAACGATAGACACTGTACATTCTACCACAAAGTCGGCCAACACCTGTGATTTAATGTTTGGTCGCGGTAAATAATGGATGTCAAATTCTCCCAATTCTACTGACCATTTAACTAATATTCCTGATGCTTCTGATTTTTTTAGGATTGCCTTCAAAGGGAGTTGCGTGTAAACGCCAATAGTGTGAGCCTGGAAGTAAGGACAAAGTCTCCTTGCCGAGAATACCAGGGCTAGTGCAGTCTTGTCCGCCATCGGATAGCGACTTTCTGTATCAGAGAGAACTTTGCTGNAGGCTTGTCTTTTAGGGGTATGGTTGAAGGGGAATCTAATAAGAATGTAAGATCAGTTCTGAGTTGTATAACTGGAGATGCTCGACGGTATTAACCCGTAATGAACAGAGTCATATGAAATCCACTGAGGATTGTTGACCTATCCTAGGTTGCTGGNTGGTGGTCGACAGAGGTCGTCGGTCGTTGTCGACGGTCGGTTGTGGTCGACGACGATCGACGATGGCTCAAGTTCTCTTTTAAGCCTCCCCCCTTCATGTGTGGGGTGAGGCTCTATTTATAGTGTTTTGAGTGCAATTAATGCAGGAATATGAACCATTTTGATCNCATGTGAGGGGTGAGACTCTATTTATAGTGTTTTGAGTGCAATTAATACAGGAATATGAACCATTTTGATCGGACGATCCGGAGAACTTCCCTTGATCAGATGACGTTTGATGGACATTTGAGTGCCTTAACGATGTCGGAATTGAGCAATCTTGNGTCGGAATTGAGCAATCTTGGACTCGTTAGATTCGTTTTTTTGAGACGCTCGATTTGATTATAAACTTGCTAGATTTGACATCCGTTTGACCTTTCAAATGCCTCTAAAAAGCTTCCAATAGTGGTTTAATGACTTGATTCGGGCCTGATTTGACTCGGATTGGACTAACTTTTATATGATTAGGTCTGTCTCATCGAGCCGATCATTTTGACTATAATTTTGCTAAAATTGGAGCTCCGGATGACTTTTAATCAAAGTTTGAATGTCTCTTGTTCAAAAAATTGCACTGAGATTCGTGCCGGNGTTTGACTATAATTTTGCTGAAATTGAAGTTCCGGATGACTTTTAATCAAAGTTTGAATGTCTCTTGTTCAAAAAATTGCACTGAGATTCGTGCCGGTTAATGAAAATTGTTGATGGCGTATCAAATGTAATGATTTTGGATTACTGTATTTTGGCTGAAAGTTGGTAAAATTTCGTTTACAGGGTCATAGAAAGTTATTTTNTCTTCGGAAATCTTCCAGTAGTGGTTTAATGACTTGATCCGGGCCTGATTTGACTCGGTTTGGACTAAATTTTATATCATTGGGTCTGTCTCATCGAGCCGATCAGTTTGACTATAATTTTGTTGAAATCAGAGCTCCGGATGACTTTTAATCGAAGTTTGAATGTCTCTTGTTAAAAAAATTGCACTGAGATTCGTGTTGGCTGATGGAAATTTGTTGGTAGTGAATCAGAGATCATAAATGTTAGACATCACAGAAAAATAGGAAATGACTGGAATATCTAAAAAAAGGATTGGTCCTTATTCTAGTTTTCTAATATGGTCAATAGGAACTCCTAGAGCTGGATTCTAAAGAATAATGACCTCAATAATGTGGTCAACACAAATGCCGACTGCTCCATTGCAAGATACAAAGCCCGTTTAGTAGCTAAAGTATTTAAACAACAACAAGGAGTTGATTTTCACGAAACCTTTAACCTGTGGCTAAATTTCCCACCATAAAACTCCTTATTGCCTTTGCTACTAACAAGCAATGGGATATCCAATAACTTGATGTTTCAAATGCATTTCTCTACAGCAAACTAGATGATATTGTTTATATGACACAATCACCTGCTTTTACTGACACTACTCACCCAAATTATGTGTACGAGTTACACGAAGACCTTTACGTACTCAAAAAATCACCACACCAGTGGTACTCTATCTTTTGTACCTTTATCTATATTAAAAAATTCACCTTAAGCACGACTGACCCATCTCTACTTATATACAATCATAATAAAACATGCATATATCTACTAATTTATGTGGACGATATACTCATCACATGAAACTCAGCTACTGCTATAAAAAATTAATTACTATCTTTAATACATAATTTAACTTAAAAAGATTTGGCTCTCACTCGAATCACCTATTGATAAAAATTGATAAAAGCTCTCACTCACGCTTCCTTGGCCTTAGCATTAAAACAACTGCTCGGGGCTATTACATCAACCAAACTCATCATCTAACTGATACTTCACAAAACTGGAATGACCCAAGCCCTCCACCAAACCTTATTCTAACACCTAACCCACTTCTTCTCTCTCAGATCCACAACATTATAGGCAATTCATCGACTCCCTACAATATCTAACCATTACCCGACCTAATATTACCTTCACCATAAATCACCTATGTCCATCAATGCACCAACCCACATTACTACATCAACAAAAAAATAAAAAGATTACTTGGATATTTAATAGGAACTCTCCACTATGGACTTCCTATTATCTCTGAATCTATGCTCTAACATGCTTTTGCGGATGCAGACTGTGCTAGTGATTTTACTGACCGAAAATCTATCTCTGGTTACTGTATTTACTTTGGACCCAACCTCATCTCCTGGTCAGCTAAGATGCAGCCCACTGTAGCAAGATCATCTTTAGAAGCTGAGTATAGGGTACTAGCCTCGACTACTACAAACATAATCTGGCTATGCGGACTCCTTCAAGAGCTCTCCAACTCTCTTTAGAACGACAAAACCTTTGCCATTGCGCTTGCCCTCCCATTTTCGTGCACGCACCAAGCATATCGAAGTGGACGACTACTTCATTCAGGATCACATAAGCCTACAACAAATCCAGCTACACCACATTATGATGGAAGACCAAATTGCCGACATTTTCACCAAAGTCCATCCCATCAAATGCTCGCTTCCAAGCTGACGGTCTCCACATCTGACCCTCACCATGAACGGGAGTAATTGATGGAACAAGGTTTCGAGTTTACCTGACTGCCGATCTCACCTTCCTCTGGCCTCTGCTCCTCTCCTCCTGGCGTCCAGCTGCTCGAGTTAGTATCGGGCTCACTTGGTTTCCTGTGTATTTTATTTTCATTAGTCATCTTCTATATTAAGACCTTTTTACCCTTCTAATTATTTACACATGCCATATAAATAACTACATAAGGGCAATCATGCAAAATGTAATAAATGAGAGAATTAATAAAGATTAAGACTTAGCTTCCTTCAGACTTTCTTCCTTCTTCTTCTCCTCTTCATCTTCGTTCATATGAGGGCGGGTAACGTTGTTGAGATGGGACATGAGAAATTTAAGAGCAGTAGGTATAGCAATATCATTTATCTTGTGAAGAGAAGTAGTGGATACCATGTTTGCTTGAGTAGAGGTGGGGCAACTTGAATTCATTTTTGCAGTTAATCAGAGAAGGTCTTTTATACCATATGAACGAAGATGAAGAGGAGAAGAAGGAGAAAGGCAGGAAGAAAGTCTGAAGGAAGCTATGTCTTAATCGTTATTAATTCTCTCATTTATTACATTATGCATGATTGCTCTTATATAGTTATTTATATGGCATAAGAAGGGCATAAAAGGTCTTAATACATAAGAGGACTAATGGAAATAAAGTAAACAGGAGACCAAGCGAGCCCTAGAATAACTCGAGCAGCTAGACGCCAGAGAGCAGAGGAGCAGAGGCCAGAGGAAGGTGAGATCGGCTCCCAGGTAAACTCGAATCCTTGTTCCATCTATTAGCTATCTCAACAAAAGAAATTGTGTTGCAAGAAATGAAGTGGAGTTTAAGTATGTATAACTCAAGAACAAGCGGCGAACATATTTACTAATCCCTTCGAATAAGAAACTTTTGTAGAGTTCAGAAGCGAAGCATTGTTGGAGTTACAAATCAAGTTTAAAACTGAGCGTCAAAAATAAATTTATTTTGAATAGATGAATAAATAAACTTCTTGAAAAATTGACATGTTAGAAATTCAAANTGAATAAGAAACTTTTGAAGAGTTCAGAAGCATTGTTGGAGTTACAAATCAAGTTTAAAACTGAGCGTCAAAAATAAATTTTTTTTGAATAGATGAATAAATAAACTTCTTGAAAATTGATATATTAGAAATTCAAATGTTAGGTAAACAATACGATACATGTGTATTTGTTATGCTCGGTAGGTAAAGAATGAGTGGTTGAGATTGTTCTGCGTGATAAAAATATGTGGTGTAGATTATTTTTAAATATGTATAAATACTTAATCTTAAGGATCACGCATGAAGTGACGTGCAAAAGTTCATTAAAAGAGAAGAGAATCAAAATAAAAGAAACATAGCTTTTAAAGATAGCATGTGTGAGTTTAAGAGTTGTATTTTGTAATTTTGAGTTTATAACTATATATATATATATATATATATATATATATATATATATATATATATATATATATATATATATATATATCTCTCT
>JXCR01147333.1:652514-665116 GCA_002079205.1 Phalaenopsis hybrid cultivar
GATATGTCCTTAATCTTCACTGAATATGTATACAATTTGCTTGTTTAAATTACTGCTTTGATTCCAAATCTATCTTGGGTGGCTCCAAAAAGAAGATTTTAATGCATGTTCTCAATAGTTCAATAATCACTTTGAAATCATGCTTTACATATAACAAAAAAAAGAGGCCTTTACATAGCTACCGCCCAATTTCCATGTATTAACATATTAATCACCTAAATTTTAATTTTTGCGTGCAAACCACCTAATTCCTATGATTTCAATATAGTTTGAGGTGGTATGTAGGCAAAAATTGAAATTTAGATGATTGATAAGTTAATACATAGAAATTGGATGGGTAGATCTGTAAATCTCCCCAAAAAAATTAATTGCAGCTGCACGCTCTTGACCGCAGATGGGAATGTAGGAGTGCATTTTTATAAACTCGGTGATTAAAATGATCCCATGTAAATGGTCTGGAAACAACTTTGGCTTAATAACTCACAGTTTCTTTGATTGCATCCAGAATCTGCAAATGGTGTTTGGTGAGGTCAGTAATGGCTTCCACTCGCATGAGAGAAACCAAAAAGAGAATTATAATGAAAGAAAAATGAATATGAAGATGACCTTATTCTTTGTTGGCATATAGAAGGGCTCATAAACAAGAGGGAAGGGAGTGTCCAGGCCACACACTCTAGCTATAGGAGCTTCCAGCTGCAAATATACTCAGATGAATCAGATGGAGAGTTATCTAAGTTCCCCCTCTGGTAAATTAACAATTTCATTTTCAGTCAATAATTTTACAAGTTAAAATGGTAGTATTTTTGATGTGATATAAGAGATTTGGCAATATAAATGTAAAAAAAAAGTAGAGTTTGGGTGTTAGATATGTAAATATATAGGGGATAGGGTGGTATGCACTAAAATGCCTCTTTTTTATTTCAGTTTTTCTATCTACAAAAAATCAGATGAGACCATTGAAAATTTCTTGGTATGAGGCAATCAACAAGTGAGAGTTAACTTCAGAATCCTTCACAGTTTATGAGTGCAGCTTTAAGTCCTTTAAAGCCAAACTGCTTGCATTCTGAGCCCGATGTCCAGGCTCACAGCTCAGAACTTTGACTTTTATGTGAAAATTGAAGATTTTAAAAGTATTTCTTGAGATTAAAACTCAAAACCTGCTAAAATCTACTAAATTCATGATTTTTTAAAACAATTTGATAGCTTCGCGCAGTTAAATGAGGCTATATGTGAGATGGGAGACAAACTCTGAGGAAGCAGCGTTCTGCAATAGAAGAAGATATCTCAGCACCAAAACCTCCTGTCACAGGAGCTTCATGGCTGACCTGCATAAGTGTTTTTTGTCAAGTACTTTTTTTTTATAATACAAACATGCAAAAAAGAAATATTTATAGTTCCTTACAAGTAGTCTTCCAGTTTTTCTGACAGAAGCTTCCACTGTCTCCTTATCCCAAGGAATCAACGTTCTCAGATCAATAAGTTCGCAAGATATTCCATCCTGCAAATTCTTTACTTATATAACCTTTCCATAGGATGGAAGAACTATAATGGAATACCAAAAATCTTAGAGGATAATCTCGGCATAACAATGATAAAATGGCCGTAAACAAATCATGCAAATATAATTTTGTTGAGAAAACTAGTTTAGGCTAATAGAGTTCCATTGTAATGTAAAAAGTAGAAAAAAGGCAGAAGGTGGACAGAAGGCATGAAATTATATACTGTAAGGGAGAGCTAATCTGTAAAAATCTACATCCTCACTTCAGTTCTAAATCATATTAGGTAAATCAGTAAATAGTAACATTAGAAAAAATTAAAAAAAAAACCTGCAAAAAAACTATATCTTTAGTCAATTGTCATGCCAGCGTAAGCGTTTATATGATTATATATCGAAAAAGAATAGAGCATTGAAAAAAGATGACAAAGGAGAAAATCTTCATTAAAGAGAAAATATTACAGATTCTTCCTATAAACAATTAACTCATATTTTTCCCATAGATTGCAGCTGGGGAGAGCAACGAGAAAGCATGCATAAAAGACTAGGATGAGGAAGTTGATGGCTTCGAGGGAAAGAGATTAGAGAACTGGGCATAGTACATGCATATTAAGAGGGATAGATGATTCGAGAGACTCGTACTATTAGAAGGGATAGATTTTGTAAATGATTACTTCAGTGTGAAACTAGTTGAAGGATATGTGCTTGTATATACTTAAGAGAAGAGAGCAACGAAGAAAAGTATATTAAAGAAGATATTCTTATTAGTAAAGGCATATATCATAAAAAAAAATTGAAATTTTTTACCATTAATAATCAACACATGTAATTTAAATATGACAAGAAGTAAAAATCCCATCTTGCAAGAAGTGGAACCATTTTCTTAAACATAAAGTAGAAACTAACGAATTTATTTGCTGCTATATAACCATTTTTGTCAATACCTAAAGAAGCTCAATAGTGAAGATAAAAATTAAAATTTTCTTGTCAGTTAAAAAGGTATTTGGCATGCTGCATCCCAGAGTTGCAGATTTCAGTAGTTAAAAACATGGGCTTGACATANGTTCCATTGTAATGTAAAAAGTAGAAAATAGGCAGAAGTTGGACAGAAGGCATTGAAATTATATACTGTAAGGGAGAGCTAATCTGTAAAAATCTACATCCTCACTTCAGTTCTAAATCATATTAGGTAAATCAGTAAATAGTAACATTAGAAAAATTTAAAAAAAAACCTGCAAAAAAACTATAACTTTAGTCAATTGTCATGCCAGCGTAAGAGTTTATATGATTATCTATCAAAAAATAATAGAGCATTGAAAAAAGATGACAAAGGAGAAAATCTTCATTAATGAGAAAATGTTACAAATAACAAATGTTACAGATTCTTCCTATAAACAATTAACTCATATTTTTCCCATAGATTGCAGCTGGGGAGAGCAACGAGAAAACATGCATAAAACACTAGGATGAGGAAGTCGATGGCTTCGAGGGAAAGAGATGAGAGAACTGGGCATAGTACATGCATATTAAAAGGGATAGATGATTCGAGAGACTCGTATTCCGATACCATATTAGAAGGGATAGATTTTGTAAATGATTACTTCAGTGTGAAACTAGTTGAAGGATATGTGCTTGTATATACTTAAGAGGAGAGCAACAAAGAAAAGTATATTAAAGAAGATATTCTTATTAGTAAAGACATACATCATAAAAAAAAAAAATTGAAATTTTTTACCATTAATAATCAATACATGTAATTTAAATATGACAAGAAGTAAAATCCCATCTTGCAAGAAGTGGAACCATTTTCTTAAACATAAAGTAGAAACTAACGAATTTATTTGCTGCTATAAAACTATTTTTGTCAATACCTAAAGAAGCTCAATAATGAAGATAAAAATTAAAATTTTCTTCTGTTAAAAAGGTATTTGGCATGCTGCATCCCAGAGTTGCAGATTTCAGTAGTTAAAAACATGGGCTTGACATAAAATATTCATAAAAGACGGACCTTTGCAGCATCATCGGAAGCTTGTTCTAAAACTGAAATTTGAGCTCCCCAACCAACAAGTGTTATATCACTACCTTGACGAATCACCTCTGCCTCAGAGAGAGGCAACATATAGTCATGCTCGGGAACTTCTTCGACAGCCAATCTGTAGAGCCACTGGATGATGATCACAAGAACATTAGATATGGGACGTAAATAAAAAAATCTAAGACTACATTTTTTTGAATTCTTTAATTCACAGCATATAAGGGAATTAGCACATTTTGCTTGGGGGCTATTAGGAATTACTTTTGGTTTTCATTTTTTTTTTTCTTTTGGCTCTATAAAAATATTTTGATTCGTATTTTATGTTTTTTGTTTTGAAATCAACTCAAGCTGTTTTTGAAAATACCCAAAAGAACTTTTTAAGAGTCAATTTAANGTCTTTTGGCTCTATAAAAATATTTTGATTCGTATTTTCTGTTTTTTGTTTTGAAATCAACTCAAGCTGTTTTTGAAAATACCCAAAAGAACTTTTTAAGAGTCAATGTAAGTGTTTTTATTCTCCCTCTTTTTTCTTTTTCTTTTTCTTTTTGAATGAAAGCCACCTTGGCCACCATCCACCATCCACCATCCACCCACAACTACCACAACCATTGGCAGCTGCCATTGCAATCACCCCCTTATGCAATATTCAATAAAAATAAAAACAACTAATTAAGATACCAAACATCTTTTTTTTTATTAAAATCTAAAAAAAAAATCTCAAACCATGCCTTGTTTATAGCATCACAGAGACCAATTATATAGGGCAAAACTAGAAGTAACAAACATAAAGAAATTGTTAANCTTTTTAAGAGTCAATTTAAGTGTTTTTATTCTCCCTCTTTTTCCTTCTTCTTTTTCTTTTTGAATGAAAGCCACCTTGGCCACCATCCACCATCCACCCTCAACTACCACAACCATTGGCAGCTGCCATTGCAATCAACCCCTTATGCAATATTCAATAAAAATAAAAACAACTAATTAAGATACCAAACATCTTTTTTTTATTAAAATATTAAAAAAAAATCTCAAACCATGTCTTGTTTATAGCATCACAGAAACCAATTATATAGGGCAAAACTAGAAGTAACAAACATAAAGAAATTGTTAAACTAGGCCTTTTGAAAAGATAAGTAACCCATCAGAATTAAGCATAGGAGAATAAGATGGAGAATGAATGGACATACACGTAATTAGAGAATGTCTACTTTATGGGTTAAAGATGATGAGCACAAAGGAATCAACCTCACGGTGGAAAGAAAGAAAATGTTAAATGGATATAAAGGCAAATGAAAGAATAAAATGATAATAAGAAACTTATAATAGGAGCAACACCTAATAAAGATAAGATAGTAGAAATAAGGCAATTGCTTTGGGCATATACAGCTGAGAGCAGATAGAATTNTAATAAAGATAAGATAGTAGAAATAAGGCAATTGATTTGGGCATACACAGCTGAGAGCAGATAGAATTCAAGAGGATTGAAAAAAAAGAAAAACAAAAGTTGCATCCAAAGAATTCACAGAAACAGAATTAAAACGTTGTGTAGTCGTTGANTTTTAATTAAAAGATAAAAAAAAATCTCAAACCATGTCTTGTTTATAGCATCACAGAGACCAATTATATAGGGCAAAACTAGAAGTAACAAACATAAAGAAATTGTTAAACTATGCCTTTTGAAAAGATAAGTAACCCATCAGAATTAAACATAGGAGAATAAGATGGAGAATGAATGGACATACATGTAATTAGAGAATGTCTACTTTATGGGTCAAAGATGATGAGCACAAAGGAATCAACCTCACGGTGGAAAGAAAGAAAATGTTAAATGGATATAAAGGCAAATGAAAGAATAAAATGATAATAAGAAACTTATAATAGGAGCAGCACCTAATAAAGATAAGATAGTAGAAATAAGGCAATTGCTTTGGGCATATACAGCTGAGAGCAGATAGAATTCAAGAGGATTTAAAAGAAAGAAAAACAAAAGTTGCATCCAAAGAATTCACAGAAACAGAATTAAAACGTTGTGTAGTCGTTGATAAGAAATGAATGAAAATTATTTTTCACAAAGCCAACCCAAAATATTGGGACAAGGCTCAAATTGCTGAATAGATAAATGAATCACATCCGGTGCATCAACTTCGGTGCTAATCATGCATATTTCAATTGTGTTATGACAAAAACACCAAGCTTAAGCTCCACAAAACAGAATACAACAAACAAAACAACAAAATAATCCCGCTACCTTGGGTTCAAAAAACACGACCGGATTTGGATCACGAATGCTGGATAGTAAAAGGCCCTTTGCTTGCCNTACCAACCCAAAATATTGGGACAAGGCTCAAATTGCTGAATAGATGAATGAATCACAACAGTGCATCAACCTCGGTGCTAATCATGCATATTTCAATTGTGTTATGATAAATACACCAAGCTTGAGCTCCACAAAACAGAATACAACAAACAAAACAACAAAATAATCCCTCTACCTTGGGTTCAAAAAACACGACCGGATTTGGATCACGAATGCTGGATAGTAAAAGGCCCTTTGCTTGCCTCGGGCTTCGAGGTATCACAACCTGAAAAATTGAAACATACTTCAAATCGTTACAGTAATCATTTAAAAGATTTAATGCATGGGTCACCTACTTTCTGCAAAAATATGGTGCAAAATCCAACTCTCAACTTAAAATTACATAGTTGAGAAAAGTGTCAAAACGGTCCCCTGCCTTTTATAGGGAGCATTTAAGTACCATGGTCTAAAAAAGTATCAATAAAAGACTATTTCAGCCCCAATTTAAAAAGGCTGGAGTAAGTTAACGTTTTTATAGACTATGGGACTAAAATTAGAGAGCTATTTTGACACTTTATGCTTACATAATTAGTCTGGCCGCCTGCCACTTCTTATACTTCATGCGACTGATCACTAGACGCGAAAAAGTTCAGGTGAAGTAAATACAGAATAGTAAAAAGATTGACCTTAAGACCAGGAACATGACAGAAGNGAATGAATCACAACTGGTGCATCAACCTCGGTGCTAATCATGCATATTTCAATTGTGTTATGATAAATACACCAAGCTTAAGCTCCACAAAACAGAATACAATAAACAAAACAACAAAATAATCCCTCTACCTTGGGTTCAAAAAACACGACCGGATTTGGATCACGAATGCTGGATAGTAAAAGGCCCTTTGCTTGCCTCGGGCTTCGAGGTATCACAACCTGAAAAATTGAAACATACTTCAAATCGTTACAGTAATCATTTAAAAGATTTAATGCATGGGTCACCTACTTTCTGCAAAAATATGGTGCAAAATCCAACTCTCAACTTAAAATTACATAGTTGAGAAAAGTGTCAAAACGGTCCCCTGCCTTTTATAGGGAGCATTTAAGTACCATGGTCTAAAAAAGTATCAATAAAAGACTATTTCAGCCCCAATTTAAAAAGGCTGGAGTAAGTTAACGTTTTTATAGACTATGGGACTAAAATTAGAGAGCTATTTTGACACTTTATGCTTACATAATTAGTCTGGCCGCCTGCCACTTCTTATACTTCATGCGACTGATCACTAGACGCGAAAAAGTTCAGGTGAAGTAAATACAGAATAGTAAAAAGATTGACCTTAAGACCAGGAACATGACAGAAGAAAGCCTCCGGTGATTGTGAATGATAATGACCGCCATGACCGACGGCTCCATATGGGCTTCTTATAGTCAAACCTACAGAAACAAATTATCTTATAATATCATTCAGAACAATAAAGCTTATATAGAAATTTAAAAAACGTTACCTCCACAGTTGAATTCATTACCACTTCGGTATCTGAACTTAGCCGCTTCATTAACAATCTGCAGAGCAAAGGAAAAGATTTTTCTTTTAGGGACATTTACATACATAACCCACACAAAAACTTCACGCATAGCACTCAAATGTCTAATATCAAATATAAATAATAATATTACCACTTTTTTAAAAAAAGTACATCTTTCAGGCATAGATTTAGAACATCAAGATGCTATGTAAATATGAAAGTTTAGATGTGAGATATGTNAAGCTCCACAAAACAGAATACAATAAACAAAACAACAAAATAATCCCGCAACCTTGGGTTCAAAAAACACGACCGGATTTGGATCACGAATGCTGGATAGTAAAAGTCCCTTTGCTTGCCTCGGGCTTCGAGGTATGACAACCTGAAAAATTGAAACATACTTCAAATCGTTACAGTAATCATTTAAAAGATGTAATGCATGGGTCAACTACTTTCTGCAAAAATATGGTGCAAAATCCAACTTTCAACTTAATATTACATAGTTGAGAAAAGTGACAAAATAGTCCCCTGCCTTGTATAGGGGGGCATTTTAAGTACCATAGTTTAAAAAAGTATCAATAAAAGACTATTTCAGCCCCAATTAAAAAAGGCTGGAGACTAAGTTAACGTTTTTATAGACTATGGGATTAAAATTAGAGAACTATTTTGACACTTAATGCTTACATAATTAGTCTGGCCGCCTGCCACTTATTATGCATGCGACTGATCACTAGACGCAAAAAAGTTCAGGTGAAGTAAATACAGAATAGTAAAAAGATTGACCTTAAGACCAGGAACATGACAGAAGAAAGCCTCCGGTGATTGTGAATGATAATGACCGCCATGACCGACGGCTCCATATGGGCTTCTTATAGTCAAACCTACAGAAACAAATTATCTTATAATATCATTCAGAACAATAAAGCTNGTTAACGTTTTTATAGACTATGGGACTAAAATTAGAGAACTATTTTGACACTTTATGCTTACATAATTAGTCTGGCCGCCTGCCACTTATTATGCTTCATGCGACTGATCACTAGATGCGAAAAAGTTCAGGTGAAGTAAATACAGAATAGTAAAAAGATTGACCTTAAGACCAGGAACATGACAGAAGAAAGCCTCCGGTGATTGTGAATGATAATGGCCGCCATGGCCGACTGCTCCATATGGGCTTCTTATAGTCAAACCTACAGAAACAAATTATCTTATAATATCATTCAGAATAATGAAGCTTATATATAGAAATTTAAAAAAACGTTACCTCCACAGTTGAATTCATTACCACTTCGGTATCTGAACTTAGCTGCTTCATTAACAATCTGCAGAGCAAAGGAAAAGATTTTTCTTTTAGGGACATTTACATACATAACCCACACANCGGGCTTCTTATAGTCAAACCTACAGAAACAAATTATCTTATAATATCATTCAGAACAATGAAGCTTATATAGAAATTTAAAAAACGTTACCTCCACAGTTGAATTCATTACCACTTCGGTATCTGAACTTAGCTGCTTCATTAACAATCTGCAGAGCAAAGGAAAAGATTTTTCTTTTAGGGACATTTACATACATAACCCACACAAAAACTTTCATATTTACACGCATAGCACTCAAATGTCTAATATCACATAAAAAAAATAATATTACCACTTTTTTTAAAAAAGTATCTTTCAGGCATAGATTTAGAACATCAAGATGCTATGTAAATATGAAAGTTTAGATGTGAGATATGTAAATNATAATATTACCACTTTTTTAAAAAACGTACATCTTTCAGGCATAGATTTAGAACATCAAGATGCTATGTAAATATGAAAGTTTAGATGTGAGATATGTAAATACATAGTGCGCTGCATATGTAAATTTTCAGTCCTTTTAAAATTTCTCATAGNGGTCTTTTTTTATCTCGCACACACATGCATTCTAGTAGAGAATATGTAAACATTCTTATGCCCACAATCTCTACTTAATTATTTGTTCTAGTGAGAACTAAAAAAGTTGCAATATCAAAATCAATTCTCACCATCGCCTTGATTTACCTCGAAAAAGAAAGTGATCTCGTAAAAATAGTGTAAGTTCCCAAAAGGTAACTAAAGAATCATCTGACTAATAGCATCATAAGACTTAGGGTGCATTTGGGGCAACTTTTTAGCTACGACGCGGCCACAAAACGCAGAAACTCGTGCTTGGAAACTATGATACGTCGGCGGTATGGGATAATCTTATGTAAATGTGAGTCGCGGGTTGGACCTCGTGGCCCGAGTTTTGATCGTGTGATTTCCTTCGCGTGCCCTCAATTTTGTTCGCGTTGTGCTTGGCATCAGTGCCCTAGCTCCCCTCTCCTCTTCTAACTCTGATCGACGGTCTACGGTGGCACTCTCATCTCGTTCCTCCCTGCTCGCTGGTTCCAAGCCCATCTTTTCTCTTCCGTCCTCTAGTATTTCTTACGCCTCACTTTCCCCTTGTCTTATCTCCTTTTGTGAGGTATGCGGTTGATGTTGGGCTGTGGTTTTTGGCTTTCCTCGCGGTAACTTGGTTTTTACGAATCGTTCTACGTGCTTATGGCTGTGATTACCGTATGTGGCTTGGTGTCTTGCGATTTATGGCTTAGCTCTGTGATTGCCACTTGTGGCCTGATTTTTTGCGGTTCTTATGGAGAAATTGATGAAAGCAATTAAGAGAGAAGTTCATGAAAAATTTTGTCGTTTGTGGCTTGTTTTTTTACATTTTATAGCTTATGTCTGTGATTGCCTCTTGTGGCTTGGCTTTTGCGGATCCTATTGAGAAATTGATGAAAGCATATGAGAGAGAAATTTTTTTATTTTTTTGGTTTTTTTTTTGTTTATGACTGCCAAGTGATTGACTTTTGTCGGTTGGTTTTATGGATCCTATGGAGAAATTGATAAAAATATTTGAGACAAATTTTTACTTTTTTTGGCTTTATTTTTTTCTGGTTATGGCGTAACTTTGTGATCGCCTTTTGTGGGTTGGTTTTGTGGATCCTATGGAGAAACTAATGAAAACATTTGAGAGAGAAATTCATGAAAAAAGTTTTCATTTTTGTGTGGCTTTGTTTTTTTGGTTTATGGCTTAGCTCTGTCAATGCCTTTAGTGGACTGATTTTATGAATTTTTATGGATAATTTGGTAAAGAAATTTGAGAAGAAAATTCATAAAAATTTTTGCCATTTGTGGCTTGCTTAGGGATTCACTATATGGAATCATTGAAAAAAAGGAGGAAATGGTGGCTGTGTTGGTGTCCTGTGCTGGCCATATGTGTTTTTGGTGGCTGTGAGCTGGCGATGGTCGTTTTTTGTTGGGCGTTTGTGTGGTGATGCTGGTGATGGTAATTGGGTGGTGTGGTGATTGTGGTGGTAGTGGTTGTGTGGTGGGCGAGGTGGTGGTGGTTGTGTGGTGGTGGGGGTAAGTGGGTGATAGTGGTTGGGTGTTAGTGGTCAGCCACGAAGCTACGAGAGATAGTTTTAGAGATGTCAATGAAAAATCACAGAAAACTGTGACTATTTTCTGTAGGCATATAGGCAAGAAGATTCCACCACCGAGAGTGATCGGGCGTAGAAAGTATCTCTGGAGGATGACTTATCTCGTGACATAGGATGTTTGTATTTTTAAAATAATATTACATATTATTAATTATTATTTTAATAATTATTTTCTTAATTTTGGTAGTCATGCTACTCACTATTTAGTGATGTGAGTATCTTTATTTTGTAATGTTCTGCACTGAATATTTGTTCTCAAATAAGAAATGTACTAGTATGAACAACTATGTTGCCAACAACATTATTATGCATGGACATAATGGTCATTTGTCCAGAAACAGCTGCAACATAATTGTTTTTAAACTGCAAAAATCAAACAGACAAACAATTTATCCACAATAGTTTCTGCACAACAAGCTATTATTAAACTGTAGCTGCCCCAAACAGACCTTTGATAAAAAAAGAAAGAAGAAATNTAAAAAAAACCTGCAAAAAAACTATATCTTTAGTCATGCCAGCGTAAGCGTTCATATGATTATATATCAAAAAAGAATAGAGCATTGAAAAAAGATGACAAAGGAGAAAATCTTCATTAATGAGAAAATGTTACAAATAACAAATGTTACAGATTCTTCCTATAAACAATTAACTCATATTTTTCCCATAGATTGCAGCTGGGGAGAGCAACGAGAAAGCATGCATAAAAAACTAGGATGAGGAAGTCGATGGCTTCGAGGGAAAGAGATGAGAGAACTGGGCATAGTACATGCATATTAAAAGGGATAGATGATTCGAGAGACTCGTATTCCGATACCATATTAGAAGGGATAGATTTTGTAAATGATTACTTCAGTGTGAAACTAGTTGAAGGATATGTGCTTGTATATACTTAAGAGGAGAGNGAAGGATATGTGTTTGTATATACTTAAGAGAAGAGAACAACAAAGAAAAGTATATTAAAGAGGATATTCTTATTAGTAAAGACATATGTCATGAAAAAAAAAAAAATGAAATTTTTTACCATTAATAATCAACACATGTAATTTAAATATGACAAGAAGTAAAAATCCCATCTTGCAAGAAGTGGAAACATTTTCTTGAACATAAAGTAGAAACTAACGAATTTATTTGCTGCTACATAACCATTTTTTGTCAATACCTAAAGAAGCTCAATAATGAAGATAAAAATTAAAATTTTCTTGTCTGTTAAAAAGGTATTTGGCATGCTGCATCCCAGAGTTGCAGATTTCAGTAGTTAAAAACATGGGCTTGACNCAGTGGTTATAAAGCTTGATTCAAGACTCTGAATGACACCTGAGGCCAATAAGAAAACAATTTCAATTTCATTAACCAGCACTACTAAAAAAAGTCACAATGTGCATTGTCCTAAAAACAAAACGCCATATAATAAGAGATTTCAGCAAAGGTATGGGTACCACCGACATAAAATAATCTCATGCTACTTTCCATAGTTGTTTGAAATAAAACATACAGAAGTAATAAACCTTTAAAGAGGTAATTTTCTCATTTTGATGACACAATAGAATCAAATAGATGTTGAAATTACAAATTACAATAGCATAACAATTAGTGAGAATGACACTCATAGAAGTATTTTTTGACAAGTACCTTGTGCTTCCGCCTTATTAAGATTCGTAACATCCTTTGCTGGGACATTTGAATTAGCACCTGAAGTCATCATGAAAATCTTTTTAAAACTATTAAAATTTTGAATTTATTATATAACAAAA
>JXCR01147333.1:674939-729221 GCA_002079205.1 Phalaenopsis hybrid cultivar
AGCCGACCCCACGTAGTGGGATTAAGGCTTTGTTGTTGTTGTACCATCCCATTTTTTCTATGAAAAGTTATACTTCCTTTTCACACATCCAATTTGCCCAAATGCTGAAATGATAACACAAAATGAGGATGAACCGCATGAGTTTATATGAAAGAACACCTCAAAAACTTGCAACCAAAACATACCTTATGACCAAGCATTCTGATGAAGCACAAGAGCAGGAATCTAAAAATATGAAGCACAAGCATTCAGATGTTATACTTCGTTAAGCTCAAGGTAAAAAGATTACTCCGCATTACTTCCTTCAATGAAGCACAAGAGCAGGAATCTAAAAATAAAATAAAGGAAGATATGAAAACATATCACTGAATTCTATAGAGTCAAAAAGCATTTATAAATTTGGCTATAGTTGTGATGTCTCAATCAGCCCGGTGTGGAACAAATGCATGTGCTGCTGACTAAGATAAATATAACTAAAAAATGCAATGCAATAATAGATTCTCTCCATCCTGAAATGAAATAAGAGAGANTCTCCCAATCCTTCCAACAGCATTCTACCCCAAAACTTCCAAATTTCTATTCATAGCCGAATAAAAAAATTAAAAAAAAAACTACTAAAATACAATTAGTACATCTCCCGCGGCAGAAAGTTCAGTCAACAAACAACCAAATGCATTCTAGATTCTATACTAATCAAATCAGCCACTCCAAAAACCCTAAAAAAAGTTAATAACTCTAATTCTACCGAAAAATCCCGTTTTAATGCCATTGTTTTCCACAAAACTGGAATATAAGCAAAATGGAGGAAAAAAAGGGTTAAATTTCCAATATTTAAAAGTAGAACTGTTACCGGGGGTCTGTTTCGAGAGCTATATGCAGAGCCTGGTTGATGGCAGAGAAGAGATTGATTGGCTTTCCCTCACTCCCCAATTTCTCCACCTCACAAGATGATGAGAAGCTCCTTGTCGCAGCTGCTAGCCCTCTTCCCATTTCCCTCCTCAGAACCCTCGCCATTCTCGATCAACTTCAGAGGTCAACTGAAATATGAGAGAGAGAGAGAGAGAGACTCCGCCGGCTGGAGGGTAAACTGCCTCTCTTGAGAGGATAAGAGCAAGCTTCTCCGGTCACTCAACATGCTATCACCAGATGGAAGAGAAGTAACGGTCACGATGTAATCATCAATCACTGTTTATCTGTTTTGGACTTTACAGCGGATTTTAAAAGTGATGTCTTGTAATTAATATTATCTTCGTTTTAATTAACAGGTAGTGGCGGGCACCCTCTCCCATGAACTGATTTTTATTTATATGGATCATTTTAATCCTTCTAAAAATATCAATATATTTTTATGTTTATTAAATTGATGTTGAAATAATTCTCATAGAAGCTATTAGAATTCGATTTTAAATTTTCATATTTACATTCAAAACAATTTGATATCAAAACCAAAATTTGAAAATGTGAACACATACCACTTAGTGCTTGTTTTGGGCAATTTATAAGTGCGGGCGGCGTTTTTACTGTACCGTTTGGTTCGCATGTTTCGCTAGCTTATCTGAAATCGCGTTTGAGCTTTTACACTAAACATTGGCCGCAGATCGAACCCCGCGCCTCTCCCGTGGGTCGCGTTTCAGGATAAACAGTTTATCCTGAAACACACAAACTGCCCCAAACGCACCCTTAATATTTGTGTATTTATATGCCTAGCAAGTAGCACCTTTACTTCAATTTTTATATATACATCATCTTATCTAACATTAAAGTATGTGATACACCACTAACAAATGCTCATCATTTAGCACGAATCTTAAAGCATGCACGGATCTCGAGGTAACCTTTTGAACAAAAAATATTTAAACTTCAATCAAAAGTCATCCAGAGCTCCGATTTCAGTAAAATTATATNAGCAATCGAATCTGTAAGTATTCAACATCGTAAAGCTATATCATCATCATGCCTAGCTACATAACATAATTTAAAAAAAAAAAAATCAATATATGAAAAAATAAAATTCCAAACAGTAGGTTGCGTGAGTTGGCGGTTGGTGATGAGTACCCCAAAATACATGAATCTATCATGAAGAGAGCTCAGGGTGATGCAATGAAACATACAATCATCATGAACATGTGGAATACATATGTAAAACATCTAACTCATCCATCTAAATATAAGGATATTTGTATGGTACAATTTAATAATATATTATTTTAACTACAGAAGATAGGACGAAGAGGTCACCGAGCTTAAGCATCTTCTTCATACATTCGTCCTATCTTTTGCAGTTAAAATAATATATTTTCATGACATTCCATTCGAATTTACGAAAATAATAGGAATCAATTATGCAGGTAGGAATAGTTTCAAACTCCACATTTTTTTAAGAGAAATTTACAGACAAAGAATACAATTTTTATGTATCACTTTGGTGTATTAAGCCTGTGCATGTAAAGAAGTATTTCACTATTAAAAAGTGATAATAGTTCTATTTTTTATGCCTTGTGTGTTATGAAAATTTAGGAGTAAGAAATGTAAGTACATACAAATTATGTGCCATGTATGTAAATGCCCCTTTTTTTCGTATTGTAATACACAATCTATGATGTTCACATCAGACTGCATCACATATATCTATTAAACCAAACAACTAGGAGTTTGATCTTCTTCTAATCATTCACAAAATAAACTCCACTAAATAATGAACAATCATAAATCCATCTCCGAAAAGAATTTTCTTATTTTAAATAGAGCACTGTAAGTTTTCTGATTCAAGTTTAGCAGGGTTGATAAACTTGGATTGAATTAAACAGCAGCGTCAAACGAACTCCCAATCCTTCCAACAGCATTCTACCCCAAAACGTCCAAATTTCTACTCATCGCAGTATAAGAAAAAAAAAAAACTACTAAAATACAATTAGTACATGTCCCCCGGCAGAAAGTTCAGTCAACAAACAATGCATTCTAGATTCTATACTAATCAAATCAGCCACTCCAAAAACCCTAGAAAACGGTAATAACTCTAATTCTACCTAAAAATTCCGTTTTAATGCCATTTTTTTCCACAAAACTGGAATATAAGCAAAATGAAGGAAAAAAAGGTTTAAATTTCCAAAATTTAAAAGTAGAACTGTTACCGGGGGTCTGTTTCGAGAGCTATATGCAGAGCCTGGTTGATGGCAGAGAAGAGATTGATTGGCTTTCCCTCACTCCCCAATTTCTCCACCTCACAAGATGATGAGAAGCTCCTTGTCGCAGCTGCTAGCCCTCTTCCCATTTCCCTCCTCAGAACCCTCGCCATTCTCGATCAACTTCAGAGGTCAACTGAAATATGTGAGAGAGAGAGAGACTCCGCCGGCTGGAGGGTAAACTGCCACTCTTGAGAGGATAAGAGCAAGCTTCTCCGGTCATTAACATGCTATCACCAGATGGAAGAGAACTAACGGTCACAATGTAGGCATCAATCACTGTTTCGCTGTTTTGGTCTTTACAGCGGATTTTAAAAGTGATGTTTTGTAATTAATATTATCTTCGTTTTAATTAACAGGGCCCAATCATGCTAATCCGATGTAGTGGCGTGCACCCTCTCCCACGAACTGATTTTTATTTATATGGATGATTTTAATCCTTATAAAAATATCAATATATTTTTATATTTATTAAATTGATGTTGAAATAATTCTCATAGAAGCTATTAGAATTCGATTTTAAATTTTCATATTTACATTCAAAATATTTTGATATCAAAACCAAAAATTGAAAATGTGAACACATACCACTTAGGACCCATTTATGGCAATTTGGTAAATGTGGGCGGTGTTTTTATTGTACCGTTTGGTTCGCATGTTTCGCCAGCTTATCTGAAATCGCGTTTGAGTTTTTACACTAAACGCAAGCCACGGACCGAACCCCGCGGTTCGCCAATGGGCCACGTTTCAGGATAAACAGTTTATCCTGAAACACACAAGCTGCCCCAAAGTATTTATATGCCTAGCAAGTAGCACATTTACTTCAATTTTTATATATACGTCATCTTATCTAACATTAAAATATGTATTGTACATTTAAAAAAATTAAAATAGTAATAGTTTTTATGTAATATAAAGGATTTGGGCATGTATGTAAGAATAGTAATGCTTTTTCACTGCCTTTTTACCAGCTTTAATTCATGTTGCAGCTTGTGCTAAAGGAAAGTTACATTGAAATTAAGTATTTACAATAGAATTATTGAAGCAAAATAAAAATTATTATTTTTATACTTCAAATTACTAAAAAGCCATTAAAATTTATGATGGCCCCAGGAAGGAATATGAATGATATGCCTGCCATATAGCTGTTTAGGTATCAGCAGCTGTGATGATGCTGAAACTGAGGAAAGAGGTCCCCTCAGCAATGCTGCCATTGCCTTTTCAATTGATTATATTGACAGTTTTGTTCTTCTAAGAGTAAAGTTTGATTATTATAGGCTTGATCTTGATAATATATACTCGTACTACTTTGACTCGGGTTGATCAAGTCGTGAAGCGGACCCAAAATAAGTCCAAGGTGCTATCGATCGAGCCCCGGGGATCATAAGTTGAAAATACACGAGCTTTTGTTCTCGGAGATTTTCTTCTTTATCTTTTCAAGTCTCATCTCTTTAAGCTTGATCAATTGACCTAGCCGATAATAGAATAGTTGNACGGACCCAAAATAAGTCCAAGAAGTCCAAGGTGCTATCGATCGAGCCCCGGGATCATAAGTTGAAAATACACAAGCTTTTGTTCTCGGAGAGTTTCTTCTTTATCTTTTCAAGTCTCATCTCTTTAAGCTTGATCAATTGACCTAGCCGATAATAGAATAGTTGTAGAGCGAGATGAAGATAAGTGAGAGAGAGTGTTGCTCAAACCTCCAAAAAAAAAGGAAAAAAAAAAGATTCATAATCCTTGTTTTCATTTAGTACACCCTATTTATAATGACTGTCTTTCATAAAATGTTACGTTTAGTCTCATGGTACCACTTTTGGTCAATATTTGGAGGAGACTTCTAGTGCCTGCTTGGTTTGGTTGACTTCTAACAGTTGTCTGGTTGTGATCGGCCTCTGGTGGTTGTCTGGTTGTGGTCAACCCTTGGTGGTCTTCTCGCCGTCATCGACATCTCTCATGTGGTTGCTCTGTTGACTCATCTTCAATCCTTCAATATCTTGAGTTCGTCTTGTTATACTTGTCGGGATATAATCTACCTGATGAGTTTTAAGTTGGAACTCGAAGTGAAAGTGTTTCAACTATTGATGGCTCGAACAATAGCTGTTCAGTTGTCCGACCAAAATTGATAGAGTTATATTTATTTGGCATTTTAATTGAAAGTTTTTTCTTAATTTTAATAAACTAATCAACTTGTATATGAAAATACTCAAAAAAACAGTAATATGTTTTGAGTATTTAAAATTTTTTTAAAATAAATATATATAAACATATATTAAATATATTTTATTTCAATCAAAATACAAAATAACATAAAATAAAAACTAAAAATATAAAAGGACAGGCAAAAATGATCTCAAAGTGGCCCTAATTAATTTGACACAATTTTTTGAAATTTGTTGTGAAAATATTGAATTAATTCTAAATAAATCTCTAATTTGCATTAGAGCTTCATTAGTACTATGATCGCAAGACTTTGAAGATGAATCTGCCTAGAGAAGTGGGGAAAAATATTCGGCCCGCACGTTCGGGGGGCCAACCACCGACCGCCACGTCGCCCGCCGATGAGGTGTATGGCGACGTAGCGCTGGTGGTTGACCGTCAAAAAGTGCGGTGTCTGGGCGGAATATTTTCTCGAGAAATGATGCCGTGAAGAAACCTCTGCCTAATTAATACAGTGGTGTTCACTAATAATTGGAAACTTAGTTCATATTAGAAGGAAGTGGGGGCATTTACAAACATACCCAACCATTCTTATGTATCAACATATCACAAGGACTCGGAAACTTTGATTTTTTTTTTTCATTTATATCCTCCAAATCTTTCATATATTTTAACTTTTATGAAGTGGAATACCAAGCATGGATATAGTTGGCGTAAATGTAAAAATTGAAGTATAGATGTTAGATATGTAAATACATGAGAAATTAGTGACATGTATGTAAATCTTCCTACAGTGAAATGCTTGAAAACCGGCGGAATCTCCTCCGGAGGCCGTCTGAAATGCAGAAAATGATGTTCATTGCAGCAGATAGAGATCTGTTCCACATTTCTTTGTTTTTATTCCTCGTTTCATTTGGCATTTTTCTTATTGAGAACATTGAAATGTTGGTCTTGAATATAGTGTTTTGAAAGCAACTCATTGATTCATTAATTAAAGATATATGTAATGTCATGCACTCATCTACAACACATTACTAAAACACTGTCGGCAATGTATTGACCTTTTTTGTTTGTATATTCCCAAGTTTATTAGCACAGTAATCATTTGTTTGGGACATAGTCCTTTCAAGCAGTGGCCGTTTAGTCCATGGTCCGTTGGATGGTTGGTGCAAGGTCAGCAATTGGAACACATTGATTCCGCTTGTTTTTGTCCTTCGCTTCAGGGTCTGTCCCTCGGTGTGGTCAGTACTCCATACTGCCGGGCAGCGAAGCTTACACTTGTTCACTTAATATGATGGTTCACCAGGGCCTCTTGCCTCCTCCATTTTCTGCTCACTCGTAGGGGTCCGGACCCCCACTAAGGGGGAGGGAGTCGGCTGAACATCTCAGCCATTTGCTGGAATTTCGCTCGCATTCGGTCCCCAATTTTGTTCACCTCAGATGATTGTGTTAGGTGAATTGTGACCTCGTACGATCATGTTGGGTGAGCAACAACCGCTTTGTCACATCACAATACTGACTTATGGGCTAACGGGTAGGGTCTATTTATAGATTTTATGAGTAACATCTTCTGTAAATACTACAAGAATTTGGATCACTCCATCGGACGACCAAGAGCGATCTATTTTATCAGATAATGTTTGAAGAGAGACCTGAACCTGGAAGAAAAAGTTGTAGGAGCTCCACCGCAGCCGCTGCTTGCCACCATCGCTGTCCAGGCACAGTCATCGAGCCACCATCCCCGCTAGACCATCGTCGCCGCTGCCCAACCACTACGTCGAGCTGCCATTGCTGTTAGGTCACTGTTGCCTTGCCACTGTCACTGCCTTTGTCTGACCATCACATATTAGCCATTGTCACCGCCCAACCACCATCGTCACTGCCCCACCACAGTCGTCGAGCCGCCTCCGCAGCCGAACTACCGATGCCCAACCACCGCCATCGAGCCACCACCAAGGTCGTACCATCTTCTTTGGCCACCACTACCACCGAACCACCCCCACCCAACCACCGCCACTCCACTATCAAACCACCGTTGACCGACCATCGTCATTTGGTACAACCACCTCTAGACCATCGTCATCGCCACAAGACCATCATAGTCTAAGCGACATCGTCGCTAAACAACCACTATTTGGCCACCGCCTTCTGACCACTGCTGCTCAACCATCATTGTCAAGTCACTGCCACCACCGCTGCTTCATTATCACCGTTAAGCCACGCCACAACCAAAACACACTTGTCGAATCACCGTCATCTGACCATCTCCATTAGCTTAACCGAACCGTCGTCGTTTGGTTGCAGTAGTCGCCATCATACCACATATGTCCGACCCGCACCAATGTTAACGTTGAACCACCACCGCCGTTGTCGGACTATCATCGCCACCACCAAACCACTATTACTCGACCATCACTGTAGGCGTCTCTATCGCCGAAGCTGGCATCAGACTTTCTGATAATCAACCTCCATCATCATCTTTTCTTCACTAAAGCCGGGTCACTACTATTTCCTTAGCATTTTTTGTCAATTCCCTACCCAAAGTCACACCCACTTATGAAATATTGCTTCTTGTTGCTCAAGGGCTATTGATGAGACCCCTGTGGTTTTTGTTTCTTCAGGTTTTTCACATAAAACATTATGATGTCTTTTCTGTCCATTTCTTTTACTTATATGTGTGTCGGATCTATATACAATACTAAGACGTTAATATATCACTCTACCTCAACAAACTTAAGAGCACGCAGCAAACGTCTGCCAGAAAAATAGAATGCAAAATTCTCTTATGACATTTATGTGTTAGAAAGCAATTTTGCAAAAAAATACTTGTGTCTTATTTAAATGCATGCAGCACAACTCCTAAAGCAATATAGTGCTCTCCGAATTGTTCATTGGCTGGTAAAAAAAAAAGTCAATGGAATCCGAGAAATGTTCACCAATCCGGTTCCAAGGACAAATTCACTGTTTATCTTATTGAGTGCTTGTCCTTACCATGCTCTTTGTGGAAATAAGATCATTGAAACCCTTAGTAGAGTTAACTAAGGTTATGTTTGAGTTGGCTTTTGCATGCGCTCTATTTCAGATATGTCATAGTTTTGTTTGCAGAACAGCCTTTTTTGTTATATTGTTTAAGAATTTCTATAATGAGGAGTTCTTTTTTATAATTAGATCTATGTAAGAAATAGCTATTTTGACTTTATGAAAGAAAAATATTTATAATTCACACAATAAATTTTTAAGAAATTATTTCCTACATAGCCATAGCCCCAAATGAGCTCTAACATCTCCTCTCCCTTTTTTTCCTATACAATATATAGCATTGGTTTCTCTTGGACTAAAAAAGAAACATATTATGCTTGAAAAGGATCATACATAATATTCTCCTTATTATAATTTGATATTGAATCGAGGCAATAAATAATAAAATAAAATAAGGAAATAACACATAGATTTTACACAAGAAAACCTAAGAAGGAGAAAATCATGGGCAAAGGCAGAGAATTCAGTATATGAAATAAGGAATTACAAGTGAAGAGTATCCCTTTTGCACAAAAAAGAAGATGAGTATTTATAATTTTAACAAGACTCATTTAAAGAAAATAATTAAATGAGAGCTAATAAATTAATAACACGCAAATTGTAATCTAAAGGCTACTATAAGCTTGACATAATGATTGAAACCTTCCATTTGTATTCACAGCTTCAATTCGTGTGGTCATAATTTCTTTATGAGATGATAAGCGGAATTTACAAATTTTTAGTCACAAAGTTAGCAATCTCCATCTTGACATGAATTTACAATGAACATAAAATAAAACTTTCTCCACCTCTTCCACAAAGCTCTAATTATCATGAATAAATACCAAGTCAATGCAATGCTCAAATTTGGCTATTGAGAGTGCTTTAGTTATAATATTGGTGCATGATTAACATGAGTACTGATTTTGCTCACAATAATATCACGACGAGTAATAACTTCACGAATTAAGTGGTAATGAACATCAATGTGCTTAATTCTTTCATGAAGTATTTGATCTTTGCTGAGATGAATAACATTATGATTATCACACACATCAATATGATGATCTTCAAATTTTCACTAAGCTCTTTAATCAGATCTTTTAACTAAATTGATTCTTTGTAAGTATGAACAATTGTCATGTACTCAGCTTCAATTATAGTATTGTCATTATTATTTGTAAAGTAGCTTTTCAACTAATCGCATAGCCACCAATAATAAACATGTATCCTGTAAGTGAACACCTTCAAATAAGATCTCTAGCAAAATCTGAATTAACATAGCCAATGACTCTATTTATAATCCTCCTAAACTAATTAAAATATATGTTTTGTTCCACAGAGATACATAATAATTCACTGAACTGTATTTCAATATTATTTACCTGAATTAATCATTTATCTATCAACTACACTAACTGCATATCATAAATCTGGACATGAACATATCCTTACATACATGAAATATCCCATTTCACTAGAGTATGAAACTCGAAACATATATTCAATCTCATCATTAAATTGTGAACATAAAGCTTATGAAAGTTTTCAATGTACAGCTAATAGAGTAATGGTGTAAACGAGTCGAGTTGAGTCGAGCTCGAGCTTCAATCTACGACTTCAAGCCCGCTCACGAGCCGACTTGTTAATTTGTTATAAAAGAGAGAACTTGATATTAATTTAAGCTGACTTACAATAAGATGACAAATAAAATGAACAATTAGAAGATAAATAATACAATATCGTATAATATACAATACACAATATGAGTCATCATGTCAAGTATTTTCTTTGAAGCTCTCAAATCTTTCTTCTCAAACTCACTGTTAAGTTGGCTTTCAATGTCTCGATATCTCTTTTATTCTTAGTAGATATCAATATATCATCGACAAATAAGAGTAAATAGATAAATAAGAATTTTTTTATTTGATGTAAACACAACTATCACAACAACTTCGCTTAAACTCACGAGCAATCATGAATGAATCAAATTTTATATACCTTTGTTTTCTAGAAGACTTTCAAACTATAAAGATATTTTATTAATAAACAATCATGATTTTTTTTTTTTTTTTGTAACCAAGAAACCGTCAGACTGTTGCATATAGATGTCATCTTCAAGCTCTCCATGAAAAAAATACAATAATTACATCTAACTGCTTACGTTCAAGATCATACTTAGCCAAAATACAAAGTAAAGCTCAAAATGTGCTATGTTTAACTACTAGAGAGAATACATCTGTAAAGTCTACACCTGAAATTTGACTGGATCCCTTTATAACAAGCCTAGCTTTATATTGGACATTCTCAACTCCTGGTGTACATTTCTTCTTCTTAAATACCCATTTGTAGCGAACAAATTTCTTACCTTGAGATAATGTTACCAAATCCCAATTTTTGTTTTTATGATGGGATTTACATTCTATTGCATAGCGATCATCCACTTATTAGAGTCAACTAAATTCACAACTTCTTTATAGCTTGAAGTTTATTCACCACATTCGATACATTTAGCAACATTTAGAGCATATGCAACCAAATCAGTCTTACAATAGGTAGCTTAATTTCTCTTTTTGTTCTATTCTTGGCAATAAAATACTATGATGGATGTTACTGTGATGGTGGGAAAACAACATCATCATAATTATCTGAATTTAACTCAAAAGCTTATTCCCGAGGATGCACCTCTATCAATCTAAAGCTTCACTTAGATGTTAAACATTTTCTTATGATCATCACATTTAGATTCTATAGTAGATGTTGTAGGTAACATGATGGACTTGTCAACTATGACATCTTTACTAATTATCAACATCATAACTTATAACCTTTAACTTGAATTTTATAATCAAGAAATGCACACTTTGTAGATCTAAGTTCTAATTTATCATTATTAATATGAGCATATGCAAGACAAAAACATAATTCATAAATTAGAGTAACATGTTGGTATAGTTGACCAAATATCATATGGACGTTTCTCGTCAATAACAATGGGAAGACAGCGATTCACCGAGTAATAAGCTATAGAATTATATTCAACCCAAAATAAATAAAAGAAAAGGGTATTTATAATTTTAACAAGACCCCTTTAAAGAAAATAATTAAGAAAAATCAATAAAGCTATAATGAAGGAATTGCAATCTATAGTTTATTATAAGCTTTATCAAAGCGGTCCGAAACCTTGAATCTATATGCTCAGAGCTTTCTTCTAAAACCTAAATTCACGTAGACATAATTTTATTATGAGACAATAAACGAGACCTACAAATTCGTGTCACAAAATTAGCACTCCTAAATTTAGCTGCTTCATTAATATAAGGATACAAATAAACGAGACCTACAAATTCGTGTCACAAAATTAGCACTCCTAAATTTAGCTGCTTCATTAATATAAGGATACAAATAAAGCACTAAGTAATGAGCTTGGAAAACATGTCAGAAACGCTTTGCAGAAATGCAGAAACTTCATTATGGAGTCATCAACATCTGTAGAAATTATGGAAGTAAGAGACGTGTGCTGCACATGGAGCTGAATTTAAACTTAATTCAAGCGCAATAACTGCAGAAGTTACCACTTGACTCTTGAAATTAGTGCATTTTTTAATTATTAATTAAATAATTTTTATTTTGACTGTTGAGGGGGAAAATTGCAAGACATCAGTTTCTTTCTGATCATAGAAATCAGTGCATTTTTACTGTCATATTTTTTTCCTGTGAAACAGAGGAGGGAGGGAAGGAATTTTGAGTGTTTGGGTTCTCTACCGACAAAAGAATGNTTATTTCAATCAAAATACAAAATAACATAAAATAAAATCTAAAAATGTAAAAGGACAGGCAAAAATGATCTCAAAGTGGCCCTAATTAATTTGGCACAATTTTTTGAAATTTGTTGTCAAAATATCGAATTAATTCTAAGTAAATCTCTAATTTGCATTAGAGCTTCATTAGTACTATGATTGCAAGACTTTGAAGATGAATCTGCCTAGAGAAGTCGGAAAAAATATTCGGCCCGCACGCTCGGGCAACTAACCACCGACCGTCACGTCGCCCGTCGATGAGGTGTGTGGCGACGTAGCGCTGGTGGTTGACCGTCAAAAAGTGCAGTGTCCGGGCGGAATATTTTCTTGAGAAATGGTGCCGTGAAAGAGACCTCTGCCTAATTAATAAAGTGGTGTTCACTAATAATTGGAAACTTAGTTCATATTAGAAAGAAGTGGAGGCATTTACATACATACCCAACCATTCTTATGTATCAACATATCACATGGACTCGGAAACTTTGATGAAGTGGAATACCAAGTATAGATATAATTGGCATAAATGCAAAAATTGAAGTATAGATGTTAGATATGTAAATGCATAAGAAATTAGTGGCATGCATGTAAATCTTCCTACAGTGAAATGCTTGAAAACCGGCGGAATCTCCTCCGGAGGCCGTCTGGAATGCAGAAAATGATGTTCATTGCAGCAGATAGAGATCTATTCCACATTTCTTTGTTTTTATTCCTCTTTTCATTTAGCATTTTTCTTATTGAAAACATTGAAATGTTGGTCTTGTATATAGTGTTTTGAAAGCAACTCATTGATTCATTAATTAAAGATATATATATTGTCATGCACTCATCTGCAACACATTACTAAAACACTGTCGGCAATGTATTGACCTTTTTTGTTTGTATATTCCCAAGTTTATTAGCACAGTAATCATTTATTTGGGACATAGTCCTTTCAAGCGGTCGCCGTTTAGTCCATGGTATGTTGGATGGTCGGTGCAAGGCCAGAAATTGGAACACATTGATTCCGCTTGTTTCTGTCCTTCGCTTCAGGGCCTATCCCTCGGTGTGGCCAGTACTCCATGTTGTCGGGCAGCGAAGCTTACACTTGTTCACTTAATATGACGGTTCAGCAGGGCCGCTTTCCTCCTCCCTTTTATGGTCGCTCGTAGGGGTTCGGACCCCCACTAAGGGGGAGGGAGTTGACTGAACATCTCAGCCATTGGCGGGAATTTCACCCGCATCCGATCCCCAATTCTTGTTCACCTCGGATGATCGTGTTGGGTGAATTGTGACCTCGTACGATCATGTTGGGTGAGCAACAGCCGCTTTGTCAGAGCACAGTACTGACTTATGGGCTAACGGGTAGGGTCTATTTATAGATTTTATGAGTAACATCTTTTATAAAAACTACAAGAATTTGGATCACTCTATCAGATGGCCAAGGGAGATCTATTTTATCAAATAATGTTTGAAGAGAGACCTGAACCTGGAAGAAAAAATTGTAGGAGCTCCACCGTAGCCGCTGCTCGCCACCGCCGCTGTCCAGGCACCGTCATCGAGCCACCATCCCCGCTAGACCATCGTCGCCGCTGCCCAACCACTGTGTTGAGCCGCCGTTGCTGTTAGGTCACTGCTGCCTTGCCACTATCACTGCCTCTGTTTGACCACCGCAGATTAGCTATTGTCACCGCCGAACAACCGTCGTCAATGCCCCACCGTAGTCGTCGAGCCGCCTCCGCCACCGAACTACCGATGCTCAACCACCGCCATCGAACCACCACTACCACCGAACCACCCCCACCTAGCCACCACCACTTCACTATCAAACCATTGTTGCCCGACCATCGTCATTTGGTACCACCTCTAGACCATCGTCATCGCCGCAAGACCATCATAGTCTAAGTGACATCGTCGCTGAACTACCACTACTTGGCCACCGTCTTCTGACCACTGCTGCTCAACCATCGTTGTCAAGCCACTGCCACCACCGCTGCTCGATTATCACCGTCAAGCCACGCCACAGCCGAAACACACTTGTCGAATGACCGTCATCTGACCATCTCCATTACCTTAACCGAACCGTCGTCGTTTGGTTGCAGTAGTCGCCATCGGATCACAGATGTCCGACCCGCACCAATGTTGACGTCGAACACCGCTGTCGTTGTCGGACTATCATCGCCACCACCAAACCACTGTTACTCGACGATCACTGTAGGCGTCTCTATCGCCGAAGCTGGCATCAGACTTTCTGACAATCAACCTCCATCATCATCTTTTCTTCACTAAAGTCGGGTCACCACTATTTCCTTAGCATTTTCTGTCAATTCCCTACCGAAAGTCACACCCACTTATGAAATATTGCTTCTTGATGCTCAAGGGCTATTAAAGTTTTGCAATCTTCACCGACATAATAGAAATATTTCAATCGGATCAGACCCATGTGGTTTTTGTTTCTTCGGGTTTTTCACATAAAACATTATGTTATCCTTATATGTTTGTCAGATCTATATATAATACTAAGATGTTAATATATCACTCTACCTCTACAAATTTACGAGCATGCAACAAACGTCTGCCAGAAAAATAGAATCCAAAATTCTCTCATGACATCTATGTGTTAGAAAGCAATTTTTCTATTTTTTAAGTACACTCAATATTGCAAAAAATATTTGTGTCTTATTTAAATGCATGTAGCACAACTCCTAAAGCAATATAGTGCTCTCCCAATTGTTCATTGGCTGGCAAAAAAAAAGGTCAATGGAATCCGAGAAATGTTCACCAATCCAGTTCCAAGGACAAATTCACTGTTTATCTTATTGAGTGCTTGTCCTTGCTTTGCTCTTTGTGGAAATAACATCATTGAAAGCCTTAGTAGAGGTAACTAAGGACATGTTTGAGTTGGCTTTTGCATGCGCTCTATTTCAGATATGTCATATTTTTTACAATTAGATCTTATGTAAGAAATAGCTATTTTGACTTAATGAAAGAAAAATATTTATAATTCACACAATAAATTGTTAAGAAATTATTTCCTACATAGCAATAGCCCCAAATGAGCTCTAGTTTTTCCTCTCCCTTTTTTTTCCTATACAATATATAGCATTGGTTTCTCTTGGACTAAAAAAGAAACATATTATGCTTGAAAAGGATCATACATAATATTCTCCTTATTATAATTTGATATTGAATCGAGGCAATAAATAATAATAATAAAAGAAATAACACAGATTTTACTTAAGAAAACCTAAGAAGGAGAAAATCATGGGCAAAGGCTGAGAATTCACTATATCAAATAAGGAATTACAAGTGAAGAGTATCCCTTTTGTACAAAAAAGAAGATGAGTATTCATAATTTTAACAAGACTCATTTAAAGAAAATAATTAAATGAGAGCTAATAAATTAATAACATGCAAATTGTAATCTAAAGGATACTATGAGTTTGATATAACGATCGAAACCTTTGATCCGTGTGTTCACAGCTTCAATCCGTGAGGTCATAATTTCTTTATGAGATGATAAGCGGAATTTACAATTTTTTAGTCACAAAGTTAGGAGTCTCCATCTTGACATGAATTTACAATGAACATAAATAAAACTTTCTCCACCTCTTCCACAAAGCTCTAATTATCATGAATAAATACCAACCAAGTCTATGCAATGCTCAAATTTGGCTATTGAGAGTGCTTTAGTTATAATATTGGTGCATGATTAACATGAGTACTGATCTTGCTCACAATAATATCACGACGAGTAATAACTTCACGAACGAAGTGGTAATGAATATCAATGTGCTTAATTCTTTCATGAAGTATTTGATCTTTGTTGAGATGAATAACATTCTGATTATCACATATCAATATGATGATCTTCAAATCTTCACTAAGCTCTTTAATCAGATCTTTTAACTAAATTGATTCTTTGTAAGCGTGAGCAATTGTCATGTACTCAGCTTCAATTATAGTTGTGTCGTTATTATTTGTAAAGTAGCTTTTTAGCTAATCGCATAGCCACCAATGATAGACATGTATCCTGTAAGTGAACACCTTCAAATAAGATATGTAGCAAAATCTGAATTAACATAGCCAATGACTCTATTTATAATCCTCCTAAACTAATTAAAATATATCTTTTGTTCCACATAGATATATAATAATCCACTGAACTGTATTTCAATACTATTTACCCGAATTAATCATTTATCTATTAACTGAACTAACTGCATATCATAAATTTGGACATGAACATATCCTTAAATACATGAGATATCCCATTTCACTAGAGTATGAAACTCGAAACATTTATTCAATATCGTCATTAAATTGTGAACATAAAGCTTATGAAAGTTTGCAATGTAGAACTAATAGAGTAATGGTGTAAACGAGCCGAGTTGAGTCTAGCTCGAGCTTCAATCTACGAGTTCAAGCCCGCTCACGATCCGAATTGTTAATTTATTATAAAAGAGAGAACATGATATTAATTTAAGCTGACTTTAAAATAAGATGACAAATAAAATGAATAATTAGAAGATAAATAATACAAAATCATATAATATACAATACACAATTTGAGTCACCATGTCAAGTATTTTCTTTGAAGCTCTCAAATCTTCAATCTCAAACTCACTGTTAAGTTGAGCTTTTAATGTCTTGATATCTCTTTTATTTTTAATAGATGTCAATATATCATTGACAAATAAGAGTAAATAGATAAATAAGAATTTTTTTATTTGAAGTAAACACAACTTTCACAACAACTTTGCTTAAACTTACGAGCAATCATGAATGAATCAAATTTTATATACCTTTGTTTTCTAGAATACTTTCAAACTATAAAGATATTTTATTAATAAACAATAATGATTTTTTTTTTTTTTTGTAACCAAGAAACCATCAGACTGTTGCATATAGATGTCATCTTCAAGCTCTCCATGAAAAAATACAGTAATTACATCTAACTGCTTACGTTCAAGATCATACTTAGCCAAAATACAAAGTAAAGCTCAAAATGTGCTATGTTTAACTACTAGAGAGAATGCATCTGTAAAGCCTACACCTGAAATTTGACTGGATCCCTTTATAACTAGCCTAGCTTTATATTGGACATTCTCAACTCCTGGTGTACATTTCTTCTTCTTAAATACCCATTTGTAGCGAACAAATTTCTTACCTTGAGATAATGTTACCAAATCCCAATTTTTATTTTTATGATGGGACTTACATTCTATTGCATAGCGTTCATCCACTTATTAGAGTCAATTGAATTCACAACTTCTTTATAGCTTGAAGTTTCTTCACCCCATTCGATACATTTAGCTACATTCAGAGCATATGCAACCAAATCAGTCTTACAATACCTCTGAGGTAGCTTAATTTCTCTTTTTGTTCTGTTCTTAGCAATAGAATACTGTGATGGATGTTACTGTGATGGTGGGAAAACAACATCATCATAATTATCTGAATTTAACTCAAAAGTTTATTCCCGAGGATGCACCTCTTTCAATCTAAAGCTTCACTTAGATGTTAAACATTTTGTTATGGTCATCACATTTAGATTCTATAGTAGATGTTGTATGTAGCATGACAGACTCGTCAACTGTAACATCTGTACTAATTACCGGCATCATAACTTATAACCTTTAACTTGAATTTTATAATCAAGAAATACACACTTTGTAGATCTAAGCTCTAATTTATCATTATTAATATGAGCATATGAAAGACAAAAACATAACTCATAAATTAGAGTAACATGTTGTATACCTGACCAAATATCCTATGGACGTTTCTTGTCAATAATAATGGGAAGAGAGCGATTCACCGAGTACTAAGCTGTAGAACCATATTCAACCCAAAATAAATAAAAGAAATGGCTATTTATAATTTTAACAAAACCCCTTTAAAGAAGATAATTAAGAAAAATCAATAAAGCTATAATGAATGAATTGCAATCTATAGTTTATTATAAGCTTTATCAAAGCGGTCCGAAACCTTGAATCTATATGCTCAGAGCTTTCTTCTAAAACCTAAATTCACGTAGACATAATTTTATTATGAGATGATAAATGAGACCTACAAAATTCAGGCCACAAAATTAGCACTCCTAAATTTAGCTGCATCATTAATATAAAGATACAAATAAAGCACTAAGTAATGAGCTTGGAAAACATGTCAGAAACGCTTTGCAGAAATGCAGAAACTTCATTATGGAGTCATCAACATCTGTAGAAATTATGGAAGTAAGAGATGTGTGCTGCACATGGAGCTGAATTTAATCTTAATTCAAGCACAATAACTGCAGAAGTTACCACTTGACTCTTGAAATTAGTGCATTTTTTAATTATTAATTAAATAATTTTTATTTTGAGTGTTGAGGGGGAAAATTGCAAGACATTGGTTTCTTTCTGATCATAGAAATCAGTGCATTTTTACTGTCATTTTTTTTCCTGTGAAACAGAGGAGGGAGGGAAGGAATTTTGAGTGTTTGGGTTCTCTACCGACAAAAGAATGCGGAGGGAAGAAAAAGAAAGGCAAATAGGACAATCACTATAAAAATATCACAGAGGAGGTCCCATAAAAACCCCACCTTTATCAATCCTCTTTCGCTCTGCTCTACCATGTCCATTTCTCTACCTGGCCTTCTCTTCATTTTTCAACTGGTTTCACTGTCTTCGCCTCTGAATTGAGTTATTAAGCCATGGATTCCTTCTCAAATGCTTCAGTTTCTGGCTGTTTTCAGAAGAGTTTTTGCTCGGAGATGTCTCCCAATGAGCCTGTAATGGTTAGTTCTTATATTTTTGAAGTATGGAGTTTCGAATGTTTCCATTTTCTAAGGAGGAACAGAATTTTTTCTTATCTTAATTTATGTGGATGTAATCTGTCTTCTAGGTGTTGGATGTCTAGTAAGTTGGTCATTTAAATTTCTCTTAGTTTTTAATCCAAGATGGGTTTTTTTTTCTTTCCCGTTCTTCATATTTCACAAGTCAAAAAATTTAATTAATGTGGTTCACTTTTCCATATTTTTGAACTACACAAGCATTTTCCCTTTTTTATTTTTAAAGAATCATTAAAATTTTCAGCTTGAATTACTTTATTCTCATCTTCATCTCTAAATCACTTTTACCAGTCCTGATCAGTCTTAGCCTTAAAACTTTACTTCTACCTCAAGAAATGCTTCTATTCCAGTTACTTTAAATGAATGCCCAGCATTTCCTTCTTACTCCACATCATTAAAATTACACAATTCCCTCAAAATCATCTTATTTCTTCCTCTTCTTCTTCTTCGTCTTCATCAACTCCATTTCAAAAGCCATGATTCTAAGTTCTTCGCCTGAAACTTCCTCTCATCTTCTTTTCATGCAGGAACAAGAAGAAAATGACGACGTTAGTCTAGAGTGGCTATCTATTTTCATGGAAGATTGCCTCTCCGGAAACACATCCTTCTCCATCCCACAAAACCAAACTCCTTCCACCAATCCACCACCACCTCAAACCCTAAAACATAAACCCTCTTCTTCCTCCTCCTCCAATGACATGAAATTCTCAACAAAAACCAAAACCAAAAGACGAAAGCTCGCACCTTTAGAGGAGGAGAACACTCCCCTTCTTCCTCAAACCTACTGGCTCGCAGAAAGTGAGCTCATTCTTCCAAAAAAGGATTTTTATGAGAACAATAAAGCAAAAACCACTGAAGTTGAAGCACAAGCGCTGCTAGGGAAAGATCAAGGACAAGTTCAGCCAAGGAAGTGTACTCATTGCCTCTCACAGAAGACTCCCCAGTGGAGGGCAGGTCCATTGGGCCCCAAGACTCTCTGCAACGCATGTGGTGTGAGGTTCAAGTCTGGCAGACTGTTGCCAGAGTACAGGCCTGCAAAGAGCCCTACTTTTGTGAGCTGCAAGCATTCCAATTCACACAAGAAGGTCATGGAGATGAGGATGGCCATACCCTCTAATCACTTTGGCTTAGAGGATTAGAAAATGTACAAAAATGGCTTTCTGAGTGTGATTCTATCTTCCTTTGTAGTCTTCTTCATTACCTTGAATGTTGATTTGTTTTGTTTGCTTATGGACTAATGCTCCCCAATGGTTTATCTTCCTGTTTTTAATGCATGCAATGCTCCCCAAATTTCCTGTTTGAAAGGGATTCCTGCATTTGTTGTTTTCTGTTATCACACAGCAAAATCAAATGATGCAAAATAACTTTTGTTTGTATATTCAGAAAATATATATATTATAAAAACCATAATATGAAATTATATCAAAAGAAATATTTTATTGATCATGTGCGGTCAGTGGGTCACCAATATAGGATCATCATATAAAATTGAGCACATCAAGGGATGAAGGAGGAAGAGTTTCACTGTACATGGCATCAAGGCATTGGTTCTTACATCAATTTTGGACTAATCTCATTAATATAAATTTTTTTTTTATTATTATTAAGTAAGTTCAGTGATGATGATTAAGTTATCAGAAAAAAATTAATTGTAGAATAGTAATACTGAGCTTTCATATATAAGAGAGCACTACTAGCTGGCATCACACAAAGCATTCAGAATTGTCAAATTCTACGCATATGCCTGGCATGCAGAAGCCGTCATAAATCCTCTTTTTATTTTATTTTTTTCTTATTTTTTTAGAGCCTCAATTGATTTGCCGACACATTCTAAGTACATATATATATATAGAATATCAAACATAGAAAATGTAACTTATGTCAAATATATTTTCTTATTGTTCACACAGAAGTAGTTGATTAATTAAAGATTTAGTGCATTTTTATCTGTTTATAGTGATTCTCTGTCTCCATTTAACTTTGTATCTTAATCAATTCATTATGCTAATATATGTTTACACTATACCAGATATTCAGAATTATTTGATTATAACAAAATTTAGGTTAACTAATTCATATCAAACATAGTGATTATGAGGACATTTATAATGTTTGTAGAGGTTGCATGTTATCATTATAAATCATTATGATTTTTTTTCTTTTATTTCAGCAAAGTGAACACTCGATCGAACATAAGATTTAGAAATCAAGCAAATTCTCATAAAACAATTCCAACAAAATTTAACTTAATCATACTTAACAACTGTCCAATTGTGAAATTTTTTGGGATTTGTAGAGAGCTGATAAAGGCTTTTTATGCCCATGTCCTGCTTTTCATAACAACAAATATCCTTTTCTTTCTTTTTTCTTCAAGTTGGAGGATGTAATGATGAAGTTCAAAGCACATTTATAAGAACATTTTGAAGAGACATTAATGTGTTTATTAAGAAAATCTCTTCATTTCTTGTGTTATCTCGCATTTTTCATATATTTAGCAATGCTTTTGTGAACGATTTTATCATGATATTGGAGAGTTGGATTGTTTAGTCATATGACAATTTTTTCAACAGCTAGAGGAGCAAAGTAGTTTAGCTTGCTGTAGCAGGTGATTGATGTCGTGCCAAGCAAGAAAAAAGCATAGATCAAGATATAAGCCTATTGGCTGCAAACTACATACAAAAATTTTAGCCTCTCAGTTTTAATTATTGCAAATATACTTAAATTTATCATTTTTACCTGTGAACTTCTGTATTTGATTAATCATTTACCACATTCTTGCATTTATATGTAATAAGTGGCATTTACATACACACCACACAAGTTTTGTTTAATAAAATCATTTTCATGTGACAGTCTTGGTAGATATGTAAATAAATGAGAATTTATTCACTAACCACACAAGTTTTATTTCAGTATTAACAGTAGTCAGGGACATTTACATACATACCACCTAAATCCCACGTATTTACACACATCTAACACCCATACCACCCAAATGTTTCATTTCACATAAAAAAATACCACCATTTTAACTTCTAAAAAGTAAAATACACAATTCCATGCAAATGTAAGGTGGTATATATGTAAAAGGTAAAGTTTTGGTGTTAGATACAAAAATACATAGGACTTGAGTGGTATGCATGTAAATCTTCCTTATTGCTATTCATTATCAGAGCTTAGATGGAGGAAATCTACCGGACCTCTATTTGGTTTTGATATTCAACAGTCATAACAGATCATAAGGTTCAATGGGACCTATACAGCTAAATTTCTCCACAATTTGGCTGCTTCTATATCACCTGGGTGCTAGCAATCATAGTTACTTATGGGGAATAGCTACAATAATTATAATTTGTCTGTTTGCCTTGAAATTTGCATATTTGTCTTTATTTTGCTTACCGTATATGTAACCACCAACTTGTTCCTTGTATTTGTATTTGAAACGCTTGTTTTGGTACAGTTGGGTTTGGTGCACAGTGATTGCCTTTTATGTTTACTGCAACTTTGCCTATCTGAAACATCAAATGGTCAAATGGCAGCTAGCCAGAATTTCCTGAATATTAGTATATATAGAAATAAAATTTCTATGCTTCATCAATGATAATTGTGTAATATTCTCGATCTGCAAATCAGCCGATGCTAAATTTTATGTTTTTTTTGCAAGCAGTGATCAGAATGAACAATAACAAGCAAATGGCAAGCTTTGATTCAAGTTAGACGCATTTTTTCCTTGAAGTTGAAAGAAATGTATTCTCGAACTTCTGCAAAACTCTCCCAAAAGGAAAACAACACTTGCATCAAAATATAAACAATTAGATATAACTTGAAGATTCTGCCAAAGAAAGAGAATATTTACATATATACCACACATTTCTTGGGTATTTGCATACTTAACACCTGAACATTCATATTTACATGCATACCAAAAATACCACCATCGCCATCTTTTTAAGAGAGAACACANATGTGTAATATTCTCGATCTGCAAATCAGCCGATACTAAATTTTATGTTTTTTTGCAAGCAGTGATCAGAATGAACAATAACAGGCAAATGGCAAGCTTTGATTCAAGTTAGACGCATTTTTTCCTTGAAGTTGAAAGAACTGTATTCTCGAACTTCCGCAAAACTCTCCCAAAAGGAAAACAACACTTGCATCAAAATATAAACAATTAGATATAACTTGAAGATTTTGCCAAAGAAAGGGAATATTTACATATATACCACACATTTCTTGGGTATTTGGGTATTTGCATACCTAACACCTGAACATTCATATTTACATGCATACCAAAAATACCACCATCGCCATCTTTTTAAGAGGGAACACANGAGAAGATAACAAAAGTAAATTCTAGTATCTCCTTATTCTCTAAGCCTTCATAGGAACACATCATTCAAACTGACTTGAACCACACAGCTACAAGGGAAACCAACATTCTTGAAAGGNAAGAAGATAACAAAAGTAA
Source organism: Phalaenopsis hybrid cultivar (assembly GCA_002079205.1). Lineage (NCBI taxonomy): Eukaryota > Viridiplantae > Streptophyta > Magnoliopsida > Asparagales > Orchidaceae > Phalaenopsis > Phalaenopsis hybrid cultivar. The sequence continues at coordinate 698,376 of JXCR01147333.1, forward strand.
ATTCTAGTATCTCCTTATTCTCTCCTTCATAGGAACACATCATTCAAACTGACTTGAACCACACAGCTACAAGGGAAACCAACATTCTTGAAAGGCACACCGCCACACAGCAGCACAAAAAACTGAATCATATGGCCCTAAATGGCAGTTTTTGTAGATAAAAATTTCAAAACAGTTCTTGAAATTTAGGTTCAGGAAGAGTTTAAGAGTAAGAAAACACAGAAAACGGAACAAGAAAAGCATTTGGCCATTAAACTCCTGCATTGCATCGAAGACTATTATATGACCTGTTTCCAGATTCAAATAAGTACAAAGGCAGAGAAGGCCTCTTTACAAAACTAAAAAGCTACATAAAATGACTCAAACCCAGAGACTCGCACCCCAAACACTTAAAAGCCATAAAGCACTAAGATGGCAAATAAAAAAAAAAGAAAAAAAAAGCAAGAAAGAAAAGGAAACAAAACAGCAAATACATTAAAGTAAAAAAAAAAAAAAACATTCCATTCCACTAGCAAATATTACCTAAAATGCAAAACAAAACAGGCAAGTATAGAAGAAAGGGCGTCAGCTTCTACCAAGTATAGCAAGAGTTCACTACAAGTGACTCAGAACAACACCAAACTGACAAAGATGATCCCAACTGTATCAAAGAGCCCCAATTTGATCTGTTAACAGTGCAGCCATGGAAGATTCAGATATACTTGAGCTGTTGAATACTTGGCATCAATCAGCAAATGCCGAAACAAAGTTTCAAACAAAACTGAGGCTGCTGTTGTTTTGAAGGTTGAGACTTAGCAGCCATTTGAAGCACCGTTTGTTATGACTCGCTTTTCCGGCGCCGGTCTTGCTCCCTTGGTGGCATCACTGGAGACTGCAGGCAAAGCATTGTCATCTGCTGGCTTCCGTTCACCAAGGCCGGCCGAATAAACCTCCTTCTTTAGAACTGTGACTGATTCCAAAGGTTTCTGCAATCTAGGGTTTCCATTGATCCCTTCCTTGCCCATTTCATCCACCGTTTCTGCTGGTTTCAAATCAACAATCTGACAAAAGCAATCATAAAAAGAGACAATTTTCAGAAAATAGCACTTCCATGAATCATGGTCGCACAGCTAAAATAAGAAGTTCGTTCATATTTCAGACCAAATATCTGACAAAGATTGAAAGGAGGAACAATGCACGAAGAAGAGTTTGAGGCAAACAAAAGAGAACTGAAGTATACCAGCTTGCTATGCTGTAGCTGTTTAGCCCTCTTTTCTTGCATAACCTTTTGACGATTCTCATAGAAACCAAAATCATCCAAAATGGATGTCTTGCTTGTATGCTCCTTGAAAATCTTAAGCATTTGATTACCTTGCTCAAGTTTCACCTGCAACAAGTAAAACATAAAACAATTAAAAAGCAATAGAATATTAGGGGGTTAAGAATCAAATACTAGGCACATAAAAGCTTTAATTAACGTTTTGTACCTCCTGAGTGTCTCTGCTATTAGTGACGGGTTTGTTGTCATTGCTCTCGATTGCTATGTGCTTCAGAAGATTGTTTGGTACATCTTTTACAATATGCCACTTTACACTGAAGCAACCATTCCACTTATCCTGCTGCCAGTAATCCACCGTCTTATTAAAATCCACAGGCCCAACCATTTCCGCAACACCGACAAACTGACCACTTGTATTTACCTATCATCACCCAATTCAAAAATTTGATAACAAGCACTAAAACAGGAGTCGTTAAAATTACTATGAAAATGATTTCACTCTTACAGAAAAGAACAAAAACACCGGGCATTCAACTGTCATCTCCTTCGCCTCCTTGTAAGCTGCATCGAGTTTCTTGTTACCATTGGGCGTGCTGGCCCAAACATTGTATTTGATACTCTTGTGAATATCATCTTCGCTATACGACTTTATGACGAAAAATTTGGCCACCGTGTATTTATCAGAGAAATCAGCTCTATTATACTGTTCTTTGCCAGGTACAACACTGGGATCCTCGACATTTTCATAAGGAGGAAGGCTCTGCCCTTTAGCTGCAATTGTAATTGTAGATACCGGAGCCTTGTAATAATTTTTAAATCGGTTGGCTCTCGGTCCTCTGTTTAATTCGCTTAATCCATCACCATTATCATTTTCGAATCCATAATATCCGTTACCGCGGCCTCTAGGCTTGTATTTTCCATCCACAAACATACCCCAACGACCGTTAATTCTGGAGTCGTAAATATTCGTTCCAAAAGCATTTCCAGATCTAAATGCATTGCCGCACTGTCCATACACCCGGTTCGTTGGGTACATCCTGTTTATGATACCGTGAGCGGTCGGCACCATACCAGGGGTTGGTCGTGGAGAATGCAAACCCTGCAACGTGTTAAACACACGAGAAATATTATGGATGGTACAAGAAAGCCCAAAACAAATTGGTAATGGAGAATTATGAATGAGAGTAGGAAGCAATGCACAAAAGCTATATAATATGAGTTGCCAATGCTGGTTACACAAACGGAAAACTTACATACCTAGCACACAATTCATATGAATTTATATATCTTACACCTAAAGTTTCATATTTACATATATTGCACTTTGTTGTGTTAAAACTACACATAAAAAGGTGTTGTTGCTTTATAAAATGCGATAATATTGCTATATTTTATTTGATATTAAAGATTTGAGAGTTATACTTGTAAGTATGGAAGTTTAGGTGTGAGACATGTACATACAAAAGATTTGTGTGTTATGCATGTAATTGCGCCTACACAAATATACGATAAAAAGAAAATACCATGAGTTGGGGGACGGAACGAGCATTCTGATTTCGTAATGATGCGGAATTAGCATTATTCGAAGCAGTTGAAGATGCGGCATTGGTTGTAGTGGATCTAGCATGAGCATCAGAGAAAGTAGAACCATCAAACCACGGAATGGGCGACCGCATTCCATCAAAATTGAATCTTGGATCTTGGTACCCAGGAGAGGGGTGACTGCCGAGTAAATAACCTCTACCATATGAGCTATTCGAAGTAAAGGTTGAATTTTGCTGATTTTGTTTTAGAGATTGGGGCCCACTGTTCCCGGTAACACTAACATTATTGACCCCATTTGAATTTGATTTTGCAGCATCTACAGACACAGGAGCCGGATCTGCAACAGAAGGTGAATTAACTTCTGCCTGAGAAGTAGGAACGTTGTTGGAAGAGTATGTTCCATTTGGGACTGCTTGGGGCTGGAAATATGGAGAAGGATATTGGTAATGTTGGGTGCCGTACATTTGGCTGTCATGACCAAGAGGCGGAACAGTAGAAGCAGAAGAGGGATAAGCACCATAAGGTGTATATCCATATCCATGGTGATACAAATCACCATAAACTCCCTGAATACACTAATAAAATCAGTAAGTTTAATTTTCCAGAATTAAAAAAAACAATATAAACAGATGATCATAATCAAACTCTTCTTATCATTACATTTAAACCACCCAAATATTTCATATCACATAAAAAATACCACCATTTGTAAATGGAACATATGCCATATGTAAATAAATCTTTCTTAATTTTTATGCTTGAATGCGGAGAAGTCAACACTAACATATTAAAGAGTGCAATGAAAAGTTAAAAATCAGCCTCAACAAAACAACAAGAAAGAATTTTGCATGAAAATGGCAATAATAATAAAGTTTGACTGAAGGCATATGAGTGTGGAAAGGCTTCTTACATGTGGCATCTCCACTCCTTCNATAATAATAAAGTTTGACTGAAGGCATATGAGTGTGGAAAGGCTTCTTACATGTGGCATCTCCACTCCTTCNCCAAATTTCTTGTTTGAAAGAGATTCCTGCATTTGTTGTTTTCTGTCATCATACAGCAAAATCAAATGATGCAAAATAACTTTTGTTTGTATTTTCAGAGAAAAAATATATATTATAAAAACCATAATATGAAAATTATATGAAAAGAAATATTTTATTGATCATGTGCGGTCAGTGNTCAAATTTCCTGTTTGAAAGAGATTCCTGCATTTGTTGTTTTCTGTTATCACACAGCAAAATCAATTGATGCAAAATAACTTTTGTTTGTATATTCAGAAAATATATATATTATAAAAACCATAATATGAAATTATATCAAAAGAAATATTTTATTGATCATGTGCGGTCAGTGGGTCACCAATATAGGATCATCATGTAAAATTGAACACATCAAGGGATGAAGGAGGAAGAGTATCGGTGTACATGGCATCAAGGCAGTGGTTCTTGCACAAATTTTGGACTAATCTCATTAATATAAAAATATTTTTTNACACATCAAGGGATGAAGGAGGAAGAGTATCAGTGTACATGGCATCAAGGCAGTGGTTCTTGCACAAATTTTGGACTAATCTCATTAATATAAAAATATTTTTTATTATTATTAAGTAAGTTCAGTGATGATAATTAAGTTATCAGAAAAAAATTAATTGTAGAATAGTGAATACTGAGCTTTCATATATAAGAGAGCACTACTAGCTGGCATCACACAGAGCATTGAGAATTGTCAAATTCTACGCCTATGCCTGGCATGCAGAAGCCGTCATAAATCCTCTTTTTATTTTTATTTTTTTCTTATTTTTTTAGAGCCTCAATTGATTTGCCGACACATTCTAAGTACATATATATATATAGAATATCAAACATAGAAAATGTAACTTATGTCAAATATATTTTCTTATTGTTCACACAGAAGTAGTTGATTAATTAAAGATTTAGTGCATTTTTATCTGTTTATAGTGATTCTCTGTCTCCATTTAACTTTGTATCTTAATCAATTCATTAAGCTAATATATGTTTACACCATACCAGATATTCAGAATTATTTGATTATAACAAAATTTAGGTTAACTAATTCATATCAAACATAGTGACTATGAGGACATTTATAATGTTTGTAGAGGTTGCATGCAATCATTATAAATCATTATGATTTTTTTTCTTTTATTTCAGCAAAGTGAACACTCGATCGAACATAAGATTTANTAATTATTTGATTATAAAAAAAATTAGGTTAATTAATTCATATCAAACATAGTGATTATGAGGACATTTATAATATTTGAAGAGGTTGCATGCAATCATTATAAATCATTATGATTTTTTTTTTCTTTTATTTCAGCAAAGTGAACACTTGAAATTAGATATATTTTACTCTGTAGCCGATCAAACATAAGATTTAGAAATCAAGCAAATTCTCATAAAACAATTTCAACAAAATTTAACTTAATCATACTTAACAACTGCCCAATTGTGAAAATTTTTGGGATTTGTAGAGAGCTGATGAAGGCTTTTTATGCCCATGTCCTGCTTTTCATAACAACAAATATCCTTTTTTTTTTTCTTTTTTCAAGTTGGAGGATGTAATGATGAAGTTCAAAGCACAGTTATAAGAACATTTTGAAGAGACATTAATGTGTTTATTAAGAAAATCTCTTCATTTCTTGTGTTATCTCGCATTTTTCATATATTTAGCAATGCTTTTGTGAACGATTTTATCATGATATTGGAGAGTTGGATTGTTTAGTCATATGACAATTTTTTCAACAGCTAGAGGAGCAAAGTAGTTTAGCTTGCTGTAGCAGGTGATTGATGTCGTGCCAAGCAAGAAAAAAGCATAGATCAAGATATAAGCCTATTGGCTGCAAACTACATACAAAAATTTTAGCCTCTCAGTTTTAATTATTGCAAATATACTTAAATTTATCATTTTTACCTGTGAACTTCTGTATTTGATTAATCATTTACCACATTCTTGCATTTATATGTAATAAGTGGCATTTACATACACACCACACAAGTTTTGTTTAAGAAAATCATTTTCATTTATATGTTATGATATCAAAATTGTAGCAAAGATAAGTATGACAGTCTTGGTAGATATGTAAATAAATGAGATTTTATTCACTAACTTGCACTTTATTCCCCAAATTTTCTAATAGAAAGAGGTGAGAAAGCATTCTCAAAAAGCNAACCACACAAGTTTTGTTTAAGAAAATCATTCTCATGTATATGTTATGATATAAAAATTGTAGTAAAGATTAATATGACAGTCTTGGTAGATATGTAAATAAATGAGAATTTATTCACTAACTTGCACTTTATTCCCCAAATTTTCTAATAGAAAGAGGTGAGAAAGCATTCTCAAAAAGCATTTTTTTTAATATTTCAATTAACCTTCTTATGATAGGGAGCATATATATCAATGGGGTAACAATATCAAATGCTACCACTACATTTCCTTCCTTTTCTTCCAACTCCTCAATGTGCAACATAGAAATTATTATTACTTTTCCCTCATCAAACCTCTAATCAATATAATGAAGGATTATTTCAGTATTAACAGTAGTCAGGGGCGTTTACATACATACCACCTAAATCCCACGTATTTACACACATCTAACACCCATACCACACAAATGTTTCATTTCACATAAAAAATACCACCATTTTAACTTCTAAATAGTAAAATACACAATTCCATGCAAATGTAAGGTGGTATATATGTAAAAGGTAAAGTTTAGGTGTTAGATACATAAATACATAGGACTCGAGTGGTATGCATGTAAATCTTCCTTATTGCTATTCATTATCAGAGCTTAGATGGAGGAAATCTACCGGACCNCTTTTCTTCCAACTCCCCAATGAGCAACATAGAAATTATTATTATTATTTTTCCCTCATCAAACCTCTAATCAATATAATTAAGGATTATTTCAGTATTAACAGTAGTCAGGGACATTTACATACATACCACCTAAATCCCACGTATTTACACGCATCTAACACCCATACCACCCAAATGTTTCATTTCACATAAAAAATACCACCATTTTAACTTCTAAAAAGTAAAATACACAATTCCATGCAAATGTAAGGTGGTATATATGTAAAAGGTAAAGTTTTGGTGTTAGATACAAAAATACATAGGACTTGAGTGGTATGCATGTAAATCTTCCTTATTGCTATTCATTATCAGAGCTTAGATGGAGGAAATCTACCGGACCTCTATTTGGTTTTGATATTCAACAGTCATAACAGATCATAAGGTTCAATGGGACCTATACAGCTAAATTTCTCCACAATTTGGCTGCTTCTATATCACCTGGGTGCTAGCAATCATAGTTACTTATGGGGAATAGCTACAATAATTATAATTTGTCTGTTTGCCTTGAAATTTGCATATTTGTCTTTATTTTGCTTACCGTATATGTAACCACCAACTTGTTCCTTGTATTTGTAATTGAAACGCTTGTTTTGGTACTGTTAGGTTTGACTGCACAGTGATTGCCTTTTATGTTTACTGCAACTTTGCCTATCTGAAACATCAAACGGTCAAATGGCAGCTAGCCAGAATTTCCTGAATATTAGTATATATAGAAATAACATTTCTATGCTTCATCAATGATATTTGTGTAATAGTCTCGTTCTGCAAATCAGCCGATGCTAAATTTTATGTTTTTTTGCAAGCAATGATCAGAATGAACAATAAGAGGCAAATGGCAAGCTTTGATTCAAGACGCATTTTTCCCTGAAGTTGAAAGAACTGTATTCTCGAACTTCTGCAAAACTCTCCCAAAAGGAAAACAACACTTGCATCAAAATAGATACAATTAGATATAACTGCAAGATTCTGCCAAAGAAAGGGAACATTTACATATATACCACACATTTCTTAGGAATTTGCATACCTAACAACTGAACATTCATATTTACATGCATACCAAAAATACCACCATCGCCATCTTTTTAAGAGGGAACACACATTTTCATGCTTAGATTTGACACTATAATGTTAAAAGTGTAAATATCAAATCAAACTTTAGATATGTAAATACATAAGAATTGTATTGTACCTATATATATATATATTACCGCAAGAACATTCATCCCGAGAAAAAAAATAACAAAAGTAAATTCTAGTCTCTCCTTATTCTCTAAGCTTTCATAGGAACACATCATTCAACCTGACTCGAACCACACAGCTACAAGGGAGACCAACATTCTTGAGAGGCACACCGCCACACAGCAGCACAAAAAACTGAATCATATGGCCCTAAATGGCAGTTTTTGTAGATAAAAATTTCAAAACAGTACTTGAAATTTAGGTTCAGGAAGAGTTTAAGAGTAAGAAAACACAGAAAACGGAACATGAAAAGCATTTGGCCATTAAACTCCTGCATTGCATTGAAGAATATTATATGACCTGTTTCCAGATTCAAATAAGTACAAAGGCAGAGTAGGCCTCTTTACAAAACTAAAAAGCTACATAAAATGACTCAAACCCAGAGACTCACACCCCAAACACTTAAGAGCCATAAAGCACTAAGATGGCAAATAAAAAAAAAAAGAAAAAAAAGCAAGAAAGAAAAGGAAACAAAACAGCAAATACATTAAAGTAAAAAAAAAAAAAGGCATTCCATTCCACTAGCAAATATTACCTAAAATGCAAAACAAAACAGGCAAGTATAGAAAAAAGGGCAATTAGCTTCTACCAAGTATAGCAAGAGTTCACTACAAGTGACTCAGAACACACCAAACTGACAAAGATGATCCCAACTGTATTAAAGAGCCCCAATTTGATCTGTTAACAGTGCAGCCATGGAAGATTCAGATATACTTGAGCTGTTGAATACTTAGCATCAATCAGCAAATGCCGAAACAAAGTTTCAAACAAAACTGAGGCTGCTGTTGTGTTGAAGGTTGAGACTTAGCAGCCATTTGAAGCACCGTTTGTTATGACTCGCTTTTCCGGCACCGGTCTTGCTCCCTTGGTGGCATCACTGGAGACTGCAGGCAAAGCATTGTCATCCGCTGGCTTCCGTTCACCAAGGCCGGCCGAATTAGCCTCCTTCTTCAGAACTGTGACTGATTCCAAAGGTTTCTGCAATCTAGGGTTTCCATTGATCCCATCCTTGCCCATTTCATCCACCGTTTCTGCTGGTTTCAAATCAACAATCTGACAAAAGCAATCATAAAAAGAGATAATTTTCAGAAAATAGCACTTCCATGAATCATGGTTGCACAACTACAATAAGAAAGTTCGTTCATATTTCAGACCAAATATCTGACAAAGATTGAAAGGAGGAACAATGCACCAAGAAGAGTTTGAGGCAAACAAAAAATAACTGAAGTATACCAGCTTGCTATGCTGTAGCTGTTTAGCCCTCTTTTCTTGCATAACCTTTTGACGATTCTCATAGAAACCAAAATCATCCAAAATGGATGTTTTGCTTGTATGCTCCTTGAAAATCTTAAGCATTTGATTGCCTTGCTCAAGTTTCACCTGCAACAAGTAAAACATAAAACAATTAAGAATCAGGGGGGTTAAGAAACAAATACTAGTCACATAAAAGCTTTAATTAACGTTTTGTACCTCCTGAGTGTCTCTGCTATTAGTGACGGGTTTGTTGTCATTGCTCTCGATTGCTATGTGCTTCAGAAGATTGTTTGGTACATCTTTTACAATATGCCACTTTACACTGAAGCAACCATTCCACTTATCCTGCTGCCAGTAATCCACCGTCTTATTAAAATCAACAGGCCCAACCATTTCCGCAACGCCGACAAACTGACCACTTGTATTTACCTATCATCACCCAATTCAAAATTTTGATAACAAGCACTAAAACAGAAGTCGCTAAAATTACTATGAAAATGATTTCACTCTTACAGAAAAGAACAGAAACACCGGGCATTCAACTGTCATCTCCTTCGCCTCCTTGTAAGCTGCATCAAGTTTCTTGTTACCATTGGGCGTGCTGGCCCAAACATTGTATTTGATACTCTTGTGAATATCATCTTCGCTANTATAAAACACCTCAACTATACTTTTTTACATTTATAACATCCAAATTTTTCATATCACAAAAAAAATATTATGTAAAAATTGNGTAGCACATAAAAAACTGGAACTTTTTCGCTAAGAAAAGGATCCACGAGTAACATTGAATTTTATTGTTGTAAACTTTTTTTTTAATATTTGTGATTTTTCATGTGTTCATAAATATGGGACTTTTACATGCATACCACCAAATTACAATGTAATTACATATAAAACAACTCAACTATACTTTTTTACATTTATAACATCCAAATTTTTCATATCACAAAAAAAATATTATGTAAAAATTGAAATTTATTAGACATAAAAATATGCATTAATCAAGTGGCATGTATGCATATTTTCCAATAAATGAAAAATAAAATTTTGACAATAGATATATAAATATATATAAAAAATAAATGTTCGTATATCTTTAAAAAAAATATCATGCAAATAGGTCAAGTAGGTCATTTTGAAAATGAGTATTTAGTTATTTATATTTTTATGCATTATAATTTTATTAAAAATATAATAAGTATTTTCTAAGCAAAATGAGCGCTTAAATTTGAATAATTGAATGTATTATTTCATTTTAATCAATGCGCTAAGAATTCAGAAAAAATATTGCATCAGGACTCCGCATGTAGAGTTACGTGCGGAGTCCAATGAAATCACGTCATGTGGATGTCACAGAGAAAAAAATCGGCCCTATAACACAGGGGAATATTCCTCTCGTGTTATTATGTATTATTAAGGTGTTATTGTATTATGTGAATATTCCCGGTGTTATAATAACACAATAACATGTCAGTAACACTTGAATAATATACAATAACACCTGAATAACACACAATAACACCTGAATAACATACAATAACACTTGAATAACACGGAAGGAATATTTCTTTGTGTTATCGGACAGATTTTTTTTTTATTGTCACCGCCACGTGGCGTTATTTCATTGGACTCCACACGTAACTTTACGTGTGGAGTCCTAATGCAATATTTTCTCAAGAACTCATGCATTGTTTATTTTTTATGTTTGATTCAAAGGTTAAAGTTACAATGATGCAGCACCTGAGTTACATAATGATTAGTATCGACTAATCAAATCTTAATAAGATAATTAATATAGCTTATGAATTTTTCTAACGAATTAGCTTATAATGATTAGGTATTTGACAATTATCTGTTTGAGTAAAAAAGAAATATATTAAGCTAAAGTNGTAATCCACCGTCTTATTAAAATCCACAGGCCCAACCATTTCCGCAACACCGACAAACTGACCACTTGTATTTACCTATCATCACCCAATTCAAAAATTTGATAACAAGCACTAAAACAGGAGTCGTTAAAATTACTATGAAAATGATTTCACTCTTACAGAAAAGAACAAAAACACCGGGCATTCAACTGTCATCTCCTTCGCCTCCTTGTAAGCTGCATCGAGTTTCTTGTTACCATTGGGCGTGCTGGCCCAAACATTGTATTTGATACTCTTGTGAATATCATCTTCGCTATACGACTTTATGACGAAAAATTTGGCCACCGTGTATTTATCAGAGAAATCAGCTCTATTATACTGTTCTTTGCCAGGTACAACACTGGGATCCTCGACATTTTCATAAGGAGGAAGGCTCTGCCCTTTAGCTGCAATTGTAATTGTAGATACCGGAGCCTTGTAATAATTTTTAAAGCGGTTGGCTCTCGGTCCTCTGTTTAATTCGCTTAATCCATCACCATTATCATTTTCGAATCCATAGTATCCGTTACCGCGGCCTCTAGGCTTGTATTTTCCATCCACAAACATACCCCAACGACCGTTAATTCTGGAGTCGTAAATATTCGTTCCAAAAGCATTTCCAGATCTAAATGCATTGCCGCACTGTCCATACACCCGGTTCGTTGGGTACATCCTGTTTATGATACCGTGGGCGGTCGGCACCATACCAGGGGTTGGTCGTGGAGAATGCAAACCCTGCAATGTGTTAAACACACGAGAAATATTATGGATGGTACGAGAAAGCCCAAAACAAATTGGTAATGGAGAATTATGAATGAGAGTAGGAAGCAATGCACAAAAGCTATATAATATGAGTTGCCAATGCTGGTTACACAAACGGAAAACTTACATACCTAGCACACAATTCTTATGAATTTATATATCTTACACCTAAAGTTTCATATTTACATATATTGCACTTTGTTGTGTTAAAACTACACATAAAAAGGTGTTGTTGCTTTACAAAATGCGATAATATTGCTATATTTTATTTGATATTAAAGATTTGAGAGTTATACTTGTAAGTATGGAAGTTTAGGTGTGAGACATGTACATACATAAGATTTGTGTGTTATGCATGTAATTGCGCCTACACAAATATACGATAAAAAGNTAATTTTTAAATCGGTTGGCTCTCGGTCCTCTGTTTAATTCGCTTAATCCATCACCATTATCATTTTCGAATCCATAATATCCGTTACCGCGGCCTCTAGGCTTGTATTTTCCATCCACAAACATACCCCAACGACCGTTAATTCTGGAGTCGTAAATATTCGTTCCAAAAGCATTTCCAGATCTAAATGCATTGCCGCACTGTCCATACACCCGGTTCGTTGGGTACATCCTGTTTATGATACCGTGAGCGGTCGGCACCATACCAGGGGTTGGTCGTGGAGAATGCAAACCCTGCAACGTGTTAAACACACGAGAAATATTATGGATGGTACAAGAAAGCCCAAAACAAATTGGTAATGGAGAATTATGAATGAGAGTAGGAAGCAATGCACAAAAGCTATATAATATGAGTTGCCAATGCTGGTTACACAAACGGAAAACTTACATACCTAGCACACAATTCATATGAATTTATATATCTTACACCTAAAGTTTCATATTTACATATATTGCACTTTGTTGTGTTAAAACTACACATAAAAAGGTGTTGTTGCTTTATAAAATGCGATAATATTGCTATATTTTATTTGATATTAAAGATTTGAGAGTTATACTTGTAAGTATGGAAGTTTAGGTGTGAGACATGTACATACAAAAGATTTGTGTGTTATGCATGTAATTGCGCCTACACAAATATACGATAAAAAGAAAATACCATGAGTTGGGGGACGGAACGAGCATTCTGATTTCGTAATGATGCGGAATTAGCATTATTCGAAGCAGTTGAAGATGCGGCATTGGTTGTAGTGGATCTAGCATGAGCATCAGAGAAAGTAGATCCATCAAACCACGGAATGGGCGACCGCATTCCATCAAAATTGAATCTTGGATCTTGGTACCCAGGAGAGGGGTGACTGCCGAGTAAATAACCTCTACCATATGAGCCATTCGAACTAAAGGTTGAATTTTGCTGATTTTGTTTTAGAGATTGGGGCCCACTGTTCCCGGTAACACTAACATTATTAACCCCATTTGAATTTGATTTTGTAGCATCTACAGACACAGGAGCCGGATCTGCAACAGAAGGTGAATTAACTTCTGCCTGAGAAGTAGGAACGTTGTTGGAAGAGTATGTTCCATTTGGGACTGCTTGGGGCTGGAAATATGGAGAAGGATATTGGTAATGTTGGGTGCCGTACATTTGGCTGTCATGACCAAGAGGCGGAACAGTAGAAGCAGAAGAGGGATAAGCACCATAAGGTGTATATCCATATCCATGGTGATACAAATCACCATAAACTCCCTGAATACACTAATAAAATCAGTAAGTTTAATTTTCCAGAATTAAAAAAAACAATATAAACAGATGATCATAATCAAACTCTTCTTATCATTACATTTAAACCACCCAAATATTTCATATCACATAAAAAATACCACCATTTGTAAATGGAACATATGCCATATGTAAATAAATCTTTCTTAATTTTTATGCTTGAATGCGGAGAAGTCAACACTAACATATTAAAGAGTGCAATGAAAAGTTAAAAATCAGCCTCAACAAAACAACAAGAAAGAATTTTGCATGAAAATGGCAATAATAATAAAGTTTGACTGAAGGCATATGAGTGTGGAAAGGCTTCTTACATGTGGCATCTCCACTCCTTCAGGGCTTAAATATCTAGAATACTCGTCCCAATCTCCCATCGAACCATCATAACCTGCAACATTCTAGAAATAGTCAATAAAGTTTGATACAAGAAATAAAGCTTGAACAGCCAAAAACAGCTCTGCACTTCCATTAAAAGAGCTTCAACTTTAGGCAATGGGGCAAGTAGTTATAACTCATTGAATAAACTGATAATTAAGAGAAATGAAACATATCATTAACAATCATATTAATTACCATAAAAATCAAATAATGACCAAATGGGAACTAAACGTCACCTCTGTAATAATAAGCTGACGACGGATAACCGTTATGCAGATACCAAATATTATGATCCATGTACTCCGGAAGAACAGGTGTTACAGATCTCTCTGATGAAGGAATCTGAACCTTCGGTGCTTCCACGCCATTTGCTGAACCATACTGAATCCCTGTTGGCTGCCCAGTGTAACCATAAATCGTCAGAAATTCAACATGGAGCTATATATCAACGTTCATGGAGATTACAAGCTTGTGCTTGTGCTCTCAAGAAAACCAAGCTCAGCGGAGCAGCTATACCTTCTTAGCAACCTCAGGAGCATCATGAGTCTTGCTCTTGGATTCCAACGTTAGCTTCTGCAGCAAATCTGCAGCTTCTGTAAGAAAAATAATTAAGGGCCAAACACATCCAGTAAGATAAGATGGGCGGCAATGAAAATCTGTAAAAAACCCTATCAACTTTCCTAATTCCGCTGGCATATCAAAAGAATCGATTAAGCAGAAAAGGAAAGTCAACAAAATATGAAAACCATAACGCAAGTGGGAAAAGAGCCAAAACAAACAAGGAGATTGTTCTCCCCAAATCAGACGAACTAGCATGAAGGATTCAATTCGAAAAGTCCAGAATCAAAACGAAAAAACTAAGCTTCACCAAAAAAAAACTGCACATCTCCAAACACAGGCGTTCGATCTGCAACAATTCCTTACGAAACCTTGCAAAATAGAGCACGGGGGGAATACTAATAAAATTACACAAGTCCAATTCAGATCCAATAAAACCACAACCAGAAATAAACAAGGAAATCCGGAAATATAGCAGCAAAAGCTGGTGAAAAGGATACGATCTGCAGCGGGGGCAACGGCCGCCATAATCGGATCTAGCGCAGAGGATTTGATACAGAATCGAAACTGGATATCAAGTTGGTGTAGGATGATAGATCGAAACCTTAACACCAGGGGAAGAAGATGGAACGATGGAGAGTGACTGAAGAGTTGAAATTAAAAATATCAGCAAAACCCTAGGAGCGAGAAAGAAGAGCTAGCGCCGCCACAGGAGATAAGAGAGGGGTTTTGGTCGTGGAAAACGTTGATTCAAATAGCTCCGCGGCTCCGCCTCCAAAACCGGATTTTTTTTTTATCCCGCAACTTTTGCAGTAAAAATGTAATTACGGCTGCCACCAAAAACCCTAATTTTTAGCGCATCATTAGATCTCCGCCCCTAATTTGGACTGTAGCACATAAAAAACTGGAACTTTTTCGCTAAGAAAAGGATCCACGAGTAACATTGAATTTTATTGTTGTAAACTTTTTTTTTAATATTTGTGATTTTTCATGTGTTCATAAATATGGGACTTTTACATGCATACCACCAAATTACAATGTAATTACATATAAAACAACTCAACTATACTTTTTTACATTTATAACATCCAAATTTTTCATATCACAAAAAAAATATTATGTAAAAATTGAAATTTATTAGACATAAAAATATGCATTAATCAAGTGGCATGTATGCATATTTTCCAATAAATGAAAAATAAAATTTTGACAATAGATATATAAATATATATAAAAAATAAATGTTCGTATATCTTTAAAAAAAAAATCATGCAAATAGGTCAAATAGGTCATTTTGAAAATGAGTATTTAGTTATTTATATTTTTATGCATTATAATTCTATTAAAAACATAATAACTATTTTCTAAGCAAAATGAGCGCTTAAATTCGAATAATTGATTGTATTATTTCATTTCAATCAATGCGCTAAGAATTCAGAAAAAATATTTCATCAGGACTCCGCATGTAGAGTTACGTGCGGAGTCCAATGAAATCACGTCATGTGAAGGTCATAGAGAAAAAAAAATTTGGCCCTGTAACACGGGAATATTCATCCCGTGTTATTCGAAGTTATTCAGGTGTTATTATATGTTATTCAGGTGTTATTGTGTTATGTGAATATTCCCGGTGTTATAATAAAACAATAATATATCAATAACACTTGAATAATATACAATAACACCTGAATAATACACAATAACACCTGAATAACACATGAGGAATATTCTTTTGTGTTATCAGATAGATTTTACTTTTTTTTATTGTCACAACCACGTGACGTAATTTCATTGAACTCCGCACGTAACTTTACGTGTGGAGTCCTGATGCAATATTTTCTCAAGAATTCATGCATTGTTTATTTTTATGTTTGATTCAAAGGTTAAAGTGACAATGATGCAGCACCTGAGTTACATAATGATTAGTATCGACTAATCAAATCTTTATAAGTTAATTAATATAGCTTATGAATTTTTCTAATGAATTAGCTTATAATGATTAGGTATTTGACAATTATCTGTTTGAGTAAAAAAGAAATATATTAAGCTAAAGTTATGATATTATTGTATGAGAGGCAATCATGTCTGCAAAGAGTAGAGCATATGATTTATGATTGGAGGAATATGTTCATGCATCAATCAGCGGGAACAAATAGAACAGAAAATAGTTTATACAAAAGACTAGTGTGCAAAACCTATATATGACCTTCTCCAATTTGAGAAGCCTCCACTAACTTAAATATGTAATTGTAATTAGTTGAATGTGCTTAATAGAATGCAACATTAAATATAAATAGCAAATATATGAACGAAGTCCTATAATCCATGAATACATGAAATTCATATGTGATGGATTTGTCTACCGACAAAAGAACGATTAAATTTCTTTCGCTCAGGTAGGAATTAGGCAACTTATTGTACAGGGACATCAAAACTTGGTTGAAATAGTACTCTTCTTAAATAGAAATGATACAAGTCCAACAAATCTCCATCATCCAACATGAATTTCGAGGAATGATATGGATCTTGAAGCAACCTTTTGGGCAAGAAAATTTCAAATATTGCATAAAAATTATCCAGTGCTATGATTTCAGCAAATTTATGGTCAAATTGGCCGGCTCGACGAGACGAACCCAATGGTACCCATTTTAATCTAATATGAACCAAATTGAGCCATTATTAAGCCATTAAACCATATTTGGANTGAGGAATGATATGGATCTTGAAGCAACTTTTTGGGCAAGAAAATTTCAAACTTTGCATAAAAATTATACAGTGTTATGATTTCAACAAACTTATAATCAGACTAGCCGGCTCGACAAGACGGACCCAATGGTACCCATTTTAATCTAATATGAACCAAATTGAGCCATTATTAAGCCATTAAACCATATTTGGAAGTATTCCAGACACATTTGGGATTTCAAATGGATGTTGAATCCGACAAGTGCATAGTCGAATCGAGCGTTTTGGAAAGATGAATCAAATGAACCCAAGATCGCTCAATTTTGACATCATTAAGGCACTCAAATGTCCATCAAACATTGTTTGTTCGATGGAAGTTTTCTGAATTATCCGATCAAAGTGGTTCATATTCCAACATTAATTGCACCCAAANGACAAGTGCATAGTCCAATCGAGCGTTTGGAAAGATGAATCAAATGAACCCAATATCGCTCAATTTTGACATCATTAAGACACTCAAATGTCCATCAAACACTGTTTGTTCGATGGAAGTTTTCTGAATTATCCGATCAAAGTGGTTCATATTCCAACATTAATTGCACCAAAAAACTTTATAAATAGAGCCCCGCCCCTCTCATGAGAGGGGAGGGTAGGGGGGTGGAGCGTGAGGCTTGAAAGAGAACTTGAAGTTTTTAGAAGAAGATGAAGTTCAGCACAACCCATACCGCTAACCACCATTTACCAACAGAAGTCGATCACTATCAGTCGCTACCCGTTTCAACAATAAACTTATGCATACATCGATGTTGTAACTTGAGAAGCCCAATAATCTTTTCATATTTATGTGACAAGTGGTTGCAACTGTAATTATTATTGTATAGTGAGACTCTTAAACTAGGTCAGACCCTATGATTTTTCTTATTACGGGGTTTCCACATAAAAACTTCTAGTATCATTACTAGTTTTCATCTCTTCAGCGAGTGTGTTGAACCTTTATACCACACTAATACGATAATCTGCTATTCTACTGTTGTGAAATTTCTAGCATGCATCAAGAAGAATTGATGTTCAATTGTTATAGGTGTCTAAATTTCAATTGCGTTGCTCTGCTTGGAGAAAGAAATATTGTGCTATCAAGAGAAGATATATGATTAGGAATAATGAAGTATCGAGAATTAGCAAAATATGCGAGGATGTTGATGAGTTCTTGAATTCCCTGCAAGCATGAAGTTATATTTATTAATAGTTGTTGTTATGGACAATAATTTGGTTTAGTCAAATTGATATATGAAGAAATATGCATTCAAGGCCTTAAGTAACAAGAAGTCTTAGTATTCGATTACATGATATCATTACACTTATAAATATTGTTAACATCATTATCATAAATTTTCAGAAGTGTTTTATAGCCTTTAAAATCTTAATTTTATGAAGTCTTAGTAACTTTATCTCCTTTGCAAAAACATTTCAAACAATTTTAATATAATGACATCAATAATGTTGACACTCGATGTTGATAATAAATTAAAAAATTAGTTTAGAGATTTGAAAAACTCTATAGCAGCTCTACTCAATACTCAATCATTATTGTTTGGCAACCATCTCCTTACAACATCACTAAACTATCATCTTTTCGACTCTTATTGCCAGAATGATGTCTTCAGACTACCATCACCAGATCATCATCACCCATCAAATCTCGCTCGACCGCACCACTAATCATTATCACTTGATGATTGTCTCCTGGGCACTATTGCCTACTCATCATTTTTCAATCATCATCTTCATCTTCCATTTTTGTTTCCATAATCTCTATTATATCCATGGGAGAAATGTTTCCAACTTTATAACCATGTAATTTAATTCTTTTTTCAGTTCTTTACAGTAAATAATTTAATGTTTTCTATGAAAATTATTATTTTTTCTTTGCATGTGCTAATTTTTATAGAAAATAATCTAGCACATAACAGTAATTTTTTACATCAACTATTTCCCATTATAATGAGATGTGAATATTCTTGGTGGTCTACCACCCAACCAACATCTATAATTTAGTACTGACATCCTATCACTTTGACCAACATCACATTTTTCATGCAAACTCCCCAAATAGTATCTGATAATGCCAACAAAATTAAATAAATATTTTTATGAAAAGGTTCGATCAACAATATATTGGACATTGGACATTTCTTATTCAAAAAATTTAATTATTTATAAAAAAAAAAACATTGCAATTAAGAGAAATGGAATTTTATAAATATTTTCTTACATATAATCATTCAACATTTTATCTCCTATAAAATTTTATATAATTGTAAATATGACATTCCTAATCCAACTAACACTATTATGTAGAATAGAGAAAGCATTTATTCCCCCTTAAACTAGCTCTTTTTAGAAACATTTATTATTATTCTAGTTTGAGGCTTTCTTCTAGTCATTTATCAATATCGTTATTGAAGTTTGCTAGCTATCCCCAACTATTATCTTATTTCATTTTAAGTTTAATTCATTATTTTGCCAACCACCTTAGTGGCTTATGGGCTCCCAACTTGATGAATTTCATTGTAAGCTTCATCCATAAATAAACCCTTTTATTTCCCCTATTATCTCATGATCCATCACCTCATTATTGAATTTCCACTTCTAATTTTTCTCCTGACCATCACCCCCTCCTCATTCTTATTCCTTTGCTTCTTTTTCAGCTTGTATATATTATGCTCTTTCCTTACACATCATTATTTTCATAAAGAACTAGTAATTACATCTTTTTCTTTTTTTATGCCACAATTTTCTTCTCTTAACTTTAAAACTATCTTGATCCTCACTAGACACAAACTTTTCCCTCCCTTAGGCCATGTGATGCTTGCCCAATACATATTAAATTTTATTTCTCGCATGACTCATCCGCACTTATCACACACTAGTGGGAAAGAGGATTTGAGATCAATAAAAAATTAATTAGTAATAAAAGAAGCAAGATTCAAAATGCTCATCTTCGCGACCACTTTCTTGAAGCATTGTAACATGGAGTTGATAAAGAAGGCTACGGGGTTGGTTATGCAAAGTTTGAGCCAAATTTGTGAAGTGTAATGAGACTACCAATCTATTAAGACCTCATGACAACTTCAAAATATATGATTAAGCATTGTGGATCACTTAAAAACATTGTGTTGGATCAAATGATCACACTTAATGCTGAAAGATAATGACATGCACTATTCATAATCATGTAATTATATGTGAATAATCAATACACAATTTTAAAACTTGTGAAGCAATAAGTCATACGATTTATAGTGTAAGACTTATGATGAAATTGGTAGAGAGTTCACTTCAACTAGGAGATTTAGGTTCAAAGCATATTCTAAGAACTAATTTCTAACATAATTGTTATAAGCTCAACTTCCCAAAAAAAGTATTCTTAAATTTAGAAAAAAAATTTGATAAAAACCTATCTCATTTTAAAAAAATTATGAATAGGAATTTTTTTTTATAGAATTTAAAAAAGTATTCTTAAATTGAGGTTCATGCCCAACTTCACGTATGTAGAAAAATGTTCAATTATACAATTGTTAAAGAAAATAGAAAAAGTGTAATGACTATAAAGATAAAATTATAAGAGAGTTTAAATAACTACATAGAGAAATATTAGTAATATCTGTGCTAGAAAAACCACCACTAAGGTAAATTTCTCTAAAAGACACATCCAAGGTAAAGGTCAAAAGCATCGCTCTCTAAAATGAGAAGAATAACACAAAAAATCGAGCTTAGAAATCTTTTTGTATAAAATAGGACTCCATCCAAGCTATCCGTGAACGAGGACATACAACCAACAAAATAGACCCACGAAACAAAGGGAATGAGTTAATATTCCTAACCAAAATTCAATAGCAGTAATATAACACAAACTAAGTAAGTTAATTGAACTAAGCTCAGTATTCTTCAGACAAAACACAATACTTCATCCAAGAGCCTAAATGACAACAAATAAAATAGATCTAGAAAACAACTAGTTCTTATTTAACTTGTACATAACAAAGAATTCATGACAGAATTAGGAAGACCAACCATGAAAATGGTTTAGTCATGTCGCGTTTAGATATTCTCATTGCTCATTACCTAAAACGACAATGCCAAAATTATGGTATCATGATAAGAATTTCAAAAGATCCAGGTCAGGTAACCCGAAACATCACAATCAAATATAATATCAATTCAAAATAGCTCAAAAACAGAGAACCTCAAGACCAAACNTGACAATGCCAAAATTATGGTATCATGATAAGAATTTCAAAAGATCCAGGTCAGGCAACCCGAAACATCACAATCAAATATAATATCAATTCAAAATAGCTCAAAAACAGAGAACCTCAAGACCAAACCAGGATGCAAGTGAGTATCAGTCAATTTCAATTTCAATTTCAAAATGAAACCCAAATGCATAAGTTCATATAACGCGAGATGCAACACTTGCAGAACGAAATAACAAAATTTTGATTAAAAATTTAAAACAACTTATTTAATAATAAAATTAAATATTATTATTATTTAATAGTTTTAATAGAATCTCTTGAAATTAGATGTTCTAATTATTTATTTTGAAGTAAGACCTAAAAAGATAGCTTTCATGATAATATTTAATACTCATGCCGTGACGTGTCCGACGGAGAAACTTGTTTTTTCCATCTGTGCATTTGCCTGTGGAGCTACANGTTCTAATTTTTTATTTTGAAGTAAGACCTAAAAAGATAGCTTTCATGATAATATTTAATACTCACGCCGTGACGTGTCCGACGGAGAAACTTGTTTTTTCCATCTGTGCATTTGCCTGTGGAGCTACACTGCCACTTGTCACCATTTCAATCGTACAAATTATCATTCGGTTCATCCATATGATTGATTCGTGCAACTCTAACGAACTGTTTTACTGCAATGATTACATGAATTATATATATATATATATATATATATATATATATATATANCACATCCAGTAAGATAAGATGGGCGGCAATGAAAATCTGCAAAAAACCCTATCAACTTTCCTAATTCCGCTGGCATATCAAAAGAATCGATTAAGAAGAAAAGGAAAGTCAACAAAATATGAAAACCATAACGCAAGTGGGAAAAGAGCCAAAACAAACAAGGAGATTGTTCTCCCCAAATCAGACGAACTAGCATGAAGGATTCAATTCGAAAAGTCCAGAATCAAAACGAAAAAACTAAGCTTCACCAAAAAAAACTGCACATCTCCAAACACAGGCGTTCGATCTGCAACAATTCCTTACGAAACCTTGCAAAATAGAGCACGGGGGGAATACTAATAAAATTACACAAGTCTAATTCAGATCCAATAAAACCACAACCACAAATAAACAAGAAAATCCGGAAATATAGCAGCAAAAGCTGGTGAAAAGGATACGATCTGCAGCGGGGGCAACGGCCGCCATAATNACTGCACATCTCCAAACACAGGCGTTCGATCTGCAACAATTCCTTACGAAACCTTGCAAAATAGAGCACGGGGGGAATACTAATAAAATTACACAAGTCCAATTCAGATCCAATAAAACCACAACCAGAAATAAACAAGGAAATCCGGAAATATAGCAGCAAAAGCTGGTGANTCTATTTTGAAATTTAATAGCAGACTAAATAAATCAATTGGCAGTGTAAATTCAGATGAAATTAACTCCTCAAATTTACGCTGAGAATTTCATTTATTTATTTATGAAAATAGAAGATCAGTTGTGGTACGCAGCTCATATGAAGATGAGGTAAGAGACGAGGAAGTTGAATATTCAATCAAATATTATTATTTTGATTTGATCTTGATAAGCTTTCAATAAAATTTTAACATCCATCTTCAATCTCAAGATATAGCACAAATCTCGATATCATTTTTTTATGAAACATTCAGACTTTGAATAAAATTCATCTAGAGCTTTGATTTCAACAAATTTATGGTCAAACTGATCTACTCAATGAGACGGATCCAACTGTACCAAAAACGACGCAATTTGAGTTGAATCAAAGCCAACTCAAACAATTTAACCACATTTGGAAGCTTTTCAGACATATTGGAATGTCAAACATATGTCAAGTGTGACATGTTTACAGTCAAATCGAGCGTCTTGACAAAACAAATTCATCGAGTCTAAGATCACTTAATTCTGACATCGTTAAGACAATTAATAGTCTGATTAAGAGGATCTCTCTGAGCTGTGCGATCAAGAGTGTTTTGGACTCCTGGCTTATTTGTAATTTGGACTATATAAAAAAAGCCCCAAACCTCTCATAGTAGAGGAACTAGACCTTGGGGCAAGAGAAAGTTAAGATCCTACCTAAGAGGGAGCTACAACCCTGCATCATGCACTGTAGGTCAAACCAACTCTGCTTGTTGTCGCTGCCTCAGGTCGCCAATTCTGGTTTTGGCCTTAAGTCGGAGCTTCTTCATGTCGCCACCGCTTCTAGCCCCCATCACCACATCAAGTCAGCTTCACTGTTCTTCTAATCATCGTAGCTTTCCTACCACTAATGCTTCCTCGAGAGGCCTTTACCACTGGTTTGGGCTGTCACTTCTTCAGGTGTCGGCTCGTGCCACAGCTTATTCCGGCCACCCTCGCTTCTGGCCACGTCGAGCTGTTTTCGGCGCCTCCTCTTTCGGCTGCCACCAATTAAGTCACAATGGTTAGACAATAGTAAACATAAGATTGTAATCCTGTAGCAACAATCATATCACAGCTTTGGGCTACAAAAGTCGTGGTTGGGTTGTAATAGTTGCTAGTGATGGTCATCCCTGATTGTTGGTAATAATGAGGTTCTGGTCTTTTCACGGATTTAGATTTAGTCCTCAACTTTCACCTTTTTTTTCATATGTAAAAATATAAGTTTATTTATAATTTTATATTGATATTATGTTAAATTATATCAAAATTAGTTTAGTCCAAATCTCAAAACATTCCATCGGATGATTCTTGTTGATTTCATTAATCATAGACCATCGTTTTAGCATTTAAGTTCCTTAATGACCTTAGAATTGTGTAATTAGATGTATCATTATGNTAAGTCACAATGGTTAGACAATAGTAAACATAAGATTGTAATCCTATAGCAACAATCATATGACGACTTTGGGCTACAAAAGTCATAGTAGTTGGGTTGTAACAGTTGCTAGTGATAGTCATCGTTGATTGTTGGTAATAATGAGGTTCTAGTCTTTTCACTGGTTTAGATTTAGCCCTCAACTTTCACCTTTTTTTTCATATGTAAAAAATATAAGTTTATTTATAATTTTAGATTGATATTATGTTAAATTATATCAAAACATTTCATCAGATGGTTCTTATTGATTTTATTAATCATAAATCATCGTTTTAGCATTTAAGTTTCTTAATGACCTTAAAATTGTGTAATTAGATTTATCATTATGGGGGGAAACCCAATACTATTTTTGAGAAGAATGATTTACGCAGTAAATCCTTATATATTTACATATATAACAATTAAACTTTAGTTTTTAAATGCCTGCCATCTTTCATATGCATAGACGTAGACAAAAAATGGTTGACATTTTCAACCCTCTATCTATTTATTTATTTATTTATTTATTAATTATTTATCATTTTGGTTATAAAGTTTGAAATTAATTAAAATTAATCAAGAGAAATGGGGCCCACACCAATCAATGGCGGAGCGAAAAGACGTCCCTGACCATGCATTTGTATCATCTAAAGGCTATTGATTGCATGAAGAAGCAAATAAAAAAACGAAAAGCTCATCTCCTTTATCCATTTATTTGTCAAAAATATATAATGACATGCATTATTTCAATGAAATTGCCCACTTATACCACTAAATTTTTATGTATTTGCATATTTATTCCATAGGGTCCATTTGATACAGTTACAATTTAATAATAAATTGTTATGTTATAAGTTGCTGCGAATAAGCAGGTTGTCTGTTTGTTTTAGGCATTTTGAAAATAATTATGTTGCAGCTATTTTTAAACTTCAATTTTTACATATACGTCACTTATGCATAAAATGTATACTTCACTTTTTAAGTTAACATAGTGATATTTTCTTATGTAATATATAAAAGTTAGATGGCATAAATGTAAAAAAAATAAAGTTGAGCTGTTAAAGATGTAAATACATTGGAGTTTGAGTGGCATGGATGTAAATGCCCCATTTTATTATTGATTTGATTTTATTTTATTAGATTCTTCAAATATANGGATCTAAATGCATTGCCACACTGTCCATACATCCGATTCGTTGGGTACATCCTGTTTATGATACCGTGAGCCGTCGGCACCATACCAGGAGTTGGTCGTGGAGAATGCAAACCCTGCCACGCATTAAACACACAAGAAATATTATGGATGGTACGAGAAAGCCTAAAACAAATTGGTAATGGAGAATTATGAATGAGAGTAGGAAGCAATGCACAAAAGCTATACAATATGAATTGCCAATCCTGGTTACACAAACGGAATACTTACATACCTAGCACACAATTCTTATGTATTTATATATCTTACACCTAAAGTTTCATATTTACATACATTGCACTTTGGTGTGTTAAAACTACACATAAAAAGGTGTAGTTGCTTTATAAAATGCGATAATATTGCTATATTTTATTTGATATTAAAGATTTGAGAGTTATACTTGCAAGTATGAAAGTTTAGGTGTGAGACATGTACATACATTTGTGTGTTATGCATGTAATTGCGCCTACACAAATATACGATAAAAAGCAAATACCATGAGTTGGGGGACGGAACGAGCATTCTGATTTCGTAATGATGCGGAATTAGCATTATTCGAAGCAGTTGAAGATGCGGCATTGGTTGTAGTGGATCTAGCATGAGCATCAGAGAAAGTAGAACCATCAAACCACGGAATGGGCGACCGCATTCCATCAAAATTGAATCTTGGATCTTGGTACCCAGGAGAGGGGTGACTGCCGAGTAAATAACCTCTACCATATGAGCTATTCGAAGTAAATGTTGAATTTTGCTGATTTTGTTTTAGAGATTGGGGCCCACCGTTCCCAGTAACACTAACATTATTAACCCCATTTGAATTTGATTTTGTAGCATCTACAGACACAGGAGCCGGATCTGCAACAGAAGGTGAATTAACTTCTGCCTGAGAAGTAGGAACGTTGTTGGAAGAGTATGTTCCATTTGGGACTGCTTGGGGCTGGAAATATGGAGAAGGATATTGGTAATGTTGGGTGCCATACATTTGGCTGTCATGACCAAGAGGCGGAACAGTAGAAGCAGAAGAAGGATAAGCACCATAAGGTGTATATCCATATCCATGGTGATACAAATCACCATAAACTCCCTGAATACACTAATAAAATCAGTAAGTTTAATTTTCCAGAATAAAAAAAAAAACAATATAAACAGATGATCATAATCAAACTCTTCTTATCATTACATTTAAACCACCCAAATATTTCATATCATATCAAAAATACCACCATTTTAACTTCTAAAAAGCGAAATACTCATTTTTCATGCATAGGAAATAGGAAAGGTGGTATGCCATATGTAAATAAATCTTTCTTAATTTTTATGCTTGAATGCGGAGAAGTCAACACTAACATATAAAAGAGTGCAATGAAAAGTTAAAAATCAGCCTCAATAAAACAACAGGAAAGAATTTTGCATGAAAATGGCAATAATTATAAAGTTTGACCGAAGGCATATGAGTATGTGGAAAGGATTCTTACATGTGGCATCTCCACTCCTTCAGGGCTTAAATATCTAGAATACTCGTCCCAATCTCCCATCGAACCATCATAACCTGCAACATTCTAGAAATAGTCAATAAAGTTTGATACAATAAAAAAAGCTTGAACAGCCAAAACAGCACTGCACTTCCATTAAAAGAGCTTCAACTTTAGGCAATGGGGCAAGTAGTTATAACTCATTGAATAAACTGATAATTAAGAGAAATGAAACATATCATTAACAATCATATTTATTACCACAAAAATCAAATAATGACCAAATGGGAACTAAACGTCACCTCTGTAATAATAAGCTGATGACGGATAACCGTTATGCAGATACCAAATATTATGATCCATGTACTCTGGAAGAACAGGTGTTACAGATCTCTCTGATGAAGGAATCTGAACCTTTGGTGCTTCCACGCCATTTGCTGAACCATATTGAATCCCTGTTGGCTGCCCAGTGTAACCATAAATCGTCAGAAATTCAACATGGAGCTATATATCAACGTTCATGGAGATTACGAGCTTGTGTTTGTGCTCTAAAGAAAACCAAGCTCAGTGGAGCAGCTATACCTTCTTAGCAACCTCAGGAGCATCATGAGTCTTGCTCTTGGATTCCAACGTTAGCTTCTGCAGCAAATCTGCAGCTTCTGTAAGAAAAATAATTAAGGGCCAAACACATCCAGTAAGATAAGATGGGCGGCAATGAAAATCTGTAAAAAACCCTATCAACTTTCCTAATTCCGCTGGCATATCAAAAGAATCGATTAAGCAGAAAAGGAAAGTCAACAAAGTACGAAAACCATAAGGCAAGTCGGAAAAGAGCCAAAACAAACAAGGAGATTGTTTTCCCCAAATCAGACGAACTAGCATGAAAGATTCAATTCGAAAAGTCCAGAATCAAAACAAAAAAAAAAACAAAGCTTCACCAAAAAAAGCTGCACATCTCCAAACACAGGCGTTCGATCTGCAACAATTCCTTACGAAACCTCGCAAAATAGAGCGCGGGGGAAATACTAATAAAATTACACAAGTCTAATTCAGATCCAATAAAACCACAACCAGAAATAAACAAGGAAATCCGGAAATATAGCAGCAAAAGCTGGTGAAAAGGATACGATCTGCAGCGGGGGCAACGGCCGCCATAATCGGATCTAGCGCAGAGGACTTGAGACAGAATCGAAACTGGATATCAAGTTGGTGCAGGATGATAGATCGAAACCTTAACACCAGGGGAAGAAGATGGAACGATGGAGAGTGAGTGAAGAGTTGAAATTAGAAATATCAGCAAAACCCTAGGAGCGAGAAAGAAGAGCTAGCGCCGCCACAGGAGANTTTGATACAGAATCGAAACTGGATATCAAGTTGGTGTAGGATGATAGATCGAAACCTTAACACCAGGGGAAGAAGATAGAACGATGGAGAGTGACTGAAGAGTTGAAATTAGAAATATCAGCAAAACCCTAGGAGCGAGAAAGAAGAGCTAGCGCCGCCACAGGAGATAGAGAGGGGTTTTGGTCGTGGAAAACGTTGATTCAAATAGCTCCGCGGCTCCGCCTCCAAAACCGGATTTTTTTTTTCCCCGCAACTTTTCCAGTAAAAATGTAATTACGGCTGCCACCAAAAACCCTAATTTTTAGCGCATCATTAGATCTCCGCCCCTAATTTGGACTCTGTAGCACATAAAAAACTGGAACTTTTTCGCTAAGAAAAGAATCCACGAGTAATATTGAATTTTATTGTTGTAAACTTTTTTTTTTAATATTTGTGATTTTTCATGTGTTCATAAATATGGGACTTTTACATACATACCACCAAATTANCTGTAGCACATAAAAAACTGGAACTTTTTCGCTAAGAAAAGAATCCACGAGTAATATTGAATTTTATTGTTTGTATTTTTTTTTTTTTAATATTTGTGATTTTTCATGTGTTCATAAATATGGGACTTTTACATACATACCACCAAATTACAATGTAATTACAAATAAAACACCTAAACTATACTTTTTTACATTTATAACATCCAAATTTTTCATATCACAAAAAATATATTATGTAAAAATTGAAATTTATTAGACATAAAAATTATGCATTAATCAAGTGGCATGTATGCATATTTTCCAATAAATGAAAAATAAATTTTGACAATAGATATATACATATATAAAAAAATAAATGCTCGAATATCTTTAAAAAAAATCATGCAAATAGGTCAAATAGGTCATTTTGAAAATGAGTATTTAGTTATTTATATTTTTATGCATTATAATTTTATTAAAAATATAATAAGTATTTTCTAAGCAAAATGAGCGCTTAAATTCAAATAATTGAATGTATTATTTCATTTCAATCAATGCACTAAGAATTCAAAAAAAATATTGCATCAGGCATCCTCATGTAGAGTTACTTGCGGAGTCTAATGAAATCACGTCATGTGGAGGTCACAGAGAAAAAAAATCGGTCTTGCAACACGAGAATATTCCTCCTGTGTTATTCATGTGTTATTGTATGTTATTTAGGCGTTATTGTGTTATGTGAAAATTTTTGGTATTATAATAAAACAATAATATGCTAATAACACTTGAATAATACATAATAACACCTGAATAACACACAATAACATCTGAATAACACGGGAGGAATATTCTTTTGTGTTATCAGACATATTTTATTTTATTTTATTGTCATCACCACGTCGTGTGATATCATTGAACTCCACATGTAATTTTACGTGTGGAGTCCTGATGCAATATTTTCTCAAGAATTCGTGCATTGTTTATTTTTATGTTTGATTCAAAGGTTAAAGTTACAATGATGCAGCACCTGAGTTACATAATGATTAGTATCGACTAATCAACTCTTAATAAGTTAATTAATATAGCTTATGAATTTTTCTAATGAATTAGCTTATAATAATTAGGTAATTGACAATCATCTATTTGATGAACTACTAAATCAATTAATAATAGTAAAAAAGAAATATATTAAGCTAAAGTTATGATATTATTGCATGAGAAGCAATCATGTCTGCAAAGAGTAGAGCATATGATTTATGATTGGAGGAATATGTTCATGCATCAATCAGCGGGAACAAATAGAACAGAAAAATAGTTTTACAAAAGACTAGTGTGCAAAACCTATATATAACATTTTCCAATTTGAGAAGCCTCCACTAACTTAAATATGTAATTATAATTAGTTGTATGAACTTAATAGAATGCAACATTAAAAATAAATAGCAAATATATGAATGAAGTCCTATAATCCATGAATATATGAAATTCATAGATGTGATGGATTTATCTAACGATGAAAAGAACGATTAGATTTCTTTCGCTCATGGTAGGAATTAGGCAAATTATTGTACAGGGACATCAAAACTTGGTTGAAATAGTACTCTTCTTAAATAGAAATGAAACAAGTCCAACAAATCTTCATCATCTAACATGAATTTCGAGGAATGACATGGATCTTGAAGCAACCTTTTGGGCAAGAAAATTTGAAACTTTGCATAAAAATTATCCAGTGATATGATTTCAACAAACTTATAGTCAAACTGGCCGGCTCGACGAGACGGATCCAATGGTACCCATTTTAATCTACTATGAACCAAATTGAGCCATGATTAAGCCATTAAACCATATTTGGAAGTATTCCAGACACATTTGGGATGTCAAATGGATGTTGAATCCAACAAGTGCATAGTCGAATCAAGCGTTTTGGAAAGACGAATCAAATGAGCCCAAGATCGCTCATTTCCGACATCATTAAGGCACTCAAACACCCATCAAACACTGTTTGTTCGATGGAAGTCTTCTGAATAATCCGATCAAAGTGGTTCATATTCATACAATCCCGCCCCTCTCATGAGAAAGAGGGGG
>JXCR01147333.1:729264-789452 GCA_002079205.1 Phalaenopsis hybrid cultivar
GTGGAGCGTGAGACTTGAAAGAAAACTTGAAGTTTTTAGAAGAAGATGAAGTCCAACACCACCCATACCGCCAACCACCATTTACCGACAGACGTCGATCGCTATCAGTTGCTACCCGTTTCAACAATAAACTCATGCATACATCGATGTTGTAACTTGAGAAGCCCAATAATCTTTTCATATCTATGTGACAAGTGGTTGCAATTGTAATTTTTATTATTGTATAGTGAGACTTTTAAACTGGGTCAGACCTTATGATTTTTCTTATTACGAGGTTTTCACATAAAAACTTCTAGTATCATTACTAGTTTTCATCTCTTCTGCGAGTGTGTTGAATCTTTATATCACACTAAGACGATAATCTGCTACTCTACTGTTGTGAAATTTCTAGCATGCATCAAGAAGAATTGATGTTCAATTGTTATAGGTGTCTAAATTTCAATTGGGATGCTCTGCTATGAGAAAGAAATATTGTGCTACCAAGAGAAGATATATGATTAGGATTAATGAAGTATCGAGAATTAGCAAAATATGTGAGGATGCTGATGAGTTCTTGAATTCCCTGCAAGGATGAAGTTATATTTATTAATAGTTGTTGTTATGGACAATAATTTGGTTTAGTCAAATTCATATATGAAGAAATATGCATTCAAGGCCTTGAGTAACAAGAAGTCTTAGTATTCGATTACATGATACCATTACACTTATAAATATTGTTATCATCATTATCATAAATTTTCAGAAGTTTTTTATAGACTTTAAAATCTTAATTTTATGAAGTCTTAGTAACTTTATCTCCTTTGCAAAAATATTTCAAACAACTTTAATATAATGACATCAATAATGTTGACACTTAATGTTGATAATAAATTTAAAAAAATAATTTAGAGATTTGAAAAACTCTATAGCAGCTCTACTCAATACTCAATCATTATTATTTGGCAACCATCTCCTTGCAACATCACTAAACTATCATCTTTTCGACTCTTGTTGTCAAAATGACATCTTCAGACTACGATCACCAGATCATCATCACCCAACCAATCTCGCTCCTGAGCACTATTGCCTAATCATCATCTTCATCTTCCATTTTTTTCCCCATAATCTCTATCATATCCATGGGAGAAATGTTTCCAACTTTATAAACCTATAATTTAATTCTTTTTTTAGTTCTTTACAGTAAATAATTTAATGTTTTCTATGAAAAACATTATTTTTTTTCTTTGCATGTGCTAATTTTTATAGAAAATAATCTAGCACATAACATTAATTTTTTACATCAACTATTTCCCATTATAATGAGATGTAAATTTTCTTGGTGGTCTACCACCAGATCAACACCTATAATTTAGTACTGACATCCTATCACTTTGACCAACATCACATTTCTCATGCAAACTCCCCAAATAGTGTGATAATGCCAACAAAATTAAATAAATATTTTTATGAAAAGATTCAATCAATAATTTTATTGGACATTGGACATTTCTTATTCAAAAAAAATTAATTATTTACAAAAAAAAAAAAACATTACAATTCAGAGAAATGGAATTTTATAAATATTTTCTTACATATAATCATTCAACATTTTATCTCTTATAAAATTTTATATAACTGTAAATATGACATTCCTAGTCCAACTAACACTATTATCTAGAATAGAGGAATCATTTATTCACCCTTAAACTAGCTCTTTTTAGAAACATTTATAATTATTCTAGTTTGAGGCTTTCTTCTAGTCATTTATCAATATGTTATCGAAGTTTGCTAGCTATCCACAATTTCTATCTTATTTCATTTTAAATTTAATTCATTATTTTGCCAACCACCTTAGTGGCTTATGGGCTTCCAAGTTGTTGAATTTCATTGTAAGCTTCATCCATAAATAAACCCTTTTATTTCCCCTATTATCTCATGATGCATCACCTCATTATTGAATTTGCACTTCTAATGTTTCTCTTGACCATCACCTCCTCCACCTCCTCCTCTCATTCTCATTCCTTTGCTTCTTTTTCAACTTGTATATACTATGCTCTTTCCTTAAAGATCATTACTTTCCTAAAGAAATAGTAATTCCTTCTTTTTCTTTTTTTATGCCACAATTTTCTTCTCTTAACTTTAAAACTATCTTGGTCCTCACTAGACACAAACTTTTCCCTCTCTTAGCCATGTGATGCTTTCCCAATACATATTAAACTTTGTTTCTTGCATGACTCATCCACCCTTATCACACACTAGTGGGAAAGAGAATTTGAGATCAATAAAAAATTAATTAGTAACAAAAGAAGCAGGATTCAAAATGCTCATCTTCACGACCACTTTTCTTGAAGCATTGTAACATGGAGTCGATAAAGAAGGCTACGGGGTTGGTGATGCAAAGTTTGAGCAAAATTTGTGAAGTGTAATGAGACTACCAATCTATTAAGACCTCACGATAACTTCAAAATATATGATTAAGCATTGTGGATCACTAAAAAATATTGTGTTGGATCAAATGATCACACTTAATGCTGAAAGATAATGGCATGCACTATTCATAGTCATGAAACTATAGGCCAATAATCAATACACAAATTTAAAACTTGCGAAGCGACAAGTCATACGATTTATAGTGTAAGACTTATGATGAAATTGGTAGAGAGTTTTAACTTCAACTAGGAGATTTAGGTTCAAAGCATATTCTAAAAACTAATTTCTAACATAATTGTTATAAGCTCAACTTCCCAAAAAAAGTTTAAATAACTACATAGAGAAATATTAGTAATAATTGTGCTAGAAAACCCACCACTAAGGTAAATTTCTTTAAATGACACATCCAAGGTAAATATCAAAAGCATCACTCTCTAAAATGAGAAGAATAACAAAAAAATCGAGCTTAGAAATCTTTTTGTATAAAATAAGACTCCATCCAAGCTATCCGTGAACCAGAACATTCAACCAACACAATAGACCCACGAAACAAAGAGAATGAGTTAATATTCGTAACCAAAATTCAATAGCAGTAATATAACACAAACTAAGTAAATTACTTGACTAAGCTCAGTATTCTTCAGGCAAAACACAATACTTCATCCAAGGGCCTAAATGACAACCAACAAAATAGATCTAGAAAACAACTAGTTCTTATTTAACTTGTACATAACAGAGAATTCATGTCAGAATTAGGAAGACCAACCATGAAAATGATTCAGTCATGTCGCGCTTAGATATTCTCATTGCTCATTACCTAAAACAACAATGCCAAAATTATGGTATCATGATAAGAATTTCAAAAAATCCATGTCTAGTAACCCCAAACATCACAATCAAATATACTATCAATTCAAAATAGCTCAAAAACACAGAACCTCAAGACCAAACCAGGATGCAAGCCAGTATCAGTCAATTTCAATTTCAAAATGAAACCCAAATGCATAAGTTCATATAACGCGAAATGAAACACTTGCAGAACGAAAAAACAAAATTTTGATTAAAAAATTAAAAAAACTTATTTGATAATAAAATTAAATATTATTATTATTTAATAGTTTTAATAGAATCTCTTGAAATTAGATGTTCTAATTATTTATTTTGAAGTAAGACCTAAAAAGATAGCTTTCATGATAATATTTTATACTCATGCCGTGACGTGTCCGACGGAGAAACTTGTTTTTTCCATCTGTGCATTTTGCCTGTGGAGCTACATTGCCACTTGTCACCATCTCAATCTTACAAATTATCATTCGGTTCATCCATATGATTGATTCGTCCAACTCTAACGACCTGTTTTAGTGCAATAATGATATGAATTATATATATATATATATATATATGCCGCCGGTCATCACCTACTAGTAGAGTAATCTTTTTTAAGTTTGTAAGTCTGTCACGTGTTTGAATCTCTCAGGCCAGTTTGTAGACAGTGAGGACGTCCTTGAATAGTTAGACACATGAGAGTGACTGAAGACTCGTAGAATAGCATGCGACCATTATATATATAAATTTAAAGGCATTTTCATGGAAGAATAATAAAAATGAAATAGAATCAATATTTTAAGCTTATGACTAGGGCTGTCAAAAAAGTTCGTTGTTCGTGAACAGTTCGTGTTCGGTTCGTCAATGAGTTCATGTTTGATTTGTTCGATAAGTAAATGAGACGAACGTGAACAAATTTTTTTAGTTCGGTTAGTTAAACAACCAAACACGAACATAGATGCGTTCGTTCGTGTCTGAATCGTTAGTGTTTGGAATATAAAATAATTCTATATAAAAATTTTATGATATTTTTAAAAATAAAACTTTATAAATTATAATATATAATAAATTAATAATAATAATATATTAATATACTATATTGGTAATATACTAATATAGATAGTATATATTTATATAATATAAGTTATATAATTAATATAATATATTATTTATATATATTTATATTAGGGATGTCAAACTGGTCCTTCGTTCGCGAACAGCTCATTTTCGGCTCGTGTTCGGTTTGTTCGTTAAGAAACGAACACGAAACAGTGACTTCACGAACAATTTCGAACACGAGCTTATTTCAAACAAACTAAGGGCCAGCTTGGGGCAGCTTATTACTGCGGTCGGCGTTTTCAAAACGCCCACCGAGTGTTTGTTTCGGACGTCTGTATCGTGGTAGGAAATCACACGACGCAGCTCCTTTGTTATTCGGAACCGCACCTCGCATCCCGCTTTCTGCTTATCGTTCGAGATTATTACCCGGAAGCCCTCGATATTGATCCCGTCCGCGTCTGCCCTTCTCTCGTGAAGCAAACCCTCGGTCGCAGATTCCTCTGTCCCGATCCCAATCCCCTCTGCCCTTCCACTTCCCCTCGGTCGCCGATTCCTTCGTACCGATCTCGATCCCCTCTGTCGCGTCCCCTCTGCTCGCGAAACAAAAACTCCTCGTTGTTTCGCGCGAAGCTTGGTTGGATCCGAAGAGGATCTGTCACTCGAAGGGGGCCAGCTTTCGTTTAAAGCTCTCCCACGCTCGAACCAAGAAGATGATCGATAAGAATTGAAGCTCTCCTTCTGCCCTTCTCTTCTCAACACCTTCTCCGTCCACTGTAAGCATTGCCTCCCATTCATTGTAAGAAAATTTTTTTTTGATTTATATTTTCTGGATGATTTTTCTTTTTTTGGATTTTAGGTTTGTGAAATCCATTTTTCTATGCGAGGACTGTTTTCAATGTCTTTGTGTTGACGAGAGTATTGACTGCTTATTCAGTTCGTCTGAGATTTTATTTGTTGGAGTAATTTACCACGAAGCAATGTGCTGGAGTTTGGATGGATCCAAGCTTCTTCGGTATTTAACCCTTTAGACATCTTGCTCTATCAATTTTTAGATCAACAAATTTCAAGATATGATCAATTCTGATGAATTTTTCATGGACGTGTAGTGATTTTCTAGAGCAAATCGTTTGAATCAAACTTTGAATTTATCCAATTATTATGCTTCATTCCTTTTTATGTAAAATTGATATTCCTTTCACCCTGGTGTGGAATTTTGCTAAAGGGTTATCTTTTAATCTATTGCAATAACCTTTTTAAACTAAACATGGACAGAATTGTCATTTATCCAGCAACAACTGCCAGTAGACTATTCTGAATAAGCTGTCACAAACAACAAGCCAGCTTATTCTGATAATCTGGAGATTATCAGATTATCAGAATAATCTGCTTATCAGCAAATTATAAATAATCAACAGCTGCCCCAAACAGACCATAAATTTCAAACGAACCCAACACGAACACAAGCTCAGTTCATTCGTGTTCGGTTCGTTTACACCCCTACATTCAACCCCTATATATTTCTATATTTACATGCATATCACTCTATTCTTATAGATTTATGGCGAATTCACATACATAGATCTTAAAATTCACACATTCCTCTCCAAAACTTGAGTATTTACATTTATAGCACCCAAAATATTATACATGCCACTCAACCTTTATAATTCCTCTCGATTCTCTTGTATACCTCCCGCTGGCCACCCTCCGACCGACCGATGCTCCAGGGGCCTCCCATCGATTACTTTGCCGCTCTAGTCGGTCACCAAAAAAAAAAAATTTGTACATAACACACAATCTTTATATATCATGCAGATACCGTACTTTAATTTTGCAATCGAATCTGTATCAAAATCTTCGAATGAGATTTTTCTCTAAGTATCTTAAGCAAATACCATAATCATTTCTTATGCACAGAAATTTTAACTATATTTTTCGAGTACATATATGCTATTTTCTTAGCTTACTTTACTATACATACAATTAATTATATTTTATATATCTAAGAAAAGTTTAGGGTCACTACTTGCCGAAATAAGAGAATTCATGCATGCCGACGACCGCTTTACACTCAGGAAACTCGAACCCGGTTAAAAAAAATCGATAACAAATGTCTGATAGGTCAAAAGTATTAAAAAAAAAATGCTGACAACGTCGCCAAGAACGTCCGATCAGATGAAATTAGAAAATATCGACAATGACGCCAGGAGCGTTTGATCGGTCAGAGGTATAAGAATAACCCGACAGTGACAAGCTCCGTGAGCGAAAGCGATCATCCTGCGTCCAAATTATAAAATTAAAGCACGGTAGCGACAAGCTCCTAGAGAGATGTTTAACAATCACCAGAGACTTATGGGAAGTATCAACAATCAATAGCTACAAGCTCCATGAGGGATGCGTAAGTGATCGTCCTGTACCCAAATTATAAAGTTAACGCCCGACAACAATAAGCCCCATGAGGGGTGTCTAACGATTGTCAGAGGCATATGAGACATTTCGGTACCCTTTAGCGACAAGTTTTGTGAGGAGTGTGTAAATGATCGTCTTGCGTGTTGTGTGATATATAGAACAATCGACGACAAGGTGAAAAATAGAAAAAAAAAATTCACATACCAGAAAACAGAGAAACACACAGATTTACACGGTTTGATAAATTGACTACATCCAAAGAGTTGTAGATGATTTTATTATTTGAAGAAGTATACGCTGTCGATCAGCTCCACAATTACAAAAAATATCTCTTTATGTCTTCCTCTCTCTCTCTCTCCTCCTCTCCAAGAGCTGCAGTCGAAGTCACAGCAAGGGAAGAGAAAACCTTTGCTATTTGCCTTACTGTTCCCGTAAGCAAAACACCGAAGAAGAACCGAAGGGAAAAGCAGCCTTGTGATTTCCTCTTCTCGTTCTTCTATTAGCAAGAATGCCGAAACCAAATAAAAGGAGAGCAGTCCAAGGCAGTCCCGATCTTTTTCTTCTTCTGTTGTGGCCTTTTAACCGACAAGTTCTGAGAGAGGTGTCTAACGATTGCCAGAGGTTTATGAGACATATCGGCATCAGACATTGACAAGATCTGCGAGGGGTACGTAAGCCATCATCCTACGCCTAAATTTTAAAATTAACATCCGTTAACGTAAGTTTCGTGAGGGTTGTACAACTCTAAGCTCCCCTCCAGAACAAGCATTTTCAAGGCTTCCCTCCGAGGCGAGCATGTATAAGAATCCCCTCTCGGGGAGCATCTCTAAGACTTCCCTCTAGAACGAGCTTTTACAAGACTCCTCTTTAGGGCGAGCATCTCCAAGATTCCCCTTTAGGGGGGCAATTCTAAGACTTTTCTTTCGATGGCCTACTTTTCCTCCGATGATCGACTCTCCCTCTGACGTCTGACTATTACCTTGATGGCTAACATTTCCTCCAACTAGCCACTAGAACCCGATTACTTCCCCGACAGAAAAACTTCATAATAATAGACCCAGTAGACGACGACAAAAATAGAGCGTGAAAGAGCAGCTACCACAAAGTATCATTATTGATTCATGATTTAATTATTTAACTTTTATAGTCTTTATGTTGGATGGAGCTCGGTCCGGTTCGCCCGATCCCGTCATCCCGCTCTGTCGCAACCTGACTTCCGCTCCCGCTCACGTTCGCGGAAAGTCACAACTCCTGTTGTTCGCAAAACGCTCCAGCTCTCTGCTCCCGCTCTCGCTTCCGCTTGCTCCCGCCTCCCTTGTCGCGAATCAACACCAACCTGATCCCGCTCCCGCCTTTCTCCATCGCGAAGCGAAGTATCGCTTTTGTTCGTGAAACGTCGCCAACCTCGCCTCCTCTCACGATAAAAGGAGCGGCTCTCCTTCAGATTTAGTTTATTGTGTGTCTTTTTGTGTTCTTCTTCGGGCTTCCTCAGAATAGAAGAAGAGAAGTGCAAACAGTAGTTCCTTGCGACAGAATGAAGAAGAATGAAGAAGAAGAAGATTGTTCTTCATTGGTTTCTTCTTAATGGTTTGTGGCAGAAGAGAAATTTGGGTTTACTTGTAAGTTTATCTTCTTCGGTGTATCTCGGTGTAGAGATAGAAGAAGAAAGAGCAACGAAGTGAGAGATCCCTCTTGTAAGTCGAGACGATCGACTAGTGTAAATTCCTCAAGTAGTAAAATCTTCTGCAACTCCGTGGACGTGGACATTTTTTGAACCACGTAAATCTGTGTATTCCGTTGTGTTACTGTTTTCTGGTGTGAATTTTCTTGATCTATTTTTCGCTTCGTAAAAAATCATTCTATTCTATATTTATGTCACAACAACTGGTATCAGAGATTTGTTCGGATCTGAGGAAGAATGTTGACTGCAGATGAAGTGAGAGTTTTAGGGATCGAGAAATTTGATGACACGGATTTTGGTTACTGGAAGATGCAGATAGAGGACTGTCTCTATGGGGAGAAACTTCATCTTCCGTTATTGGGGAAAAGACGCGAAAGGATGGATGAGACTGAATGAAATTTGTTGGATCAACAAGTTCTGTGGGTTATTCGATTGACCCTATCGAGGTCCATTGAACACAACGTCGTTAAGGAGAGGACGACTACAGATCTCATGACAGTCTTAGCAGGTATGAATGAAAAACCATCTACGAATAACAAGATGTACCTGATGAAGAAGTTATTCAACTTAAAGATGGCAGAATGTGTTTTTGTTGCTCAACACCTAAATGATTTCAATATTATCACAAATTAATTTTTGTCTATTGAAATTGATTTTGATGATAAGAAACGTGTGTTGATATTGTTGGCATCGTTGTCAAATAGTTGGGAAGCCATAAGGATGACAATTAGCAGTTCTGCACGCAAATCTAAATTGAAATATGATGATATTCGTGATTTGATTTTGGCTGAGGAGCACATGAAATATTCTGGCGAGATTTTAGAGTCGAGTTCAACATTGAATATTGATTTCAGAGGGAGCTGGCATGACAAGAACTCAAATAAAGGGAGATCAAAATCAAAGTGCAATCAGTAGCCAACCTGCAAGAATCATGGCAAGGCTGACCACATAATGAGAAACTGCAGGAATCCCAAGAATATGGAGAATGATAGCGCAAATGTGGTATCTGAAGAAGTACATGATGCACTATTGCTGACAGTTCATAGTTCTTTTGATGGTGGAAGTGAAGAGGAGAGTGGGTTCGGGGCTCCCATTCCTATTGTTTCACAGACAGATGGTGGAGAACCACAAAGTAAATTAAGAAATTTTGAAAGATGAAAGTTTGATCAAATGGGAGCTGACAGAATTTCCACTAGGGAAAAAGACATTACATAAAAGTGGGTATACCCGCTGAAGTTTGAGCTTAATGACAGTAAGAGGTACAAGGCTAGACTTGTTGAAAAAGGCTTTCAGTAGAGGCATGATATTGCCCATGTAGTGGGAGTTGTAAGCAGAGACAAGAGGAAACTAGGAAATAGCTTGGAGGTGCAAGGCTATGTGGACCCTGTTGATATATTGACTAAATGTGTTACTCTTGAGAAACTGAAGTTGTGCACAACTTCAGTTGGTCTTCTGGTGTGAAGACATAGGCTTTGAGTTGTAGAGGTGGATGATTCATGTTTGAAGAAAAGGGCTACGTCGCCAGTGAAGGATATCAGTTTGAGAAAAAAAAAGTTGTAGTCAGTATACCGATATCCAAGTGGGAGATTTGTTGGATGGAGCCCGGTCCGGTTCACCCGATCCCGTCATCCCGCTCTGCGCGACCCAGCTCCAGCTCACAATCATAGAAAGTCGCGACTCCTGTTGTTCTCAAACCGCTCCCACTCCCGCCCCCCTCGTTTCGCGAATCAGTGCCAACCTGCTCCCGCTCCCGCTCCCGCCTCTCTCCATCTCGAAGCGAGGTATCGTTTTTGTTCGCGAAACGTCACCAACCTCTCGTCCTCTCGCGATAAAAGGAGTGACTCTCCTTCAGATTTAGTTTACTACACACCTTTTTGTGTTCTTCTTCGGGCTTCCTCTGAATAGAGGAAGAGAAGTGCAAGCAGCAGTTCTTTGCGACAGAAGAAAGAAGAAAGAAGAAAGAAGAAGAAGATGATTGTTCTTCCTTGGCTTCTTATTAGTGGCTTGTGGCAGAAGA
The DNA here is from genome assembly GCA_002079205.1 of Phalaenopsis hybrid cultivar. NCBI lineage: Eukaryota > Viridiplantae > Streptophyta > Magnoliopsida > Asparagales > Orchidaceae > Phalaenopsis > Phalaenopsis hybrid cultivar. The sequence continues at coordinate 739,665 of JXCR01147333.1, forward strand.
TAAATTGAATTTATTTTTCTTGTAAGTTTATATTCTTCGGTTTATCTCGGTGTAGAGAGAGAAGAAGAGACAGCAACGAAGTGAGAGATCCCTCTTGTAAGTCGAAACGATCGACTGGTGTAAATTTCTCAAGTAGTAAAATCCTCTGCAACTCCGTGGACGTAGGCAATTTGCCGAACCACGTAAATTTGTGTGTTCCACCGTGTTCCTGTTTTCTGGTGTGAATTTTCTCGTTCTATTTTTTGCTTCCTCAAAAATCAGTCTATTCTATATATATACCACAACACCTTATTGCAGTTGTCGCTATTAAGAAGAAATAAATTGGAAAACTTAATATGTATAAACAAAAAATGATGCTAACACCTCGCCGGAAGCAAAAAACTTCACTCAGCCACCCCGTGTTAGTCGGTCGGCTAAGTTCTCTCCTTCATGTCTATCGGCCGGCTACTCCTACCACCCGACGCCAGTCAGTCGTTCGGCCAATTCTCTCAATTGGCATACTAATTCCATCATAAATCTCGAGACTATCGAACAATAATAATAATTTAAGTTAAATTCATTACTAAATTCACATAATTGGATACGCTGCCCAACATCGCCTAAAAAAGGATATAAAATGAGATTTGTAATCAGCAGGATGTTAAAGTACTACAGCTGACGTCTGTCGCAAGAAGACATGGACGAAGCACAATTAAAGATGTAGAAAAGGAAGAGTAGTCGCGTATGTAACTTATCACTCATTTTTGATAATCTGTCATAAACATAACTTAACTGCAATTTTAAGTGCAATATAAGATGGCTTGTTCTTTAATATTTTGGTGAGAAAATCACGTCAAATCTGTGCTTATATGAAGCCTCATGAGTTATCAAAATCATACCTTAAAGTTAGCATTTTCCAACTTTTGCTTTTAGCAAAACAAAGCAAATGCTCCAATAAATTTGAAATGACTCAATAGCCTAAGCAAATTTTGCGGTTTTTAATTGTAACTCAGATTTATGTTAAGTAGAATTTATGAAAATTAAGGTGTGACAGAGGAGCATGTCAGCGACAATGGAATAAATCTGTCTTAAAATAGGATTTACGAATTATGAGTTTATGTCGTAAAAGTGATGGAACACGAGAAAAACACGATAAAACATGTGGAACGTGTTGTTGGATTTCTTTTTTTTTAAATGTTTAATTGAATTTAAGTTAAATCTATAATTAAAACCTATTAAAAGCATGCTACCAAACACTACCTTCGTGTTAGTTTTAAATTTCCAACAAAATTATGAGCCCTAGCTTTCCATGCATTGTCCTTCATTGGTCTATTTATCCATAGGTGGAAACTATTATTTTTTTTTAAATATTTATAAAGTGATTTAAAATTCTAATATTGTCCAAAAAGATAAATTTTACTATGTGAACTTGAATATTTTAAGAATTGGCAATATCATTTTAATTTACAAAAAAAATAATTACAAATTGTAGGAACAAATTCATACATTTTAATGAATAAATATTTAAGCAATCTAAAAGTATTTAGGAAGCTATCAATGAACTATTGAACTTCATGAAACTTATAATACAAAAGTAGCATATTTTATTGCACATATTCCAAAAGACTTTTATCCAACATCATATGCTTAACCCTAAGAATTAAATAATTGTAATTAAAGTAAGACAACTCTTACCTTTTTGTTTTTTTANAAAATTTAAGCAATCTAAAAGTATTTAGGAAGCTATCAATGAACTTTTTAAATTCATGAAACTTGTAATACAAAAGTAGCATATTTTGTTGCACATATTCCAAAAGACTTTTATCCAATATCATATGCTTAACCCTAAGAATTAAATAATTGTAATTAAAGTAAGACAACAATTGACTTTTTGTTTTTTTACTTGAATATTGATTTTTTTTCCTTAATTAGAAAGTTTTCATCTTTTCTTCTACTTCACCTTCCATTTGTAACCATTTTTTATTGATGAAATCAAATTAAATATAACAAATTTGGGATGTTGTTTTAAGGATAAGCATTTAAATATCAAAAGTAAATTATTACAAGATATATAAAGTTTTTATTATTAATTAATCATCGATATAGGCTCATATGTCGGTCGGCCAAGTTGTTACGACTAGTAATGTAACTGTGTTTCATTAATGAAAATCAACTTACATATATCGAATGCGACCATTACTTGAAGAATAAGCATGTTATTTGAATTCAAACATCAAGTTTGACCTAAGAGCGGAACCAGCCTTTCTTTTAGGATTCAAGAAGAGTATATATTCTCAATGAGACACCAACAATGATTACAAACTTTTCAATATATTTTATAATGATTGATAATACTGCATGATAGGTTCAGTGGGAACCAATTCAAATATTTCTTTCGCAATCTATTGTATAAGACAATCATTGAGCCAGTCATCACTTATTTGACTACATAATCGATGTTTGATAATCTTCATTGCAGAAAAAGCTCTCTCAACTATACTAGTGGGAACTGGTAACGTTAATGCCAACGTAATAAATCATTAATTGAGAGGATACACACATTCCTTCTTAAGTTTTACAAGCTGTTTCACAAGATCAACAATACCTCTTTAAAATGAGAAATCATCACTTCAATGCATGTCAAGACGATGAATAACTAATAATTGAGAGCTACAAGCTCAACTATAGAAAAATTATTATGATATAACTCTTCAAGGAAAATTGGCATAACCTTATCAAAAGTTGAAAATGAATCACTCAGATTTAGAGAAGCTATACAGAGAAGCAACGTGCATTTGCTTCAGAAAAATGGTTATTCAACTCTTGANGTTCGGCTAGTTAACTTATCGAACGAAATTAACGAGCCGACATGAGCTGTTCTCGAACAACGAGCCGTTTTGACAGCCCTTGTTGCAACTCAGATTTATGTTAAGTAAAATTTATGAAAATTACAGTGTGACAAAGGAGCATGTCAGCGACAATGGAATAAATTTGCCGTAAGATAGGATTTACAAAATATGAGTTTATGTCGTAAAAGTGATGGAACACGAGGAAAACACGATAAAACACGTGGAACGTGTTGTTGGATTTCATTTTTTTTAATGTTTAATTGAATTTAAGTTAAATCTATAATTAAATCCTATTAAAAGCATGCTACCAAACACTACCTTCGTGTTAGTTTTAAATTTCCAACAAAATTATGAGCCCTAGNGTCTTAGTTTGTGTTCGGCTAGTTAACTTATCGAACGAAATTAACGAGCCGACACGAGCTGTTCGCGAACAACGAGCCGTTTTGACAGCCCTAGTTGCAACTCAGATTTGTGTTAAGTAGAATTTATGAAAATTACAGTGTGACAAAGAAGTATGTCAGCGACAATGGAATAAATCTGCCGTAAAATAGGATTTTTACAAAATATGAGTTTATGCCGTAAAAGTGATGAAACACGAGGAAAACACGATAAAACACGTGGAACGTGTTGTTGGATTCCATTTTGTTTTTTTTTAATCGAATTTAAGTTAAATCTATAATTAAATCCTATTAAAAGCATGCTATCAAACACTACCTTCGTGTTAGTTTTAAATTTCCAACAAAATTATGAGCCCTAGGTTTCCATGCATTGTCCTTCATTGGTCTATTTATCCATAGGTGGAAACTATTATCTTTTTAAAATATTAATAAAGTGATTTAAATCTCTAATATTGTCCAAAAAGATAAATTTTACTATGTGAACTTGAATATTTTAAGAATTGGCAACATCATTTTTATTTACAAAAAAAAAAAATGCAAATTGTAGGAGCAAATTCTTACATTTTAATGAAAATTCTAAAAATTTAAGCAATCTAAAAGTATTTTGGAAGCTATCAATGAACTTTTTAAATTCATGAAACTTGTAATACAAAAGTAGCATATTTTATTGCACATATTCCAAAAGACTTTTATCCAATATCATATGCTTAACCCTAAGAATTAAATAATTGTAATTAAAGTAAGACAACTCTTACCTTTTTGTTTTTTTAATATTGATTTTTTTTCCTTAATTAGAAAGTTTTCATCTTTTCTTCTACTTCATCAAATTAAATATAACAAATTTGGGATGTTGTGTTAAGGATAAGCATTTAAATATCAAAAGTAAATTATTACAAGATCTATAAAGTTTTTATTATTAATTAATCATCGATGTATGCTCATATGTCGGTCCGTTAAGTTGTTACGACCAGTAATGTAACTGTGTTTCATTAATGAAAATTAACTTACATATATCGAATGCGACCATTACTTGAAGAATAAGCGTATTATTTGAATTCAAACATCAAGTTTGACCTAAGAGCGGAACCAGCCTTTCTTTTAGGAGAGAAGATTTATTTAGTCTTGTCAAATATGAAAGAATTATGTGGTATGCATGCAAATGCTCCATTATTTTCTTATTATCCCAAATCTATATTCTTAATTCAAAAAATAAATATATCTAATGTCATTATTTGGTTTGATGATTTAGAGAGAAATCAAGTCAATGTAAGCAAATCTAGTTTATAAATTGTTAACAAAAAAAAAAATATCTTATTTACATTATAAAATATATGCATAAATAAATTTTGAGATTAAAACATTCATAGAGAAAACCAAAACAAATCAAGACTAAGAATCATCAACTCTGCAGCAGTAGCTAAACTGGAACCAGTCTCACATCAACAACAATGGATCTAAGCAATTCCTGTCTTTTCTTCGCATTCACCTTATTGCAATTGGTCTCAATGAGAGTGAAAAGAGCAAGATGATTGGCATTGCCACATGAGAAGAGTGCATTCTTTCATGCAACCAAGTATAAACAAGAGTTTTCGTCAACATAAAAAAAATCATTGTTATAAGCGGCTAAAGAAAAAACAACATAAGTGAGAAATAAAGTAAACATTAAATACCAAAGTAGAATGAAGTATGCTAGAAACATAAAATGGATTGGAACAAATGACATCCCAAAGTAGAATTTAATAAGAAAAAGTTGGGACTATCTTGCAACAGGCTAAACAGAGAAAACTGCTCAGCACATCTTGTGAACTAACTCCCATCAAAATAGTTGGATTCAAGAAGAGTATATATTCTCAATGAGACGCCAACAATGATTACAAACTTTTCAATATATTTTATAATGATTGATAATACTGCATGATAGGTTCAGTGGGAACCAATTCAAGTATTTCTTTCTCAATCTATTGTATAAGACAATCATTGAGCCAGTCATCACTTATTCGACTACATAATCGATGTTTGATAATCTTCATTGCATAAAAAGCTTTCAACTATAATAGTGGGAACTGGTAACGTTAATGCCAACGTAATTAATCATTAACTAAGAGGATACACACATTCCTTCTTAACTTTAATAAGTTGTTTCACAAGATCAGCAATACCTCTTTAAAATGAGAAATCATCACTTGAATGCATGTCAAGATGATGAATAACTAACAATTGAGAGCTACAAGCACAACTATAGAAAATTTATTATTATATAACTCTTCAAGGAAAATTAGCTTAGCCTTATGAAAAGTTGAAAATGAATTACTCAGATTTAGAGAAGCTATACAGAGAAGCAACGTGCATTTGCTTCAGAAAAATGGTTATTCAACTCTTGAAGTTTCATATCAATCACACTGTAGAACAACTCAACATGATAATGATGCAAATTTATAATTTCTTCACCTCGCCTTATTGATCTTCGTTAAGTCTTAAAAGATGAGTTCATATTTGGAGCATCAATTTCAAAAACATTACAAAAGTGAGACACTTCTTCGAATAAGGAATCTCATCCAATCTCCCTCATTATTTCCAATCAATGTTTTGATACCTGCACAAATTTCATTTGATTCACAATATCTTGATCTTTTTTTTTATAAAGATTGAGACAATTCATTTGTAACCAATAAAATATCAATCATTAAATGCATCGAGAAGATAAAGTCAAAATTTTACAATGTATTGCTTAAAACCAACTTCAATTGAATGTTAATCATGCACTCCATCCTCTTTTACTATCTCGAGTAATTCAAATACGGATGCATACAATTTCATGAGACTAATTAAAGTATAAAAATACGAGCTCCAACAAGTATCTCCAGCTTATTATAAAATAGTTTCTTGATTCAAATCACGACCCCTAATTAAATTTATCTCTCTAAGATGCCAAAGAACTTTCTCATGTTGAAAGGTTTAGGAGCATCACTCACCTTACAGGAAGCTCCACAGTATTTAGGATTTTTGAAGTGAACGGAAAAAGATGTTTAACTTGCCAATCATTTTTTGGTACAGCTACCAAACATAACTGAAGCTGATGAGCAAAGCAATGAGCATAGAAAGCATGAGAATTATCATTAAGAACGAGTGTTCTCAAACCATTGAACTCGCCTCACATATTGGATGCCCCATCATAGCTTTGGCCACATATCCTATGTATGCTTAATGAATGTTTTGCAAGTATGAATTCAAGAGTTGTTTAGAGTGCAATTGAAGTCGTCGAGAAGATATGTTTAACTCCAATAAATCTTTCAATAACTTGCCCCATTTTATCAATATTTCTCACTGTGCCAGCCAACTATTCCTTTGTTGGCACGTCACAAGACTCATCAATTAAGATGGAGATATAAGAATCACATATATCCTTCATGATATAAGCTAAAGTCTCAACTGCTGCAACTTAATAAAACTCTTTCTGAACATTTAGTGAAGCTAATTGTAATTTTGTGTTAACATTTTCAAATGTTACTTCTTTGGTTCTTCATTATGATTCATAAGAAAATGAAGTAGCTCCAAATAATTACTTTGATTAGCAAAATTCAGATGATTCTTCATGCCCACGAAATGACAACCCTTGTCGTAGAAGAAATCGAACACAAACAACAATTGCTGTCAACATAATCCTATATTCTTTTTTATTCCTCTCATCCTTATTGACCCACATGGTAGAAACACTCTGTACTCGAGGCTTAATTAGATCTTCACATTTTTGTATTATCTTATTTTGAGCACTATTATGATCTCTAATGTAAGCCATTTTTTTTTTCCTTCCAATTTTTAAATCCTTCATTAACAAAAGAATCTCCACCTCCTTAACTTGTACCAACCAGTTCTTGAGGCTTAAATAGATAACAATAGAGGCAATATGTTGCATCCTTTTCCACATTATAGTCTAACCAAGTTGGATGATCCTCAAACCATTTCGAACTAAATCTTCAAATAATGTTACATGTCATAGTTTAAGGAAAATTTCGAGTCTTTGGTTGATGTGGCCCCTTAAGCAAATAATCTCCTTGTAATCTATCTCGATCATTAACATCATAACTCCAGATAGAAGGACAAAATCTAAGATCACTCAAAAAGATTCTCTATATGAATTTCCACCCATTTTACTCTCTTGAAATAACGACTCATTTGTTTACAAAACAATATATATATATATATATATATATATATATATTAAATAATTGTATATATATATTAAATAATTGAAATTTTATAATTAAATATCAGTAACATGAGCATTAAAACTATATATGATAAACAAGCAAATCAATCAAAACCTAGTTATTCAACATTTAATAACAAGTAGAGGTAAATAAAAACAAAAAAATAAAATAAAAACTATCCCAATCACAAATTTCCTATGTACTTGCATCATAAATACCACAAAATTATTATTTATTTACATATCCAACATCAAAATCTTCNAAATAAGTACATCATATTTAATTCAGATCTCCCAATCATTAAAAAAAAATTAAATATCATCAAACATCAAATTAAATTCATTAAATCCGCCAAATAATAAACTATTATATAGCTTGAATTTGCATCAAAATATGAGGAAAACATGATATAACTAATATAAAGTTGCAATTTTTTGCCCTTTACCAAATAGCCCTTCCTTAGCGGGATGATTATTACGTCCGGTCTCAGTTTATGCAGAGGGTGGCAGATCTAAAAAAATTGCCCTCCTCTGCACTGCCTGGACGTAATATTTTTCCTTCTTATGGTGGATTAAATCATAGCTATATTTACCTATTTAAGAAATAATTCAACACCAAATAAAGTAAATACAATATATTCACATACATTTCCTTCATTTACCTATTTTAATTATATTCAACATTACATAAAGTAATCCTTCTGCCCTCTAAATTCCTTATTACATGAGATATACATCTAAAATTATTTATTTTCAATTGATATAATAAATAGAAAAACTTGAATAACATTCAAGCTTTAACGAGGGGGAGGCCGACAGCCGTGATGATAAGAGTTGATGGGAGTCCGAAAACAAGATGGCTCCAGAAAGAGAGCGTGTAGCCATATAATTGTGATTTTCTAGCCTGCTCACAGACTATCAGATTTGCAGCAGAGCCCAGAAGCGATAAATTGCCAGCCACAGTGCTAACCCATGCCAGAATGAGCCATGCACGTGGGACTTCGTCCGGGGATATTGCCGCTGCCGAACTTGCCACCTGAGCGCCGAGGAGGAGAACTGAAACAATGATTTCTTAGATAAATATTTGGTCGTAATGCATGTCTTAGTACCTTTTGTAAAATACAGTTTGATACGAGATCTAAACCAAGCAAAAGAAAATAAAAAAAGGGAGTTTTTTGAGAAAGTAATAGCCTATTTGGGGCAGTTATAATTGTTTGAAAAAATAATTGTGATGCTTATGAAGAAGAAGCTGTTGTTCAAAAATATTACGGTGGCTATTATAAAAAGTTTTTTCTTTTTTTTTTAAGTCAGACCGTAGCTTNTAATGTAGGCCTTCATAATTCAATTTTATCTTGAACTCTTTCTTTAGGCTTATCCACATGAAGGATATCATCAATGAACAACATACAACAAGGTACATCCTCCTGTAAATGCCGAGTAAGAGCATCCATAATTAAGTGCGTGTTTGGTAGGTTACTTTAAATTGGATATAAGTTAGATTTAACTTAAACCAAGTCTAACACCATAAATAGGTTAGATAAATCCGCTATGAAGTAAAATCTTATTTTTTTTTCTTGTTCTGTTTATTAAATTCGCATTTACTAAATCCACTTATTGGTTGAATTTAACAGAATTAGTGCAGGAAAAAAAATATTTCAACTAGATTTATGTGAAACACATCAAATGGATTTAACCGAATTTAACCTAAATAATACCAATCACAAATTTGGATTTATCAGATTTAGTAAATCCTACTTAACTTAAATCCAAGTGGCAGCTAAACACCCCTTAAAGCAAAAACATATGGGNGTTGGATATAAGTTAGATTTAACTTAAACCAAGTCTAACACCATAAATAAGTTAGATAAATCCGCTATGAAGTAAAATCTTATTTTTTTTATTGTTCTGTTTATTAAATTCGCATTTACTAAATCCACTTATTGGTTGAATTTAACAGAAAAAAAAATATTTCAACTAGATTTATGTGAAACACATCAAATGGATTTAACCGGATTTAACCTAAATAATACCAATCACAAATTTGGATTTACCAGATTTAGTAAATCCTACTTAACTTAAATCCAAGTGGCAGCTAAACACCCCTTAAAGCAAAAACATATGGGTTTAAAGTCGATCCTTGATGTAATCCAACTAAAATAGAAAAAAATTTGGTGAAATTTATTTGTAGTACTTAAACCCTAAAACCTAAATGCATTCCTCCAAAGAAATGAAAATAAACACAAAAAAGAAGAGGGGAAGAATCGTTTCAGGTCGGAGAAGAGCAGGAGGAGAAAATTGGGATTTTCTGGTCACAGTAAGTCGAGTTCCTGTCGATGTGTTCCCAGCTAGCTCCTTTTTAAATGTCTAGCAAAGGAAAAGAGAGGGGGTGTAGAGAGATGCGAGGGTTTTGGGGAGGGAGAAGATTGGAGCAAGAGGGGAAGGGCCGCGAANGAAAAAGAAGAGGAGAAGAATCGTTTCAGGTCGGAGAGGAGCAGGAGGAGAAAATTGGGATTTTCTGGTCACAGTAAGCTGAGTTCCCGCCGATGTGTTCCCAACTAGCTTCTTTCTAAATGTCTAGCAAAGGAAAAGAGAGAGGGTGTAGAGAGATGCGATACATTCCTCCAAAGAAATTAAAATAAACACGATAAAAGAAGAGGAGAAGAATCGTTTCAGGTCGGAGAGGAGCAGGAGGAGAAAATTGGGATTTTCTAGTCACAGNCCGCGAATTAGGCGGTATAATGAATTCGTACCGACGGCTTATAAATAGCTATTAAATCGTCAGTCATTATTAACAATTTTATCAACAGATATAACAGTCGCTTATGAAAAAATAATCATCGGTTGGTGCCCCATCAAATGGTGGGTTTGTGAATAACTGACGAAACATATTCGTCGATTATTATTTGCTTATAGACCGTCACTGAACCGTAGTTATGTCATCACAAACAAACCAGATCATAAACTGTTGTTATACCGTCAGAAATTAGTACACTTGGTTTAAGCCCTTTTTACTGTAGTGTGATTTGACCCCGCCAACATGACTTTTTGGGCCAAAGAGCAAAGGGATTAAAATGCTACTAAACCCAGAGCGATTCTAGTTTTGCATCAATGAAAAAAAAGCCATGACCGTGAAGGCAATTATACTTCTTTGGTGACACTGAAATGCTGAGAACATTTGACCGCATATGATTTCCAATGAAGTGGAAGCCTGCCAATTATGACACCATAAGGAATTGTTATCAAAAGATGGCTAGCATGATGAAAAAGCCTTTTTTTTTTTTCTTGGGCGAACAGACAAAAATCTATTTTCCTTCATAAATGGGGGGGGATTGCCCTTACAACCCAAACCACTTGACTTCACATGGCTTCTATAAAAATGCAGGCCTAACATTTTGGTCACATAATTAATTCAAGCTTGTTANGAGTTCCCGCCGATGTGTTCCCAACTAGCTTCTTTCTAAATGTCTGGCAAAGGAAAAGAGAGGGGGTGTAGAGAGATGCGAGGGTTTTGGGGAGGGAGAAGATTAGAGCAAGAGGGGAAGGGCCACAAATTAGGCAGTATAATGAATTTTTACGGACGGGTTATAAATAGCTATTAAATCGTCGGTCATTATTAACAATTTTATCGACGGACATAACAGTCGCTTATGAAAAAATAATCATCGGTTGGTGCCCCATCAAATGGTGGGTTCGTGAATAACCGACGAAACATGGTCGTCGATTATTATTTGCTTATAGATCGTCACTGAACCGTAGTTATGTCATCGCAAACAACTCAGATCATTAACCGTCGTTATACCGTTAGAAATTAGTACATTTTTTCGACACAATTTAGACCGTCAGTTTAAGCCCTTTTTCGTGTAGTGTGATTTGACCCCACCAACATGACTTTTTGGGCCAAGGAGCAAAGGGATTAAAATGCTACTTAATCCAGAGCCATTCAAGTTTTGCATCAACGCAAAAAAAGCCATGACTGTGAAGGCAATTATAGTTCTTTGGTGACACAGAAATGCTGAGAACATTTGACCGCATATGAGATTTCTAATGAAGAGGAAGCCTGCCAATTATGACACCATAAGGAATTATCATCAAAAGATGGCTAGCATGATGAAAAAGCCTCTTTTTTTTCTTGGGCGAACAGACAAAAATCTATTTTTCTTCATAAATGGGGGGAAGGGGAATCACTCCCTCCCTTGCTCCATATTAGGGCATGCTCATGGATAATTTTAAGTTCAGCAATTGAAGTTGGCCACTGCCCTTACAACCCAAACTACTTGACTTCACATGGCTTCTATAAAAATGCAGGCCTAACATTTTGGTCACATAATTAATTCAAGCTTGTTATCCATCCTTCATGGTTGAATCATCCATTTATGCTTATAATATTAAATAAATACCAACACTCCAAAAATAAAATTTTGATGAGAAATTGAAATATTAACAATGAGGGGAATAAGTACATCATATTTAATCCAGATCCCTTAATCATAAAAAAAAATTAAATATCATCAAACACCAAATTAAATTCATTAAATCTGCCAAATAATAAACTATAATATAGCTTGAATTTACAACAAAATATGAGGAAAACATGATATAACTAATATAAAGTTACAATTTTTTGCCCTTTACCAAATAGCCCTTCCTTAGTGGGACGATTATTACGTCCGGTTTCAGTTCATGCAGAGGGTGGCAGATCTAAAAAAATTGCCCTCCTCTGCACCGCCTGGACGTAATATTTTTCCTTCATATGGCGGATTAAATCATAGCTATATTTATCTATTTTAGAAATAATTCAACACCAAATAAAGTAAATACAATATATTCACATACATTTCCTTCATTCACCTATTTAAATTATATTCAACATTACATAAAGTAATCCTTCTGCCCTCTAAATTCCTTATTACATGAGATATACATCTAAAATTATTTATTTTCAATTGATATAATAAATAGAAAAACTTGAATAACATTCAAGCTTTAACGAGGGGGAGGCCGACAGCCGTGATGATAAGAGTTGATGGGAGTCCGAAAACAAGATGGCTCCAGAAAGAGAGCGTGTAGCCATATAATTGTGATTTTCTAGCCTGCTCACAGACTATCAGATTTGCAGCAGAGCCCAGAAGCGATAAATTGCCAGCCACAGTGCTAACCCATGCCAGAATGAGCCATGCACGTGGGACTTCGTCCGGGGATATTGCCGCTGCCGAACTTGCCACCTGAGCGCCGAGGAGGAGAACTGAAACAATGATTTCTTAGATAAATATTTGGTTGTAATGCATGTCTTAGTACCTTTTGTAAAATACAGTTTGATACGAGATCTAAACCAAGCAAAAGAAAATAAAAAAAGGGAGTTTTTTGAGAAAGTAATAGCCTATTTGGGGCAGTTATAATTGTTTGAAAAAATAATTGTGATGCTTATGAAGAAGAAGCTGTTGTTCAAAAATATTACGGTGGCTATTATAAAAAGTTTTTTCTTTTTTTTTTAAGTCAGACCGTAGCTTTCTAATAGCAACCGCAGATAGTCAAATCTGATATTAAAACATAGTCTTTAGCTGCAGTTTTATGAGAATACAGACAAAATACAGTTTTGTCAAACATACATAGTTGCAGCACGACATCACACTGTCGGCCCAAACGCACCCTAGGTTCCTGTCACTGGTGTTTCCTTTTTTACTTATTAATGAACTAATGATCAAATAATGATCTCAGATGCATGCTAAAGCTAAAATGGTAAAATTTTTGAGATGATATGAACTTTTTGGGCGATATACATGTAAAACGGTAAAATTTATGAGTTTTTACATAAAAATTAGGTGCATGTATACATGAAATTTTTGATTTTTTTTGTATATAATGTGTAAATCATCTTTATAAATTAGAAGGTAAATTATTAAAAATGGATATGGGAGTGCAAAAAATGGGTTTAAAAATATTAATAATGCCAATGTGGCATTATTAATGAAATATAAATATCATTTCAAATACATAGCTGAACTGAAATATAGTAATGTTGAAATGGCATATGAGAAGTGGAGAAATTTAGATTTCTTCAAAGACTAATGTGCTGACAATTTGGTTGAGGTAGATGAAGGAAAAAACATTTTGGAAAATATATATTTTTTTTATTGCATGATATAAGAAATATTTGTGTTGAATGGGTTGTGATATTTACAATTCATTTTAATATTTGATTGCAGGTAATTAGTTCAAGAAAAACATGCTTTCTATTGGCTAGCAAGCAACCTGAGGACATCTCAGAGGATTATGTCATGTGAAGTAAATTTCACGTTATGTCCAGCAAATGAGGGGAAGGAGACTTAGAAAAACTTGGCTATGTTGGTGGGATGTAGTACATATATTTATATATATATATATATATGTCATTGTTTGCTAGATTACTTGAAGTATTTACGCAATGTGCTATTAGAAATACTGTTTAAAAGCATTTACATACTTGCCGCCTAATTCCTGTCTATTTACATGTCTAACATTTAAACTTTGCCTTTTCATATCTACCCATCCAAAGATTTTACATCACATAAAAAATTACACCATTTTAATTTGTACAGAGTGAAAAATACGTTTGATGCATGGTAAGGTTGTATGTATCTAAAAATTGAAGTTAAGGTGTTAGATATTTTTATGCATGGAAATTGAGGGGTCGTTCTTTTTTCTTGAAGGGGTCTTTATAATTTTGTCTCCCTTGCATTTTATGAATGATGATGTAAATCGTTAATTGCTCGAATGTCGACTCAAATTTTGGCTCGGATCAAATGAAACGAGCCAAGTTATGAGTTGAAATTTTGGGTTGAGATTTTTTTGGGTCGATTTCGAGCTGTATATGGATCGACTCGAATTTACTTAAGAGCGGCTTGTAATATTTTTTATTTATAAAAATTGTATATATATATAATGCTAATTAAAATTGAATATAACAAGTAATGAACCAATTTCAAGCCGATTTCGTACTGAAACAAATCTCAATCACTCAATTTGAGATAGTTAGTTTCACTTTTGAGTCGGATTAAGCCGATGATGAGTTGAAATGAATCCAAATTACTCAATTGGAGCCAGCTTGCTTCTATTTTTGAGTCAGATTGAGCTCGATTCAATTTCGAGCCATCTCAGCTTGAAATCGAATTGAACGAAACATGAGTCGATTTAAAGCTGCACTAAATCTATTTGAGCCAATTTTGAACCAACCCCAACTCTGCTCGACATAGGATCATTAACTGTGTCCAAGGTATAGAGCGTAAGTGTCGGAGGAGAGAGAGAGGGAGAGAAATTTTCCTGGTATGGGCAAAGTGGAGTGTTCACGCGCTCTTAATTTTGCCCCTTTCATTTCACTGAAAAAGGTAATTACAAGAGAGGGAAAAAAGAGAGTTCTCCCTTTTAGGTTTTTTTTTTAATGAGTTTATTGGAACCCGATTTTTCAAAAGATCATCAGTGTTTTTAAGATTTTTAGATATGATGTCACCCAACTCACGCTTACTCCTCGCTCATCTCGTTTGTTCGATCGGATCATCTTCTCGGACGAGCCGCACCTTTCATCAGGTCTTAGGTGGATCTTGTCGCAGCCTTTGCTAGGTTAACCACCGATTTTCTACTAGGGTGATTTGCAACATACCATTCACGGAGCTTGTTGCCATTGGGCATGAAACTAGCTCCAGAGCTTTTTCGAGTTAAGTTTAGAGACAGATTTTTGGATGCTTTGAGTGTGGGGGATTATTTTTGCTTTCTTCTTATTTTTTCTCTTTTTTTTTTTTGGTTTCAATGTTTAGGATTTTTTCCTCTTTGATGTGCGCTCCTCTTTTTGTTGGTGGCACAATCCATGCTTATCGCACCAAATGTTGAAACCAGATTTGTACTGTAGACAATGTCCATGACATAAAATGTAAAGCTTTAGGGAGAGGGAGAGAGAGATTTGTCCCGTAGGAGCGAAGAGGGGTATTCCTGGGCTCCTTGGCCCTTTTCATTTCATGGAAAAAAAGTACTTACAAGAGAGGGGAAGATGAGAGTACTCTCTACATGAGTTGTTGAGAGAGGCCCAAGGATCTCATGAGTTGTTGAGAGAGGCCCAAGGATCTTGAATATATGCCTTGGTTACTCTAGTTATAAAAGATAAAAAGTGGGGAAATATAATCTTGCATCTTAACCCTTGCTTCAAGGAGGGTGGTATGGGTTATTTTCATCTTTTCCTCGCTCAGATCTATCGTTTTGGAACTTTTTGGTCAGTGGGACTCATTAGATTTTGGTGGCCGGCAAAGGGTGGACAACCAGTCATAGGAAGTGTTCGGCCATGGGGTGGGCAGCCAGTGTTTTGTGGTGGTCAGCCATAAGTGGTAGGTTGGTTAGACATTAGTGGTCAGCCGGTTGATAGTGGTGGTCAACCAATGGTGGCCCACCAGTGGGGGAGTAGATAGTTGGCATGACTCTTGCCATGATACATTTTGCTTGGCGAGAACTCCGATATGTATTGTCACACAAGCAGGTTTCTACAAGCCATTTTTCTTCTTTAGATTGTTATTGCTTCTCTTGGTGATCTTGTTATGGATGTCTATGGTCAAATTAATTATATATTTTTAATAACCTTTTTTTTTCATTTACGTCTTAAGATAATGTGAGATTTCTAACTTTATATGCTCATAATATGCGTGATTGACTNGATTGCCTGCCACAGTGCTAACCCAAGCCAAAATGAGCCATGCACGTGGGACTTCGTCCGGGGATATTGCCGCTGCCGAACTTGCCACCTGAGCGCCGAGGAGGAGAACTGAAACACTGATTTCTTAGATAAATATTTGGTCGTAATGCATGCTTAGTACCTTTTTGTAAAATATAGTTTGATACAAGATCTAAACCAAGCAAAAGAAAATAAAAAAGGGAGTTTTTTGAGAAAGTAATAGCCTATTTGGGACAGCTGCAAAGCAATTGTGAAGTTTATGAAGAAGAAGTTGTTGTTCAAAAAATTTATGATGGCTATTATAAAAAGTTTTTTTGATTTTTTTTTTTAAAGTCAGATCATAGCCTTCTAATAGCAACCGCAGATAGCCAAATATGTTAGTAAAACGTAGCATTTAGTTGCAGATTTATGAGAATACAGACAAAATACAGTTTTGTCAAACAGATAAAGCTTCAGCGAGACATCACAGCGCTCGCCCAAACACACCTTGGTTCGTGTCACTGTTGTTTCCTTTTTTTTACTTATTAATGAACTATCGATTAGATAATGATCTCATACGCATGCTAAAGCTAAAATGGTAAAATTTTTGAGATGATATGAACTATTTGGGCAATATGCATGTAAAAAGGTAAAATTTATGAGTTTTTATATAAAAATTAGGTGCATGTATACATGAAATTTTTGATTTTTTTTGTATATAATGTGTAAATCATCTTTATAAATTAGAAGGTAAATTATTAAAAATGGATATGGGAGTGCAAAAAATGGGTTTAAAAATATTAATAATGCCAATGTGGCATTATTAATGAAATATAAATATCATTTCAAATACATAGCTAAACTGAAATATAGTAATGTTGAAATGGCATATGAGAAGTAGAGAAATTTAGATTTCTTCAAAAACTAATGTGCTGACAATTTGGTTGAAGTAGATGAAGGAAAAAACATTTTGGAAAATATTTTTTTTTTATTGCATGATATAAGAAATATTTGTGTTGAATGGGTTGTGATATTTACAATTCATTTTAATATTTGATTGCAGGTAATTAGTTCAAGAAAAACATGCTTTCTATTGGCTAGCAAGCAACCTGAGGACATCTCAGAGGATTATGTCATGTGAAGTAAATTTCACGTTATGTCCAGCAAATGAGGGGAAGGAGACTTAAGAAAAACTTGGCTATGTTGGTGGGATGCAGTACATATATTTATATATATATATGTCATTGTTTGCTAGATTACTTGAAGTATTTACGCAATGTGCTATTAGAAATACTGTTTAAAAGCATTTACATACTTGCCGCCTAATTCCTGTCTATTTACATGTCTAACATTTAAACTTTGCCTTTTCATATCTACCCATCCAAAGATTTTACATCACATAAAAAATTACACCATTTTAATTTGTACAGAGTGAAAAATACGTTTGATGCATGGTAAGGTTGTATGTATCTAAAAATTGAAGTTAAGGTGTTAGATATTTTGATGCATAGAAATTGAGGGGTCGTTGTTTTTTCTTGAAGGGGGCTTTATAATTTTGTCTCCCTTGCATTTTACGAATGATGATGTAAATCGTTAATTGCTCGAATGTCGACTCAAATTTTGGCTCGGATCAAATGAAACGAGCCAAGTTATGAGTTGAAATTTTGGGTTGAGATTTTTTTTGGTCGATTTCGAGCCATATATGGATCGATTCGAATTTACTTAAGAGCGGCTTGTAATATTTTTTATTTATAAAAATTGTATATATATAATGCTAATTAAATTTGAATATAACAAGTCATGAATCAATTTCAAACCGATTTTGTAATGGAACAAATTCAAATCACTCAATTTGAGCAAGTTAGTTTCACTTTTGAGTCGGATTAAGCCGATGATGAGTTGAAATGAATCCAAATTACTCAATTGGAGCCAACTTGCTTCTATTTTTGAGTCAGATTGAGCTCGATTCAATTTTGAGCCATCTCAGCTTGAAATCGAATTGAACGAACCATGAGTATTTAAAGCTGCACTAAATCTATTTGAGTCAATTTTGAACCAACCCCAACTCTGCTCGACATAGGATCGTTAATAGTGGTGTTGAAACTTGATTTGCCCAGTAAACTGTGTCCAAGGTATAAAGCGTAAGGAGGGAGAAAGAAAGAGATAAATTTTCCTGGTATGGGCAAAGAGGAGTGTTCCCACGCTCTTAATTTTGCCCCTTTCATTTCACTGAAAAAGGTAATTACAAGAGAGGGAAAAAAAGAGAGTTTTCCCTTCTAGGTTTTTTTTTAATGAGTTTATTGGAACCCGATTTTTCAAAAGATTATCAGTGTTTTTAAGATTTTTAGATATGATGTCACCAAACTCATGCTTACTCCCCGCTCATCTAGTTTGCTCGATCGGATCATCTTCATGGACGAGCCGCAACTTTCGTCAGATCTCAGGTGGATCTTGCCGCAGCCTTTGCTAGGTTAACCACCGATTTTCTACTAGGTTGATTTGCAACATACCATTCACGGAGCTTGTTGTGATTGGGCATGGAACTACCTCCAGAGCTTTTTCGTGTTACATTTAGAGACAGATTTTTGGATGCTTTGAGTGTGGGGGATTATTTTTTCTTTCTTCTTATTTTTTCTCTTTTTTTGGTTTCAATGTTTAGGATTTTTTCCTCTTTGATGTGCGCTCCTCTTTTTGTTGGTGGCATGATCCCTACTTATCGCACCAAATGTTGAAACCATATTTGTTTTGTAGACAATGCCCACGACATAGAATGTAAAGCTTTAGGGAGGGAGAGAGAGAGAGAGAGATATAGATTTGTCCCGTAGGGGCGAAGAGGGGCATTCCTGGGCTCTTTGGCCCTTTTCATTTCACTGAAAAAAGTACTTACAAGAGAGGGGAAAGTGAGTGTAGAGGTGTTGAGAGAGGAGAGCCCAAGGATCATGAATATATGCCTTGGTTCCTCTATTTATAAAAAATTAAAAGTAGGGAAATATAATCTTACATCTTTACCCTTATTTCAAGGAGGATAGTAAATGTTATTTTCATCTTTTCCTTGCTCAGATCTGTCGTTTTGGAACTTTCTGGTCAGTGGGGCTCATTAGATTTTGGTGGCCAGCAAAGGGTGGACAACCAGTCATAGAAAGTGTTCCGCCACTGTTTTGTGGTGGCCGACCATAAGTGGTAGGCTTGTTGGGCATTAGTGGTCAACCAGTTAATAGTGGTGGTCGGCCAATGGTGGCCCACCAGTGGGGGAGTAGACAGTTGGCGTGACTCTTGCCATGATACATTTTGCTTGGCGAGATCTCCGATATGTATTGTCACACAAGCAGGTTTCTACAAGCCATTTTTCTTCTTTAGATTGTTGTTGCTTCTCTTGGTGAGCTTGTTATCGATGTCTATGGTCAAATTGATTATATATTTTTAATAACCTTTTTTTTCATTTACGTCTTAAGATAATGTGAGATTTCTAACTTTATATGCTCATAATATGCGTGATTGACTAAAAATCTTGAATTTTGTTTATTTAATGAAATTATTCTAAGAAAAGGAATAGCCCCTTGAATTGTTAAGCTGCACATCGGACACAAAATCATTTTAGCTTGATTTCAACCTAGCTTGAACCATGATTTAAATTGCTAAGGGCATATGAAAAAGTTAGGGAATCACATGATAGGGAAAAATTATTGCATATGGATACCGCATGCAAAGATACATGCGGTGTTCGATCTACACTGTTGATCACAATGATCTACGGTGAGGATGCAATCAAATTTTGTTTTAAAAAAATAAAAATAAAAAAAAGTTAAAGTGAGACCCACCAAAATATATCCTCACCGTAGATCACCGGGATCTACGGTGTAGATCAGATGCATTCGGTGTCCTCATGCAATAATTTTTCCATGATAGGAGCCTGCTGGGTGAACACATCGATGGATGCACAGCGTGTGGATGGGAAAAGAATTGTAAGGGAAGTTCATGGTAGGAGCTTGTTGTGGGTAGTCATCAATGGGACTGGTGGCATGCTAAGAAGAACATGAGTTTGTGAAGGAAGATTATCCTCTAGCATTTGTGTGGGGAGTAACTCGCAATCTCAGTTCAAACCAAGGTTTAAATAATATTTGAACTAAATTTTGAATTAAGTTTAATATGAATATGAGTCCAAAATCAAGTTTAAACTAGCTCAAATAAGTCTAAATTTTGTTTAGCTTTAACCAATTATAGAGGGCTTTAGCTTCAATAAATAATGTGTGAAAATAAATGATTATTCTGCATTGAAACTGATTTAGTATGGAATAAAATTTCAGATATATTTCTCCAAATAAGTATATAATGAAATTATTTGGCTAATTATATATGTCTATTATAAGACATATAAAGTCAAATTTCCCAATGTTGGCATAACAATTTTTTTTTTAATTTTTTTATAAGGGGGTTGAAATGTGAAATCTTCTTGCCATGTTTCTCTTCTTTATGATATATTCTCATTCTTTATACATATGTATAAATTTTATATGCCCATAAAGTGACTTAATAAAAGGACTGATATTAGTTGGAATTAATGATATTTATTAAAAATATAGTCACTGTGATGCTAATAGATATCTCTATTAAAATGAAAAAAGGCCAACTCTTGTAGTCCTAACATATGTCTTTCTTGTTCATATAATAGGGATGAAAAAAGGGAAAACTTAACTTGAAATGTTAAATTAAATTTAGAAACATGCACATGCCATATTTAATCCTTGAATTATGATGTCCTAATGTAATACATTTAGAAATTTGTTTTGTCACTAAACACCATAATAGGCCAATGAGAAACATTTTCATATTATACAAGTTTAATTGAGTCTTGATTTAATGGTTAATGCTTTAACTCCTAACTATAAGATCATCCATCATACTATTTCTCCCTTAGAATAAATTAAATTATACATATTATTTTACTATTGTATTAAGAATTTATTCCTTTTTAATCAATTTTTAATATCTATAATTATGTTCATGCTTATTTTATAAGGTATATGAAAAAGATTTTACACTTCTAAAAAAATCATTGGTGAGTATTTCATGGATTTAAAACTATAAATTTAATAGAAATATTTATGTGAGAATGCCAGCAATCAATGTTGCCCATGTGATTCATGGGTGTGATAACTACACATCTGTTCATCTCAATTAAACACTGATAACCACGATACACTCAGCTTCCCTGCAAATTCAATTCATAATATCACCTTCTTGCTATATAATACATATGATTTTTACTGAAATAATCTTATAGAATTATATTTGTTCTTATATTTGATTTTTCCTATAGCTTATTTCTTCTAATTCAACATGATATCAGAGTATTCTTCTGCCTACAACATATAGTTCACCTCCATTTTAATTCTTATCTACTTTGAAATCACTCCTGTGAAATATAGCCTTTCATTTGTATTCCCTCATAGTCTTCATCTCTCAAATATATTCAACTCTCATTAGTAATTAACACCTTAAGTCTACAAATCAATGGCCTAGTCATACCCCCTCCAATCAAATTTCTCATGAACAATCTCAAAAACTTCTTCATAACCAACCTTACATAAGATACTTACCTTGCCTAAGAATCTTAGATATTCAAACTCTATAAAGTTAATGGATTTGAAGGATATCTTTATGGAAGCATAAATAACCTCCCTAACACCTTGATACTAATGTAAGTGCCATCTAAGCCAAATCTGATCATCTTCTTTAGAATCTAATATATCAAAGCCTTATCATTACACTCTTGTAAGAATCTTCCTCTCCTTACTCTCTTATGTGCTAATTCGGCTAAATAAAAATCTTCATAATGTACACATGACAATATGTACCTTAACTCAGTATCTGTCATATATAAAAAGCAAGATATATGTCGTTCCAACCACTAGAAATCCATTGCCTCAAAAGACATAATTTAGTATTCATTCAATGATGTTCCTGCTAATTGTTAACCATTCAAAACAACCATCAAAATCTACACCCAATCAGCCTAAATGACTTCTACTCCTTGTTGTGTAGTGAAGAAATAAATTGAGTTATGAAAGATAAGAGAGAATTGTCATTATATTAACACCCACCTAAATTTTAATTGAAACCAGAGGGGGAGGTCGTCCATGCTTCACTTCAGCTCAAGGATGATTAAATAATTGATTATCACCATACAATTAAATCCAATGGGGGTGGAAATTCAATTAATCTTATAACATTTCAAATATGTTGTAAGTGTGGTCACTCAATAACTAATTGTTGACATTAACATGATCTAAATTTCATAAGTATAACAAAGCCTCGGGCCCTCATTGTTGTCAATAACACCCAACAATAAGTCTTACCTACCAATTGGGGCTTAAACTTCAGAGCTAACTCCTACCTAACCTCTAATCTAATACAACTGTAGAAAACAACTTCATACAATGATCCAAACATCTCTTTTAAAAATGACTAGATCCTACCTACCTCACACGTTGGCCAGGGCATCCTCCCTCACTGTACCAATAAGTTACTCAAGTAATTCCCTTAGGCCCCAAACTTGTCTCAAAATTTTATATATATCAAACAAACCCATGACTGATAGATAATTCATGCATTATACTATTTGATGGGTTCTCGGATACTAGATAAAAACATTGGGAGGATAATTTTCAAATGTCCACGCCATAGAGGTTTACACTCAATTAAATCATCTTCACTATTTTACAACTTCAACAGTCATCTAGATATGTTTTCTACCAAAATTATTACAGCTCTCTAACACAAATGACTTGACCATCTACAAGCCGTGACACTCTCAAGCAATTAACACTCACAACCTTCTTACACTAGCTCTCAACCCTGGCTAAAATATTAGCAATTTCAATGCCTTTCTTCATAGGATATTGACAAACATTGCCTACGTCCAATAACCTAAAGGGATTTTTGGCACTAATGTATTTCTCCTTAAAAAGGCCATCTATGGTTTTGGAACACACCTCATCAATGGTTCTCCATATTTACAAATCACATGTAGCAACGTGGCTTCACCCCCAATCAGACCGATCTATCACTCTTCATGTATCAAGAACAAATTAAAGAAAAACTAGTCACCTTCTTTTATACATGAAAATATCTTCTACACCGGAAAGGACACCACTCTCAAGGCCATTTTCTCCACAATCTTCAACAAACCTTCCTAATAAAAGGTCTTGGCTCCCCAGACAACTATTGGAATCCATCTAAATAAAATTAAGCGTGTACACTAAATTCTTGATAAAGCAAGTATGGACAATTGTAAACTAGCTCTCACCTCGCTCTCCTCCCATCAAAACAGCCTCTACTAGCTAAAAAGAACCATTTCTTGAACCTCATATTTATTGGTAGCTTTCAAACTCCTTATAATATCTGACCATTACATAACCAAATCTTGTATTCCTTGCTAATGCCTATGCCAATTTATGCCCAAGCAAACTGATCACCACTATTAATTACTCAAATGAGCTCTGTGATACATCACTACAACACACAACACTCAGCCTTCAAGCTTTTACCAACTTAGAATGGCAAGAAACCCAATCAATTGGAATTCCACATCGGGTTACTACANAGTTCGAACCAAGGTTTAAATAATATTTGAACTAAATTTTGAATTAAGTTTAATTTGAATATGAGTCCAAAATCAAGTTTAAACTAGCTCAAATAAGTCTAAATTTTGTTTAGCTTTAACCAATTATAGAGGGCTTTAGCTTCAATAAATAATGTGTGAAAATAAATGATTATTCTGCATTGAAACTGATTTAGTATGGAATAAAATTTCAGATATATTTCTCCAAATAAGTATATAATGAAATTATTTGGCTAATTATATATGTCTATTATAAGGCATATAAAGTCAAATTTCCCAATGTTGGCATAACAATTTTTTTTTTATTTTTTTATAAGGGGGTTGAAATTTGAAATCTTCTTGCCATGTTCCTCTTCTTTATGATATATTCTCATTCTTTATACATATGTATAAATTTTCTATGCCCATAAAGCAACTTAAGAACAAGACTGATATTAGTTGGAATTAATGATACTTATTAAAAATATAGTCACTGTGATGCTAATAGATATTTCTATTAAAATGAAAAAAACCCACTCTTGTAGTCCTAACATATGCCTTTCTTGTTCATAAATAGGGATGAAAAAAGGGAAAACATAACTTAGAATGTAAAATTAAATTTAGAAACAAACACATGCCATAATTAATCCTTGAATTATGATGTCCTAGCGTAACACATTCAGAAATTTGTTTTGTCACTAACACCATAATAGGCCATTGAGAAACATTTTCATATTATACAAGTTTAATTGAGTCTTGATTTTAATGGTTAATGCTTTAACTCCTAACTATAAGATCATCCATCATATTATTGCTCCCTTAGAATAAATTAAATTATTCATATAATTCTACTATTGTATTAAGAATTTATTCCTTTTTAATCAATTTTTAATATCTATAATTATGTTCATGCTTATTTTATAAGGTATATGAAATAGATTTTATACTTCTAAAAAATCATTGGTGAGTATTCCATGGATTCAAAACTATAAACTTGATAGAAATATTTATGTGAGAATGCCAGCAAGCAATGTTGCCCATGTGATTCATGGGTGTGATAACTACACATTTGTTGATCTCAATTAAACACTGATAACCATCATACACTCAGCTTCCCTGCAAATTCAATTCATAATATCACCTTCTTGCTATATAATACATATGATTTTTACTNAATATGAAATAGATTTTATACTTCTAAAAAAATCATTGGTGAGTATTCCATGGATTTAAAACTATAAATTTAATAGAAATATTTATGTGAGAGTGCCAGCAAGCAATGTTGCCCATGTGATTCATGGGTGTGATAACTACACATCTGTTCATCTCAATTAAACACTGATAACCATCATACACTCAGCTTCCCTGCAAATTCAATTAATAATATCACCTTCTTACTATATAATACATATAATTTTTACTTAAATAATCTTATAGAATTATATTTGTTCTTATGTTTGATTTTTCCTATAACTTATTTCTTCTAATTCAACATGATATCAGAGTATTCTTCCGCCTACAACATATATTTCACCTCCATTTTAATTCTTATCTACTTTGAAATCACTCCTGTGAAATATAGCCTTTCATTTGTATTCCCTNGTTTGATTTTTCCTATAGCTTATTTCTTCTAATTCAACATGATATCAGAGTATTTTTCTGCCTACAACATATATTTCACCTCCATTTTAATTCTTATCTGCTTTGAAATCACTCCTGTGAAATATAGCCTTTCATTTGTATTCCCTCCTAGTCTTCATCTCTCAAATATATTCAACTCTCATCAGTAATTAACACCTTAAGTCTACAAATAAATGGCCTAGTCATACCCCCTCCACTCAAATTTCTCATGAACAATCTCAAAAACTCCTTCATAACCAACCTTACATAAGATGCTTACCTTGCCTAAGAATCTTAGATATTCAAACTCTATAAAGTTAATGGATTTGAAGGATATCTTTATGGAAGCATAA
The DNA here is from genome assembly GCA_002079205.1 of Phalaenopsis hybrid cultivar. Lineage (NCBI taxonomy): Eukaryota > Viridiplantae > Streptophyta > Magnoliopsida > Asparagales > Orchidaceae > Phalaenopsis > Phalaenopsis hybrid cultivar. The sequence continues at coordinate 765,339 of JXCR01147333.1, forward strand.
ATAACCCCCCTAACACCTTGACACTAATGTAAGTGCCATCTAAGCCAAATCAGATCATCTTCTTTAGAATCTAATATATCAAAGTATTATCATAACACTCTTGCAAGAATCTTCCCCTCCTTACTCTCTTATGTGCTCTCTCTTAAAAAAAGCTCATACTTTTTTAATACATTCAATCTAGACTAGTTCGGCTAAATAAAAATCTTCATAATGTACACATGACAACATGTGCCTTAACTCAATACCTGTCATATATAAAAAGCAAGATATATGTTGTTCCAACCACTAGAAATCCACTGCCTCCAAAAGACATAATTTACTTTACATTCAATGATGTTCCTGCTAATTGTTAGCCATTCAAAACAACCATCAAAATCTACACCCAATCAACCTAAATGACTTCTACTCCTTGTTGTGTAGTGAAGAAATAAATTGAGCTATGAAAGATATGAGAGAATTTCCATTATATTAACACCCACCTTAATTTTAATTGAAACCAGAAGGGGAGGTCGTCCATGCTTCACTTCAGCTCAAGGATGATTAAATAATTGATTATTACCATACAATTAAATTCAATGGGGGTGGAAATTCAATTAGTCCTATAACACATCAAATCTGTTGTAAGTGTGGTCACTCAATAACTAATTTTTGACATTAACATGATCTAAATTTCATAAGTATAACGCAGCTTCGGGCCCTCATTGTTGTCAATAACATCCAACAATGAGTCTCACCTACCAATTGGGGCTTAGACTTCAGAGCTACCTCCTACCTAACCTCTAATCTCATACAACTGTAGAAAACAACTTCATACAATGATTCATACATCTCTTTTAAAAATGACTAGATCTTACCTACCTCACACGTTGGCCAGGGCATCCTCCCTCACTGTACCAATAAGTTACTCAAGTAATTCCCTTAGGCCCCAAACTTGTCTCAAAATTTTATATATATCAAACAAACCCATGACTGATAGATAATTCATGCATTACACTATTTGATGGGTCCTCAGATACTAGATAAAAACATTGGGAGGATAGTTTTCAAATGTCCACGCCATAGAGGTTTACACTCAATTAAATCATCTTCACTATTTGACAACTTCAACAGTCATCTAGATATGCTTTCTACCAAAATTATTACATCTCTCTAACACAAACGACTTGGCCATCCACAAGCCGCGACACTCTCAAGCAAAGATCGATCCAATACCCTCCTCAAGAACCACCAACAACAAATTCATTTCAACACTATTGTATCTCCAAAATTATATATCTCCCCTTCTCACAGTCCACCTCTAATAGTAGTTCTTCTCTTCGCCTTATTATTATAGATGTGTGAGGACCCTTTCCCAACCGTCTCTTCTTAGACAAAGCTACTATGTATTTTGTCTTGATGATTAAATAATCTTTTGTTGGTTGTATTTGTCAATAAGGAAATATGACACTTTATAAAACTTTTTTTGAGTTCAAAATAATGGTTGATAAACAATACAATTCTCACTTTTAAATAATTCAATCTAATAATGGTAATGAATATATGAACACAAACTTCTCTACAATATTAAAGAACATTGGCATCGTACATCAATATAACTATCCAATCACACTAGAATAAAATGAAATAGTAGATCGCCAATATTGAAACCTTGTCAAAATTGTTAGAACATTTCTCATCAAATCTACTAAAATTTTTTTGGCAGACATAATCCTGATAGGTAATGATCTTATCAAATGTCTATCTTCCTCTACAACTCAAATGCTCTCTCCATATCACTCCTAAATAATAAAATGCCTACCCATTCACATCTTAAAATCTTTAGCTTTAAATGCTTGTCTTGGCTACATCCCTATCAAACACAATAACTCTCCCAATTGTCCAAAAGCTGCATTTTCCTCAGCTACACTACAACACAAAAAGGAGATACCAAAGCGATTAACCTCTCTGAAGTAGAATATACATCTCTATACACATAATTTTCAATGAAGATGTTTTCTTTTATTCTCAACATAAGTTGAATACTACACCTACTTGAATTCTGCAATCCCCTCCACCACTCACACTCATCCCTATCTCAATAGCTCCACACACTATTTCCTCTCCCCTAACACTTAGGCACTAGTACTCCCCTCGCTTATGGATTTCTCTCTTCTCAATCTCATTCCTCCAAACACATCTTCACAATAACCTACCTTAGAGCAATTTAGACCAAAATAAATCATCATCCTATACAAACTCTTCTGAAAGATGGCATCACTTGTTGTAAAATATTTTTAACCTACTGCACACCAAATATCCTACTAATCTCACCTACTTTTTAGCAGTGATCAAATATCAGCTCAAGCACCAAGTAATGTCCATGAAATTTAAGTATTTACAAACTTAAGGCATCAGGGAGCCTGTTCTTCCTCCCACGCATCAAAACATTCTATGGTGTAAATGAACTTACGAAACCAAGTATCACAAAGATGAAAATAAGATCATGTACAAAGATTTTTTGGTTGCAAAAGGTTTTAATCAAGAACATAATCATGATTATACTTAAACATTTAACCCTATAGTTAAATTCTCAACAATTCACAGCCTTCTTACACTAGCTCTCAACCCCGACTAAAATATTAGCAATTTCAATGCCTTTCTTCATAGGATATTGACAAACATGCCTACATCCAATAACCTAAAGGAATTTTTGGCACTAATGTATTTCTCCTTAAAAAGGCCATCTATGGTTTTGGAACACACCTCATCAATGGTTCTCCACATTCACAAATCACATGTAGCAACATGGTTTCACCCCCAATCAGATCGATCTATCACTCTTCATGTATCAAGAACAAATTAAAGAAAAACTAGAAACCTTCTTTTATACATGAAAATATCCTCTACACCAGAAAGGACACCACTCTCATGGCCATTTTCTCCACAATCTTCAACAAAACTTCCTAATAAAGGGTCTTGACTCCCCAGACACCTATTGGAATCCATCTCAATAAAATTATGTGTGTACACTAAATTCTTGATAAAGCAAGTATGGACAATTGTAAACTAGCGCTCACCTCGCTCTCCTCCCATCAAAACAACCTCTACTAGCTAAAAAGAACCATTTCTTGAACCTCATATTTATTGTTAGCTTTCGAACTCTTTATAATATCTCACCATTACATAACCAAATCTTGTATTCCCTTCTAATGCCTATGCCAATTTATGCCCAAGCAAACTGATCACCACTATTAATTACTCAAATGAACTCTGTGATACATCACTACAACACACAACACTCAGCCTTCAAGCTTTTACCAACTTAGATTGGCGAGAAACCCAATCGATTGTAAGTCCACATTGGGTTACTACATCTTCCTAGGCCAAAGTCATATATCATGGAGTGCCAAAAAGCAAATGAGAATGGCTCGCTCTTCCACTGAAGCAGAATATGAAATTGATACCTCTGCATCTGTAGAAATCTTTTATATACATCGATTGTTAAAAGAACTAGGAGTCCCCACAACAAAACCAACTTCACTTCTCTATGACAACATATCTACTAGTGCTTGTCAACAATCCTTTGTATCATGTGTGCATAAAAAATATAGAAGTATATCATCATTTTATATGTGATTGTATTAAATCTCAAATCATATTAACACATCACAATCAAGATCAATTATGAAGAACTATTTACCAATCTCCTCTCTTCAACATAGCTCATCCATCTCCGTTCTAAGCCCACAATTAATCCAAGACAGATAATTATCTTGCATGGCAATGATATAAAACAGAATAAATCATTCTCCAAACTCTTTAGCATATACAATAGCATTAGGTTCTTGTCTCCACATCTGCTCATCCCAACCGAATACTGAAAATCATGTAAAACATTTCGTAACAGAAAGATACTATAGCTTCCCTATAAATACCATTTACTATGTCACCTTCAGTTAGTAGAATACATAATACCTAATACTTAAATGATCTTACAGAATCCTCTCTATTCTTCTATTTAGTTTTTGCTATAACTTAATCATGTTAACTCAATATGGCGCACCTGCCCTTGCCTATCACACAAGTTCCAAGGTCTGCTTGCTTGTTGTTAGGTGAGAGTTCTCTAAAGTTTATATTAAGAATGCAGTATCCACAGTCAAGGCAACTTTTTTAGTGGCATGTTACTTCAATTATTTATCCGGTGAGTTTTTATATATGTAATTTTATACTCAACTAAAAGCACATTAATACTAATTTGATGAATACTAATGTTCAAGTGTTGTGTATGAAATAATCCCTGCAAATGGAACATTACTACTAATAATTGTGCAATAGAAAAATAAAAATATAAGTGAGTCAAATTACCAGTAGGAACATTGGAAGCAACATNGGTGGCACATGTGTGTGGGAAAATTAAAGCTTATCATGCATGTAACTCTTCCTCCTTTCTTTATTTTTTTCTGAGTGAGTCATCAAGAATATTATTATGTTTCATCCAACTTAATTATAATTATTACAAATTTAGCTTAGATATCTAAAATATTGCTCTAATTGTTTTTTCGTTTAAAAGAAGCTCAAATCAAATCAAACAAGCTAGTTAATAAGCCAAGCCCAGCTCTGATGGAACTATAATCAAGTTAAGGTTGTACTAGAATGAGCTAAACTAAGACTAGATTAAAATTTATAAGCAAATATATAGTGCATATTCCCATAAAAAGTTCTATTTTCCCATGAATTTGTCAGTCAAAGTTGTCAAAGGTTGCTCTTCCAAGTACAAAAAAAATAAAAGTAAAAAAAAAAAAAAATTATCAGATGCACCCATCAAAGTATACCAAAGCTAATTGTTACCTGAAACTTTAGAAAACTTAATGTTCTTAAAGATGTATCTCTTCCCCTAATTGGAGTCCATGACTNAAGAATGCAGTATCCACAGTCAAGGCCACTTTTTTAGTGGCATGTTACTTCAATTTTTTACTCAACTAAAAGCATAACACATTAATTTGTTACATAGATAACACTCTAAATAATCCTATTTACAAATCTATCAATCTCTTTCATCTATTTTTCATATTATTCATTTTTATCAAATTCTCCCTGATTCGGCTGTGGCACATGTAAAAGCATTAAGTTCAATAGTTCAAAAAAAACAGATGAATACTAATTTGATAAATAATAATGTTTCAAGTGTTGTGTATGGAATAATCCCTGCAAATGGAACATTACTGCTAATAATTGTGCAATAGAAAAATAAAAATATAAGTGAGTCAAATTACCAGTAGGAACATTGGAAGCAACATTTGATAGGAGAAGCACAACAAGAGCGAGCATAGCCATTCCAGTTGCATGGTTAATCCTAGCATGAGGTTCCATGAAGTTCCAAAAAACACTTGGTATTCCCGTTCTGTTGAATCCTTCTACAGTGATGAACATCCCGCAGAAGAATATTAATAAAGAATATGAAACCTGAAGATAGTTTGGGAACAAGAGTGTCAGGATGCAAAAANCAGCCATTCCAGTTGCATGGTTAATCCTTGCATGAGGTTCCATGAAGTTCCAAAAAACACTAGGTATTCCCGTTCTGTTGAATCCTTCTACAGTGATGAACATGCCGCAGAAGAATATTAATAAAGAATATGAAACCTGAACATAATTTGGGAACAAGAGTGTCAGGATGCAAAAAATGATTAAATGCGTAAGAATTGCCTCACATACCAACCAATTCTTATGTATCTGTATGTCTAACATCTAAATTTTATTTTCTATGTTTATACCACCCAAATCTTTCATCTCATAATAAAAATATCATTATTTTAACTTTTAATATATATATATATACATACATACATGGATAAGGTGGCATATGTGTGTGTGCCTGTGTGTGTGGGAAATTGAAGCTTATCATGCATGTAACTCTTCTTCCTTTCTTTATTTTTTTCTGAGTGAGTCATCAAGAATATTATTATGTTTCATCAAACTTAATTATAAGTATTACAAATTTAGCTTAGATATCTAAAGAATTGCTCTAATTGTTTTTTTGTTTAAATGAAGCTCAAATCAAATTAAACAAGCTAGTTAATAAGCCAAGCCCAGCTCTGATGGAACTATAATCAAGTTAAGGTAGTACTAGAATGAGCTAGACTAAGATTAGATTAAAATTTATAAGCAAATATATAGTGCATATTCCCATAAAAAGTTCTATTTTCCCATGAATTTGTCAGTCAAAGTTGTCAAAGGTTGCTCTTCCAATTACAAAAAAATAAAAAAACTTGTCAGATGCACCCATCAAAATATACCAAAGCTAATTGTTACCTGAAACTGAAGTTGTTAGGGATTTAGTTAGAAAACTTAATGTACTTAAAAATGCATCTCTTCCCCTAATTGGAGTCCATGACTTTTTCATATATTTTGATAGCTATGGGCTCTATAAATCTATTAATTTCACAGCAAGCATTCCTTTACTCATGCTTTATAATTTAAATTGTGTGAGGTCTTTGAGAAAATAAGTATAATTCACATTTTTTATTACATTAATTTATACTTTTTGACAATAGCATAGCAAAATTTCCAAGCCTCTTTCTCTAAGCTCCCTTCTTCCTCTCTTCCTTTTTTGGTTTTCATTGGCTTGGTCCATATTTGGAACTAAAATTTATGGTGATATATGTCAGAATTACTGTAGAATGAAGGAAAAAATACAAATNTTGTTTTCATTGGCTTGGTCAATATTTGGAACTAAAATTTATGGTGATATATGTCAGAATTACTGTTGAATGAAGGAAAAATACAAATTTCTGACAGGCTTATCTTTTTCTTTCATAAACCATTATAGAGAATTCCACTTCTGAATAACATGAACAAGATGAACTACGCACAGGTTACTAAAATAAGTATAGTTTGAGTTTGAAATAATATAAGTTTTGCATAATTACCTTATCAAGACAAGGCCCAGCATCCCTAAAATCAATAACAATGAGANATACAAATTTCTGACAGGCTTATCTTTTTCTTTCATAAACCATTATAGAGAATTCCACTTCTGAATAAAATGAACAAGATGAACTACGCACTGGTTACTAAAATAAGTATATAATTTAAAATAATATAAATTTTGCATAATTACCTTATCAAGACAAGGCCCAGCATCCCTAAAATCAATAACAATGAGAACAAGCGCAGCAGTAATTGCAGTCCAAGACATGTTTAGCCCTACCAACAGAGCAGCCAACATCCCAATAGTAACCAAATACACACACCCTTTCAAGCACAAAGCCTTCCTGCTCATGCTCTTCTTCTCCACCTCAGCCCCAATCATCAAGCTCGTCTCTCTCCCACCACTCATCTGAACGCTGTTCTTCTCCTCTTCATCTCCCCCAACCTCCACTTGTGAATTCTGATTCGAAAGGTGTGACATTCTTGCAGGAGAAAACTTATGAAACAGGACCTCACCATCCACCACAGTTTCTTCAACCACCTCCTCTTCGTCCTTCACAGGGGACAAGGATTTCCAATACATACACAATAGAATTATGGTGTTTATCACTATCCCAGCAACCATTGCAGGAAGGATTCCTACTAGGAATTTTCCAAATGAGATCTTACTCTGTACTGCAATAACTAGATTCTGAGGATTACCAATGGGAGTTGTGGTGGAACCAATATTGGCACTTGAGGCAAGAGCAAGCAAAAAAGGTTTTGGCGGGAGCTTGTTTTGCTTTGCGAGTTTAAGAACGAATTCTGTTAAAACAATGCAGGTGGTGTCATTTGTGAACAGAGCGCTTGAAAAAGCTGAAATGATGCAGATTCTGCAGAGCAGGTCTCTGCCACCCTTGGATTTCCATGAAAGAAGCTGACTCAAGTATTTGAACATGTGGGCTTTTTCAAGGTAGATGCTGACAACCATGGTGCCGAAGAGGAGGCTGAGGATGGGCATGTCGATGGATGAGTAGGCTTGTTCAGGAGTTATGACACGGAAGATGACCATGAGAAGGGCGCCAAGGAGGGAGCCTGCTGTTCTTCCGATGGGAAGGAAAGGGACTGCTGGGAAGACTGCAAGTATCCAGAATATGCCAAAGGAAATGGAACCTAGCACTACCTCAGCTGTAGCAGCAAGGGCCATTTTGTGCTGAAGAGTTACCCAAGTAAATTGCAGTTCAATTTACAGTTTGAGATTATAGAAAGTAATCAGTGAGTTGGATGAAGCTTGTTTGGAGATTGAAGGTACCCAGCTGTTGCAAGAATAGGGAAGTTATTATAATGGAAATGAGTACCTACTTGAATTTTTCTGTGGGCAGATATATTATCTAAAGCATGATTTCTTGCCAAGGAGACGCTAGCTTCATGGAAGAGTGGGGTGGTGTTTTAGAAGTACCATGTTTTGGTTGTTTATTGAGATTTCCTGGCTTCCTTTATGCGCTTATATAGAATTTTGAGTTTTATTAATGGGGAGAGTTGAGTGCTGTTTATGGTATTTTTTTGCTGAATTTGGAAGATTTGATTGAAGCCTTAGTGATAATTTTTGTTGGTTGGGTACAGATGATGGATGAGATTTGAGCACGTCACTGTATAATTAACTACTATATTTATTACCTAAATTTTGTGGGTCCCATTTTGTCTCGTAAGAAAGTTATGACCACAAGGATTGTGGCTTCAAAATGAAGCTTCGAGCACATGAATTAAATGTTTTGATTGTTATATCAAGCTGTTAATAGTCATTTGATTGCGATTTGTGTGTCATTGTATTATCGGCTCTCTTTTAATTTTTCCTTCAAACGAATATTGCTAAAATTATAAATAACCCTCTTTTGATTTGTGCAAGACACACTCCACTTGTAATCTCTTATGAGATATAGTGAATTCTCCTCATTTGCTCGTGATTTTTTCTATCTTGGATTTCCACTTAAAATATTTATGTTCTTTGATTTTTGTTTATTTCATTATTTGTTCTATCGATTTAATATTAAATTACAACAAGTGGTATTCGAGTCATACTTGATTTCGATGATGAACATAGTAAAGTATAACATTCCTCGTTTAGATTGCAACAATAAATTTTCTCTTTGGTAGGTTAAGATGAGAGGAGTCTTAGCACAGATAGATCTTAACGATGTGCCACGCGGGTTTGAAAGGAAGCCCTCATCATGAATGTTGGAGGAGAAGCAACGAAAAGATTGAAAGGTTCTTTCTCAAATTCATTTTCATCTATCAAATCAAAATCTACTTGATGTTTGAAGAAAAGACTGTCGCCATGTTATGACTCAAATTAAAGCAATTGCGCATACAAAAAAATATGACCAGTAAGTTGCACTTAAAGCAGTGTTTACACTCTCATAGAATGATAGAAGATGTATCTATTAATTGTCTTTAAGGAAATTGTCTTTGATTTGAAAGTCATAGAAGTTAAGTATGACGAAGAAGAGTTGATATTAATCTTATTATGCTCTCTGTCTTCATCATATATAACATTTAAAGATAAAATCTTGTGTGGGTGAGAGACACTAACTCTAGATGAAGTATATGATGCTTTACTTTCTAAGAAGAATATGAATCAACTTTTGGATGAACTTGTTGCTCAAGGAGAAGACCTTGTCGTTCAAGATAGAACTGAAAATAAGAGTTTTGGTGCTCATACAAAGAGTATATCAAAATCTGGAAATAATGAATAGATATACAATTACTGTAAGAAAAATGAACACATCAAATCTGAATGTTACACATTATAGAATAAAAATAGAAAGACAACTTCAAATCAGAAGGGCAAACAATCAGATCATTCTGGTGAAGCTAGTGTTGTTGAAGAAGCTATTAATGATGGTGAAATCCTTGACGTCTCCAAAGGAGAATCTTGTAATGATTGGGTTCTTGATTCAGCTTGCACATTTCATATGTGTCCTATTAGGGATTGTTTTTCAACATATGAATAGTGTCAAAGGTTATCATGTTAATGGCTAATAATGATCCTTATATGATAATCAGTGTCGTAACTACTAGAATCAAAATGTTTGACGGAGACTTGGAGATATGAGACATGTCCTAGATCTGAAAAGGAATCTAATTTCTTTAATTAATCTTGATGTTAATTGGTAAAAGTACTTTGGTGATGGTGGAGTTTTGAAGATAGGCAAAAGATCTCTTATTATGATGAAAGGATAGATGAAGGTTGTAGGGTTATATGTCTTGCAAGTTTTTATTGTGGTAGGTGATGTAGCAGTTACTACGTCTTTCATATTAGAAGATGAAGCAACCAAACTTTGGTATATGCGCATTGAACATATGAGTGAGAATGGGATGACTTAACTGAGCAAAAAGAAGACCTCTAAATTGTCAAATCATTACAAAATTGAAGGTGTGTGAACATTGTGTGTTTGAGAAACAAAAATGAGTTAAGCTCAATACTGATATTCACATACTAATGAAATAGTAGACTACATTCATTTTGTCCTTTGGGAACCATTTACACTACATTTGAAGGATGTGTCAGATATATCTTGTCGTTCATTGATGATTTCTAAAAAAAGTTTGGGTTTTCTTTTGAAGCAGAAGAGTGATATTCTTACAACATTTAAGGAATTAAATATCATGATTGAGAAGCAGATTGAAAAGAAAAACAAATGTCTTTGCACTAATAATGGGTTGGAGTTATATTCAGGAAATTTAATGTCTATTTCAAATCAGAAGGAATTATAAGAGACTTCACAGTCCGACACACACCTCAGCAAAATGGTGTAGCAAAGTGAATGAATAAAACTATAATGGAGAAGTTTCATTGCTTACTCTCCATTGCCAAGCTACCTAAACCATTTTGGGTTGAAGTTGCTTCTACAACTTGCTAATTGGTGAATCCTCTCCTTCCATTGCTATTGACAAGAAAAAATTATAGGATATTTGATCAATTTATCCTAAAGATTACTCTAATTAAGGAAGTTTTCATTGTTCTGCATATGTTCATTTTAATAATGATTAGAGCCTAGATTTATAAAGTAAGTATTTCTTGGTTATAAAATTAGAGTAAAAGGTTATAAGTTATGGCATTGAAAAACCATGAAAGTGATCATTAATAGAGATGTTATATTTGATGAGTCTATGATGTTACATAAAATATCTATTATAGAATCTAAAAATGATGATCATAAGGAAATGTCTAGCAGAGAAGTGGAACTTCATATTGCAACAGGTACATCCTTGGGCATAACTTCTGAGTCAAATTTAGAAAATCATGATGACTTTGTTTTCCCACCACACAACGACAACCATCACATTAATTTAATTTCAAGAATAGAACAAGAAAAGAAATTAAGCCTCCGTAGAGGTATGTTAAGGCTAATTTGGTTGCTTATGCTATAAATGTAGATGAAGGTAATAAGTGTGGTGAAGAGCCTTCTAGCTATAAAGAAGTTATGAATTCAATTGAAACTAATAAGTGGATGATGGCTATGCAAGAGGAGATTGAATCCCTACATAAAAATAAAACTTGGGATTTAGAAAAATTACCTCAATGCAAGAAAGTTGTTCATTTATAATGGGTGTTTAAGAAGAAGGAAGGTACACTAGGAGTTAAAGATGCCCAAAATAAGGCTAGGCTTGTTGGAAAGTGAATCAGACAAATTCCAAGTGTAGAATTTATTGATTTTTTCTCTCTAGTTGTCAAACATAGCTTAATTTGAGCTTTACTTGCTATTGTGGTTATGTATGATCTTGAGCTTCGGCAGTTAGATGGATTGTTTTTTTTTTTTTTTTTTTTTTTTTTTTTTTTTTTTTTTTTTTTTTTTTTTTTTTTTTTTTTTTTTTTTTTTTTTTTNAAGAGAACATCTATATGTAGCAGCCTAAGGGTTTCATGGCTATAGAAAAAGAAGATCATGTTTGTTGGTTAAGGAAATCTCTGTACGATTTGAAACAGTTTCCTAGGAAATGGTATAAGATGTTTGACTCTTTCATGATTGCTAATAATTTTAAGAGAAGTTGTTTTGATAGTTGTGTTTACTTTAAGAAAAATACTAATGGATTATTTATCCACTTGCTCTTATATATCGATAATATGTTGATAGCTGATAAGGATTAAGAAGGTATCTAGACATTAAAAGCTCGACTTAACAGTGAGTTTGAAATGAAAGATTTGGGAGCTACAAAGAAAATACTTGGCATGGAGGTTCAAAGCGATGCAAATGCAGGTAAATTATTTCTAAGTCAAAACTAGTACATTGAAATAGTATTAAATAGATTTAATATGCAATATGCCAAGCATGTTATTACTCTATTAGCTGCGCATTTCAGACTTTCATCAGCATTGTGTTTACAATCTGACAATGAGATTAAATATATGTCTCAAGTTTTATATTCCATTGTAGTGTGATCTCTCATGTATACTATGATATGTTCTCATCCAAATTTATCATATGTAGTCAGTGTAATTAGTAGATATATTAATAATCTGGTTAAGGAATATTAGAAAGTAGTTCACTGGATCCTCAGGTATCTATGTGGAACAAAAGATGTTTTTTTGTAGTCCGGGTTACTTACATGATTGGAGATCTTGATAGAAGGAGATCACTTACATGATACATGTTTATTATTGGTGGATGTGTGATTAACTTGAAGGCTACTTTACAAACAATAGATACAATATCTACAACTGAAGTTGAGTACATGACAATTATTGAAGCTTGCAAAAAAGCTCTCTAGTTGAAAGGCCCAATTGCATAGCTTAGTAAGGATTTGAAAATAACAACATTGCTGTGTGATAGTCAGAGTGTTGTTTATCTCGGCAAAGATCAAATATTTCATGAAAGAACTAAGCACATTAATGTTCGATATCACTTGGTTCGTGAAGTTATCGATCGTGGGGATATTGTTGTGAGCAAGATCAGTACCCATGATAATTCAAAGAATATCATCACTAAAGCACTTCTAATAGCTAAGTTTGAATATTGCTTAAACTTGGTTGGTTTATGATCATTAGAGCTTTGAGGAGAGGTGGAGAAGGTTTTATTCGTTACATTCTTTGGAAATTCGTGTCAAGATAGAGATTGCTAAATTTATGACTTAATTTTTTTGGATCTTTCTTCGTCTCATAAGGAAATTATGACCACACGAATTGTGAATTCAAAATGAAATTTTGAGCAAACATATTGAAGGTATTGGCCGTTATATCAAGCTTATAATAGTTTTTAGAATGCAATCCGTGCATTATTATTTTATTGGCTCTCTTTTAATTATTTCCTTTAAAGAGGTATTGCTAAAACTATGCATATCTCTCTTCTGTTTTGTGCAAGACATACTCTATTTCTAATATCTTATTTGATGTAATGAATTCTCCTCGTCTGCCTGTGATTTTTTCATATTGGGTTTTCCATGTAAAATTTGTATCTTTTTTTGTTTCATTATTTGTTGCATCGATTTAATATCAAATTATAATAATAACCTTATGTGAGTCTCATTTGTCATCTAAACATCTTTGTAGTGGCACCCAATTCCTATGTAGTTACATACCAAACATCTCAACTTTGCTACTTTTTCCATTAATATCACCAAATTCTTTCATATCACATAAAAATACCACTAGTTTAATATTTAAAAAACAAAATATACCTTTACGTGCATAGTTACTATAGCATGCATGTAAAAATTTTGAATTTCGGTGTGTGTATGGGGGGCCGGGGGGCGCATGGGAAAGGGGTTCTTGTGATTCTTTATTTTATGTGTAAAAGTGTGTAAACATGAAAAAATTATTACACACAGACAGACACCGTATGCATCCCAATTCTGACAGTAATCAGGTGATCTACAGTCAGGATGTATTTCGGTAGGCCCCACCAAAAATTTAAAAAAAAAACTGAAATATATCCTAACCGTAGATCACCGTGATCTACGGTCAGGATCGGACACCACATGCAGAGATGCATGCGGTGTCCGCATGCAATAATTTCTCGTAAGCATGAGTGTGTGACACATTGTTGATTTTTTATGTAGATATTTTGTTTGGTATTATGTCACCTTTCTTTCTCAAGCTTCTCTTTCTTATTTCTTACCATGATCTATATATAATGCATGATATTACCTGTTAAAATTTTAAATTGTTTGGATGACAAAAGGCTGCCTTATAATAGCATTATCCTGTTAAGCTACTAATGGGATGCCCATTTTGAATGCCCACTAGTTCACATTATAAAATACCTAAATGTCCACACATTTGTGTTTGCAGACAAAATACAAGTTTAAGAAAATAATTTTCTTATTTGTGTGTGAATATTGAATGTCATGTGAGAAATTTTATGGGATTTCATACCTCATATTATTTTTCTNTGAGTTTGAAAGGAAGCCCTCATCATGAATGTTGGAGGAGAAGCAATGTAAAGATTGAAAGGTTCTTTCTCAAATTTGTTTTCATCTATCAAATCAAATTCTACTTGATGTTTGAAAAAAAGACCGTCACCATGTTATGACTCAAATTAAAGCAATTGCGCATACAAAAAAGTATGACCAGTAAGTTGCACTTAAAGCAGTGTTTACACTCTCATAGTTAGAAGATGCATCTATTAATTGTCCTTAAGAAAATTGTCTCTGATTTGAAAGTCATAGAAGTTAAGTATGACGAAGAAGAGTTGACATTAATCTTATTGTGCTCACTGTCTTCATCATATATAACATTTAAAGATAAAATCTTCTGTGGGTGAGAGACATTAACTCTAGATGAAGTATATGATGCTTTACTTTCTAAGAAGAATATAAATCAACTTTTGGATGAACTTGTTGCTCAAGGAGAAGACCTTATCGTTCAAGATAGAACTGAAAATAGGAGTTTTGGTGCTCATACAAAGAGTATATCAAAATCTAGAAATAATGAGTAGATATGCAATTACTGTAAGAAAAGTGAACACATCAAATCTGAATGTTACACATTATAGAATAAAAATAGAAAGACAACTTCAAATCAAAAGGGCAAACAATCAGATCATTCTGGTGAAGCCAGTGTTGTTGAAGAAGCTATTAATGTTGGTGAAATCCTAGTTGTCTCCAAAGGAGAATCTTGTAATGACTGGGTTCTTGATTCAGCTTGCACATTTCATGTGTCCTATTAGGGATTATTTTTCAACATATGAATAGTGTCAAAGGTTATCATGTTAATGGCTAATAATGATCCTTATATGATAATCAATGTCGTAACTATTAGAATCAAAATGTTTGACGGAGACATTAGAACACTTGGAGATGTGAGACATGTCCTAGATCTAAAAAGGAATCTAATTTCCTTAATTCATCTTGATGTTAATTGGTATAAGTACTTTGGTGATGGTGGAGTTTTGAAGGTAGGCAAAAGATCTCTTATTATGATGAAAGGACAGAAGAAGGTTGTAGGGTTATATGTCATGCAAGTCCTTATTGTGGTAGGTGATGTAGCAGTTACTACGTCTTTCATATTAGAAGATGAAGCAACTAGACTTTGGTATATGCGCATTGAACATATGAGTGAGAATGGGATGACTTTACTGAGCAAAAAAAGACTTCTAAATGGTCAAAACATTACAAAATTGAAGGTGTGTGAACATTGTGTGTTTGAGAAACAAAAATGAGTTAAGCTTAATTATAAGAGACTTCACAGTCCGACACACACCTCAGCAAAATGGTGTAGCAGAGTGAATGAATAAAACTATAATGGAGAAGTTTCATTGCTTACTCTCTATTGCCAAGCTACCTAAACCATTTTGGGTTGAAGTTGCTTCTACAGCTTGCTAATTGGTGAATTTTCTCCTTCCATTGCTATTGACAAGAAAAAATTATAGGATATTTGATCAATTAATCCTAAAGATTACTCTAATTAAGGAAGTTTTCATCGTTCTGCATATGTTCATTTTAATAATGATTAGAGCCTGGATTTATGAAGTGTGTATTTCTTGGTTATTAAAGTAGAGAAAAAGGTTATAAGTTATGGCGTTGAAAAATCATGAAAGTGATCATTAATAGAAATGTTATATTTGATGAGTCTATGATGTTACATAAAATATCTATTATAGAATCTAAAAATGATGATCATAAGGAAATGTCTAGCATAGAAGTGGAACTTCATATTGAAACAACTACATCCTTGGGCATAACTTATGAGTCAAATTTAGAAAATCATGATGACTTTGTTTTCCCACCATGTTTGTTGGTTGAAGAAATCTTTGTACGATTTGAAACAGATTCCTAGGAAATGGTATAAGAAGTTTGACTCTTTCATGATTACTAAAAATTTTAAGAGAAGTTGTTTTGATAGTTGTGTTTACTTTAAGAAAAATACTAATGGGTTATTTATCTACTTGCTCTTATATATTGATAATATGTTGATAGCTGATAAGGATAAAGAATGTATCAAGACATTAAAAACTCGACTTAACAGTGAGTTTGAAATGAAAGATTTGGGAGCTACAAAAAAAATACTTGGCATGGAGGTTCAAAGTGATAGAAATGAAGGTAAATTATTTCTAAGTCAAAACTAGTACATTGAAATAGTATTAAATAGATTTAATATGCAAAATGCCAAGCATGTTATTACTCTATTAGCTGCGCATTTCAGACTTTCATCAGCT
Organism: Phalaenopsis hybrid cultivar; assembly: GCA_002079205.1. Lineage (NCBI taxonomy): Eukaryota > Viridiplantae > Streptophyta > Magnoliopsida > Asparagales > Orchidaceae > Phalaenopsis > Phalaenopsis hybrid cultivar. The sequence continues at coordinate 781,874 of JXCR01147333.1, forward strand.
TTGTGTTTACAATCTGAGAATGAGATTAAATATATGTCTCAAGTTTTATATTCCATTGTAGTGTGATCTCTCATGTATACTATGATATGTTCTCATCCAAATTTATCATATGCAGTCAGTGTAATTAGTAGATATATTAATAATCTGGTTAAGGAATATTGGAAAGTAGTTCACTGGATCCTCATTTATCTATGTGGAACAAAAGATGTTTGTTTGTAGTCCGGGTCACTTACATGATTGGAGATCTTGATAGAAGGAGATCACTTACATGATACATGTTTATTATTGGTGGATGTGTGATTAACTTGAAGGCTACTTTACAAACAATAGTGACATTATCTACAACTGAAGTTGAGTACATGACAATTATTGAAGCTTACATGTGATTCTTCTATGGAAGGGGCTTCTTGTGATTCTTTATTTTATGTGTAAAAGTGTGTAAACATGAGTGTGTGGCACCTTGTTGATTTTTGTATGTAGATATTTTGTTTGGTATTATGTCACCTTTCTTTCTCAAGCTTCTCTTTCTTATTTCTTACCATGATCTATATATAATGCATGATATTACCTGTTAAAATTTTAAATTGTTTGGATGACAAAAGGCTGCCTTATAATAGCATTATCCTGTTAAGCTACTAATGGGATGCCCATTTTGAATGCCCACTAGTTGACCTTATAAAATACCTAAAGGTCCACACATTTGTCTTTGCAGACAAAATACAAGTTTAAGAAAATAATTATCTTATTTGTGTGTGAATATTGAATGTCATGTGAGAAATTTTATGGGATTTCATACCTCATATTATTTTTCTACGTGCATTCAACAAAACAATATATATATATATATATATATATATATATATATATATATATATATATATATATATATATATANAACCCAAGTAAATTGCAGTTCAAGGTTGAGATAAATGACATAAAAAAAAAAAAGTTTACAGTTTGAGATTATAGAAAGTAATTAGTGAGATGGATGAAGATTGTTTGGAGATTGAAGGTACCCAGCTGTTGCAAGAATAGGGAAGTTATTATAATGGAAATGAGTACGTACTTGGATCTATCTGTGGGCAGATATATTATCTAAAGCATGATTTCTTGCCAAGGAGAGGCTAGCTTCACGGAAGAGTGGGGTGGTGTTTTAGCAGTACCATGTTTTGGTTGTTTATTGAGATTTACTGGCTTCCTTTATGCGCTTATATAGAATTTTGAGCTTTATTAATGGGGAGAGTTGAGTGCTGTTTATGGTATTTTTTTGCTGAATTTGGAAGATTTGATTGAAGCCTTAGTGATAATTTCTGTTGGTTGGGTACAGATGATGGATGAGATTTGAGCACGCCACTGTATAATTAACTGCTATATTTATTACCTGAATTTTATGGGTCCCATTTTATCTCATAAGAAAGTTATGACCACAAGGATTGTGGCTTCAAAATGAAACTTCGAGCACTCGAATTAAATGTTTTGATTGTTATATCAAGCTGTTAATAGTCATTGGATTGCAATTTGTGTGTCATTGTATTATTGGCTCTCTTTTAATTTTTCCTTATAAACGAATATTGCTAAAATTATAAATAACCCTCTTTTGTTTTGTGCAAGACACACTCCACTTGTAATCTCTTTTTTGATATAGTGAATTCTCCTCATTTGCTCGTGATTTTTTCTATCTTGGATTTCCACTTAAAATATGTATGTTCTTTGATTTTTGTTTATTTCATTATTTGTTGTATCGATTTAATATTAAATTACAACAAGTGGTATTCGAGTCATACTTGATTTCAATGACGAACATAGTAAAGTATAACATTCCTCATTAAGATTGCAACAACAAATTTTCTCTTTGGTAGGTTAAGATGAGAGGAGTCTTAGCACAGATAGATCTTAACGATGTGCCACGTGAGNGATATGGATTCAACCGTTTAATACTTTAATTATATTAACATATATAATTTAATTTTATCAATTTAATAGAAAATTCTTCTGGATATACTGACATTTTTTTATTCTTATGGAAAACAGCTAATGTGAGACTGAGTAGCATTCTCTCCTTGCCAAGATGGTGATAACTAAAGCTTCTTTTATAATTCTTTGCCATATTTTGAAGCTGTAAAGTCTATTTTTTTAATATAATTTGTTGGGCGTAACTACCAACCCCACATACATTGCTAATACTGACAAAGCCAAATCGATTCAAGGTTGCAATTTCTACGGCTCACAAATTAGTTTCTTTAACTATGATAATTTAGAGACCATTAGCTTCATAACGGGAGAATTATTTTGCTTTGTTAATGAGTGCCCACTAAGTTAACATTGAACGAATAAGAATTATTTTGCTTAGTTAAGAGAATTATTATGCCAACTAAGGACCCGTTTGGGNTTAGTTAAGAGAATTATTATGTCAACTAAGGGCCCGTTTGGGGCAGCTTATTTGATACGGTGGCGTTTTGAAAATGTATTAGTCTGTTCGGGTAAACTTTGTTTTGGCAGCTTATGCGTTTTCAAAAAGCAGAAAATAACGTTTTCACCCCGCACCTATTTAGGTGCGGTGGGAGCTTATTGACAACGGTCTGGCTTTTCCAAAAAAATAAAAATTTATAATAGTCATCGCACGTAGCTTTTCAGCAGATTATTCAATAAGCTATAGCTGCCCCAAACAGACCCTAAATCGTACATATGACATCAAAAGTACCATCATTTTAAGTTTTACGAGCAAGTACCATCATTGGAATGGAATGGTATGAATGTAAATTTCCCTATATTATTTTAACTTTGAATTTATTTTTTGTTTGCAATATGGTGGTATGATCAATAAGTCCTACCATCATACATGTTCCTTTAGAGGCCTTACTTTTTCATACGTTTGGTTAATTTTGCAATAAACACGTCAAAACCGACAGATTGGCTCAAGGATTCATCTTCTTCAAATGTTTGTTAATATCCTCACAAATTCTTACTTATCTACTTCATGCATTTCAAATGAAACTTTATAGTTTCAATTCATAATCGAATCGAAAATATTTTTGATATTCTATATCAAAAATATAAATGAAAATTTACGCACAATTCTTTTGTATGTAAATATCTGACACTTAAAGTTTGATGTCTACACGTAGAACACCTTGGCATCATAAACTTATGCATGGAAATGTTTATTTTACTTTTAAAATGATATTGATTGTGATATGTTTGATGAAAATGTTAAAGATTTGAGCGGTTTGGATGGAAACATGAATGTTTAGTTGTTAGATATGTAAATTTATACAAATTGTGCAGTTTGTACGTAAAATGTGCCAACTATAAAATAATGTAGGAGAGTGCAAATTATGGTTTGATCTTGGCAGAGGTCGTGGAATGGAGTGATTATTGCGTGCGGAGAGCGCACGCAGAGCTGCAGAAAAACGTCGTTAGACATAGTGGTCGCTGTAACTTTTGATTTTAACAGATAAAGAAGAATTTTAAATCTAAATCCAATGGATAATAGCTTGAATTTAAATTTGAAGTAGAATAATTCCTGTAGAAACTATTGTTTGACCGAAATTAACTATTGTTTAGTTTTCTACATTGATTTTGATTTCTTTGTGGAGTTTTCTTTGGAGAGAATTAGATATAATTTGGCTTGTCAATGACTTAATGATTTCCTGCAGAAAATTCTCCCTAAAACTCTCTCTTGTTTGTTTTCCTGCCCTCAGACCATGTCTTCAGTGTTTTCTTGTATCTCCATATAAAAAGGTGCATTTACACTTATGCCATTAAATATTTATGTATTTACATATCTAATAACTAAAGTTTACTTCTTACATTTATACTGTCCAAATGTTTCATATCAGATAAAAATATCACGATTATAACTTCTTAAAGCATAGGTAAGGTGGCATATATATGCAAAAATTGAATTTTACATAAGAATTGAATGGTATGTATGTAAATCTTTCATGAAAATGTATGGAGCTTAAATAAAAATAAAAATTTGCATTTTTTATCAAGGTTCTGAAAAGGTCAAGCAAATGTTGGTCAATGAAGTGGATTGGCAAAATATGGACCTAAGCAAATGTCACTTATTAAAATTTTAATAAATTAAAATAATCTGATTGTGTTAAAAAAATTAATAATTTTTATTTTAAATGCGCTCTTAAGCAAAACTTAAAGGCCCGCCCATCCTAACCAATAAGCAATAAGTCCATGTGTTGTTTGAAATGTTAAACTGCGATGTTATGCCTTTACAATTAAACATCAACCATTATATATCTATATGAAATGTTAAACTGCGATGTTATACATTGAAAACATATATATACNATCTCCTGTGGCGCGGAGTTCTTGAATAGTTAGGCACATGGTGCGGGCTCACATCAAGGGGTTTTGATGCACAAGAGAAGTCGATATTTAGACGCCAAATATCGATTTCCTATATGTGTGTGTGTGTGTATGTGTGTGTGTGTGTGTGTGTGTGTGTGTGTGTGTGTGTGTGTGTGTGAGAGAGAGAGAGAGAGAGAGAGAGACTAAACAATAAAGGGTAAAGGACTTCTCAAGATTGTACGCCCTTTCTCCTACCTCTTGTGTTCTTTTATGATCGCTCTTCTTTTTTATTAAAAATACTTTTTTAAACATAAAAAAAATTATTCGTAGTATATTACTTTTGTCTGCACGTATACTTTTTTGGCCAAAAAGTTTTTTTGATAGATTATTATAATTTTAATTTTAATACGTAAAAGGAAGCTTTGGTCTCTATTATGAGATATATTATTGAATATTTTATTTAGTTTATAAAATTTTTTTAAATTTTTAAGTAAATAATAAAAAAACTAATTTAATTTTTAGTTATAATTTATATAAATTAAATTCTATCTTTAATTCTAATTTCTATTGGATTTTAAGTCAATGTTGAACTTTAAACGAGCATCTTAACGAACATTTTCACACATTTTAAAATATATTATTTATGATTTTAAGTAAATCAAGCAACAAGGTTTTTAAGATTGTTCATTTAATGATCAACTATTTTAAAAAGTATTCAATTTTTTTTTCAATTACTTAATTAAATGATCATGAAGGAGCTAAAGCCAAGTTGATCCACAATTAGGTTATCAAATACTTTGTTCTTTTGCATCTCTAGCTGAGGGTATAGTACACTCAATAGAACTAATCATTTATGGATATGCTATAGATCAAAATTCACAAAACTTTTAAGGAAATCTAGTTCATTGTTAATTACTTAATCGTTACACTTGTCCAATTTAGCGCCTCTTTTGAACATAAGTATTGCATTTTAATAATGTTTTTTTTCTTTTTTCTTTTATTTGCTTCATCGTTAGCACAGATAATTCTTTATAAATTGATAAAATTTCTACATTATACACAACATACTTGTTGAATTGAAATGCATTACTCTAGGGAAAGTATGCATAAGTATTTAGAAGTTGATTAAATTAAATTCATACCAAAATAACAACTAATAAGATTATTCTAATTCAAACTAGATAAGGACATCCTACTTCTAATTGTAGAAACATTTTGAGTTTTCAAAAAAAAAAATTGATATGTTAGCTTAATCATCCCAAGTGTGCATTATATACCATTATAATTAGGTTAACTTCATTTTGCACTAAAGATAATATATAACTTCCTTAAAATTTTGAAATCCAGTTGTCCTTCAGTTCGTATGTTTATTATACTTACTTTTTTATCATACATGAAAACTTCTTAAAAACCAAATACAATAGTTTTTTATTAAAGAAAAATGCAAAGTATGATGTTAAAGCATAACTAATATTAAATTGCATGCACCATAAACAATTACATAGGAGATCTTAAATTTAAAATACCAAAAGTTTCAAAATATGATACTAAAGATAAGAGCAAACACTAGTATTTCCCAAATCCTCAGTTATATTCTAATAGAAACAAAGAGAGTTCCCAACAATAATCTCATATATAAAACTATATCACTACTTATGATCTTAGGCACCAAGAATCAAGTCACTAGGAGCCCTTAACCGCTTTGTATATTAGGAAGAAAAGAAGGAATTTATAAATGTTTAATACACAAACCTTAACATTAAAAAATAAATTTTGTTAACTACCAACTAGCTCACAAATTAAGAGTTCAAAAGCTTTCAATAGATTCACGTAGCCTAGTAAGTCTGCATTCAAACCAAATAAGATATTTATGGATTTTTGCATGATTCTTTATTTCTACAAACGAGTTTAATGTGCTATATTTTCTAATCTTTGATATGAAATAAATAGAGTAATACTATAAGGAGAAATAAATTTGATGCAATATAAGAATTATCCTCTTTAACTATAGATTATGTTGAAACTTGACTATCCTCTATGACTCTACTCTATGAGGACTCTAATCTTCTAAAGCTCTAAAAGACTTAGGGTCTGTTTGGCGTAGCTACAGCTGCGCTACCCCAGAAAGTTGCTGCGGGGAAGCTGCTACTGGGAAGCCGACTGCCTGTTTGATGCAGCTGTGTGAAAACAGCTGTGAGGTAGTTGTTTCTAGGAAAATGACCATGTTGCCCCTGTTTGGTAAAAATGTATAAAGAATAATGTACCAGCCACATTTTTTAAACTTCAGAAGCAAAATTACATGTTTAAACAGAGCATAAAGTTCAGATACACCAATGACCTAATAGTGCCCCCGAAAGTGAGGTCAATCCATATAAACAAGTAAATATGTGAACATGCACCAAGACTAAAAACAATTAAAATATAATTTGTCTCTTTCTGAATCTCCAAGAATATTGGTCTTCCTTAATTTTGGAAAAAGAAAATAGAAGTGCAGGAGAAGGAATTGAGCAAGTGAGTAAGACGTAAGGTGCAAGCAAGAGTAAGGAAAAGACCTTGCAACAGCTGGAGAAACTGATGGAACTCCTGTAAAATAGTTGGCGATCGACGCGATGGTGCTCGTGAACTCTCTGCATTCGCCCATTAGAGATGAATGATTGTGATATGGGGGGAATGATGGAACCTCAGAGAGAGAGAGAGAGAGAGTCGGACAAGCTGGAAGAAATCTTGCTTACGAAGTGAAGTGACAGTGAGAAGTGGGAATACGAAGAAGCCAATTGTTGCAAGATCTTTTCTTCTCTTGGCTCTCTCATCGCCGTCCTGATCTCCCCCCGTCCCACACCGCAACCGGATCCTTCTCATCTTCGTCACATGTGCCCGCCATTTTGGTGCCGCCTGGGGGTAGTTGAGGTAAAATTCGTGTGAGATAACCACGCCACGGGGTACTTCTTGAGTCCCGCATTCGAGTCGAATCGCGTCCTGCCGCAGGCATACTGTCGCACCAAACGACATAAAGTCGCGGCTCAGTACGCGCCGCGACAAAACAGCCACGCCAAACGGAGCCTTAGTATCATGCAAACTTATTGGGCTAAAATGACACTTGAATTGAACACTTATGAAATCACATTAAAGCATGAATGTTATTGAACTTCAATATGAACTTAAGATTGAGCTTTTGTGCCTTTGAAGTAGACGTGTCCTTGTTTATAATGTTATAATGGTACAATCTAATATCAAAAAAAAATCAATATGATGTAAATCAATTCTATCAAAT
>JXCR01147333.1:789946-815665 GCA_002079205.1 Phalaenopsis hybrid cultivar
TATATATATATATATATATATATATAATATACTTACATCATTCAATGAAATATAATCTAAAATATTCATTCTTAGATCAATTATATATTAATACTCAATTAATGTTATATTACCATCATAATATATTGTAATCCAACTAGCATTAAAATTGGCAGAATTAAACAAATTGTTATCTCCCCCATTTTATAATTTATAATTAAAAAGATTACAATTTATTATAACATATATGATATGAGCATATTGAGTAAGAAACTCATTGACACAACAACAATACCTGCAATTGAAAAAAAAAACATAACAAAAATACATATTTGATTACTTCTTTTGCAAAATTTCTTGCTTCTTACCATAACTTCAATATTGTAATCACATGATTAAGGGTTCTTCCTTTTTAAATACATAGAGTTTCCCTTTTTGTCTTATGTTTTCATACAATATAAATAAGTTTTGTTCGTATCAATGAAATTTGTCAGTAAAGTTAAAGCCTTTTTTTTCAAATGGTCTCTTCTTCACAAACAATCCATCACCATATTATTGTCATTTTCAAAGGCAATGATATTTTGCAAATCATGAACAATACAATTAAAATGATTAAAAGATGATTTAATACGTGTAAAAGAACTCCAAATAAAGTCTAAGCTATAACACTCTTTCAATTGTTTCCTCCCAAATCCTTCTCCCCAAATCTAATTTACCAAACACAATCTGATCACAAAATGTTTTTTTCATATCCATCTTCGCCTTTTCTTTCTCACTCATAATCACTAGCACATTCAAATGCTCAAAGAGTGCTATTAAAAAAGAAAGTAAATAATCATCAATTTTGCTTCTTTGGAGGGAAACACTCTTCGATTTGTCAGAGTTCTTAATCACATACTTTACGATCACTTATCTCAAAAATTATGCTCTAATACTAATTTGTTGTGATTGAAGAAAAAAATCAAAACATAATATGGAAGCAACACAAAGATAAATTATTATTTGCCACAAAAGATCTCAGAAGAGATCATGAATACAAAAGACAAGATGCATCAAGATTAATACAAGTTAACTTCATAAATGCACCCACGCAAACATAGCTTTAGCACTTAGCAAGCAATCTCCCTAAACCTAGCGCAGACCCTGAGTTCATCAATCTCTAAATCTACAACTGGGCATGATAAAATGAATATTCTAACCGTGAATACATAAAAATGGAGTTAGATATGTAAATACATAAAAATGGTGTGGTTTGTATGCAGAACTCCCTTTTTTCTTAATTCTACAGTAAAGAATAAGTTGTATGGCTAACTTTTTGCAAGTCTTTGGAGTACATGTTCCAATAACATATTTTGCCAACACAGTGGGGCATATTATAATAAGCTGTCTGGCTATTTATGCAGACACATCTTAGTAAAAAAATATTAATATATGGGTGGGTCTGCCTGTACACGTGGTAGACCCTGATTGAAGTCCTAATGCAAACTTTTTTACTACTTAAGAAACCTCTACAAAGACAACTGCATGTTTCCTTTCCTTGAAATATCTAAATTTTTGACCGATGCAGACACTGAGCTGGAAAGCACTTATTATCAATTTTGTATCTCCTCGATCCACCTCCTAAGAGCACTAAAAATGATAATAAAATACAAATTTCAATAAATTAGGTTTTACATTCGTCAAACTTTATGAGAACACAAAGTTGAAGGAGTTGATGCTTGTGGTGGATAGGATGAACAAATTAGGTTTTACAGTAGCTTTTACAGTCCTTGTCTCCTTTACTCGTCCACTATGAAACTATTAACAGAAGTGATATATAAAATGGTTTAAGCAACTAAAGACAGTGCTATCCTTGTCAACAAGAAGTTATAATGGTTCAAAAAGAGCATCATTTTGGTATGGATTAAGGTTGATTAACCATTTTTGGAGTATAAGTGCTCTATCTATCCTCATCTACCATATTTGATGACTTCTTTTATTTTTCTAGGGTGATTCTTAAACGTATTTGTAGTTTGTTGGCATCCACCTGAGAGATTAGTGTCACATTTTAGGTATAACAACATCTTCCGTGACATATATATATATATATATATATATATATATACACATATGTACTTTGGACTATTATCCCTGTCCTAATATATTAGGCTAAATTAGTATCATTTGATAAATCATATTTATAAGTTTCTCTGCTATTAAGTCAAACTCAATATTCAATATCTCGACATTACTAAAGATCTTGTTGAGTTGATAAGTTATTTGAAAGGAATGTTAGTTAAAAAAGAGAATAAATAATGGATCTTTTTTTGTAAAAGCCTATAGAACTGATATGTCAACTATAAATTTTCATCTTTCGACATGAATCTTGAGGCATGACACAAATCTTGAGATAAGTTTTTAAGATGAAATGTTCAAACTTCAAATGTTAAATGAGCGTCGTTGAATTAAAAGAACCTCTTTGGGTCATCTTATGGCGTGGTTCGGATTCATTCCTTATTTGCAAAGAAGCTTCTCTCAAACTCTACATGGAGCCAGAAAAAAACTCAAGCTTGGAGAAGGAGTTGATGCTAATTATTATTTCTGCACCAAAGATCTGGTGAGTTTCATCTGCTCCTATGGGTGACAACTACCATCAACCACCCCCTATTGGTCATCGCAGCTGTCCTCTTGGTAGACCATCATCATTTGTCATATGCTCCTTACAGTGAAGTCTCTTGTGGAGTCACGACATCGTGCATTGCAAAATCTTAGCGCATATTGTGGAACAATGAAGAACCCAACAAAGCAATACATCGTTCTGTACACCGTGCAACGAAGGGCCCCGAAGTTGATGCAACAACGAACTCCGGTGACGTTGTAACAACACACCCCGCAAAATGTACAACGACGCCTTTTGAAGACAGTTTAACAATGCACCCTAAAGACGATGACATTCTCCAAAATCCTAAAGCCTCTCCTTACAACCCACCACTACAACTTACATCACCAATTTTGGCCTAACGTGGTCCACAACTTCTGTAACTCTCGAATCCAACCTCTGCGACCTATAGACATCGTCACAACTCACCAAAACATCCTAAATATAACCTACGTAGTCCACAACTCGTACAACTCCTGACTCTTGCCTCTAAGGTCTACGGACGTCATCATAGCTCATCACAATGACCTACATGAACAACTATGGCATACATGCCCCACAACTCATATAGCTCTCAACTCTAGACTCTGTGGCTTATTAATATTATCGCAAATCACCAATGCGACCGACATTATTACCTATGGCTTACGTGACTTACAGCTCCTATAGCTTCCTACTATAGCCTCAATGGCTAACCGATGCTCCTAAAGCAAACATCTATAGCCCATAAGGCAAAATAAAATCATGTCTTTGAAATACGGCTTATACAACAAGTTCGCGCTACAACTACCATCTACAACATTCACGGCAGACAACTGTCTCCAAAAGAATTGACTATAGCCCTTGCAATCTGCCATCACCTAAACCTACAATAATTACGACTTAATTACGTCTATTATCAATGAATTACTATTGTAAATTTACAATGATAAACCTTATAACTCCGTCTTCTTTAATTCAGGAGAAGAGTGAATGTGAACTCACCACTAATAGTGAATTATTTCAACAAGGCTTTAGTTTTTCCTGCTTTTGAGAGTTACTCATATTAAATTGAGGTGACTTTTACATATTACTGCTCTTTAATTATCTGAGTATGTGATAGGTTTTTGTGCAACGCTGAGATGATAAATCATTACTCTACCAGGGTGAACCTTGCAGCACGAAGTGGTTTGGAATCTTCTTTGAAAAATGAAGTCTCATTTGACACAATCTTCAATTCTAAGACTTCGAGCCTCTAAATCATTTTCCAATGATATGAAACATCCAACTGGCAAAGGAACCTCCTTTGCACCTCTTGAAGATTATTTCTGAAGTTTTTTTTTTAAATGAAGGGCAATCATCATTGTAGTCTCGAATGGTTTTCTCATCAACATCCTATCCAGGCCCAAAATCTATAATAACTTCTTTCTGGCTAATAGAAAACCTTCAATGTAGTCTTGAAAGTTCATTCACAGTAATGTCATGGGCATTACTTTGGCGGGGTAGTCATCCTACAATTTATTCATACATCAAGTCTTCAAGAACTGCTTCTAGAAGGGTGGAGGAGGGAGGGGAGAAACTCCACATAAAATGCTTCCTTAGCATCCCATCATATTGGAATTGTTTCTCATCTAGATCAGGAAGTTGGACTCTTCCAGGATTGATACATGAGCTGCTTTATATGTATGGAAAACGCCCTCGTTGGGGGACAACAAATTCAAAAAGCAGCAACCAATAAATTGTCAAAAATTATTCTTGAGCATGGCTGAAGTCATATTTCTAAAAAAAAGGTATGGTCCAATGTAACCTACACCACAGTCTTGAGAAATGTGGAGCATCTCTGACATCTCATTTTGGGTTTGCTCAATCATAGAGGGACTAAATTTGACCTCTTTCATCATTGGCTACGGTTGTCAAGCAAAAGTTTTGACTAAAAACCTTTCAAAGGTTAAAAATTCTCGGCAGATTCCCTTCTTCCACTTCCATAACAAGTTATGATTGTCAAACAAAACCTTCAACTAACAATCTCGAGAAGGTCATACATATTTGGTGGATTTAATAGGATTTGTCCATTAAGGGTTAATGTTGTTGAACATTTTTGTTTATACAACCTAGGACAGATCTTAAATCCCTAATGAGTTCTTCTTTTGAATTTGTAATAACACGGGTTAACATCGACGATTATCTTTGGCTACACAGCCTATGACAGGTTTTACATCCTTCAGGGATTACAAATAACTTCTTCCACTACAGGATGCGGTCATCGAGTGGACGCGCTCTGACTAAAATGACAGCCAAATATATATATATATNAAGATCAAATAATTAGGTTTACATTCATTGCTTTTTATAGTCCCCGTCCTCTACTCGTCTTCTATGAAACTATAGAAGAAGTGATATATAAATTGGTTAAGCAACTAAAGGTAGCGCTTTCCTTGTCAACAAAAAGTTATTATGCTTCAAAAACTTCATTATTTTGGTATAGATTAGTGTTGTACAACCATGTTTGGACTATAACTGCTCTATCTATCCTCATATGCCATATGGTGATGAATTCTTTTATTTTTCTAGGGTGATTCTTCAACGTATATGTAGTTTGTTAACATCCACCTGAGAGATTAGTNAAAGTTGAATAAATTGATGTTTTTAGTGAATAAGATCAAATTATTAGGTTTACATTCATTGCTTTTTATAGCCCCCATCATTTACTCGTCTTCTATGAAACTATAGAAGAAGTGATATATAAATTGGTTAAGCAACTAAAGGTAGCGCTTTCCTTGTCAACAAAAAGTTATTATGCTTCAAAAACTTCATTATTTTGGTATAGATTAGTGTTGTACAACCATGTTTGGACCATAAGTGCTCTATCCGTCCTCATATGCCATATGGTGAGGAATTCTTTTATTTTTCTAGGGTGATTCTTCAACGTATATGTAGTTTGTTAACATCCACCTGAGAGATTAGTGTCACATTTTAGTTATAACAATATATATATATATATATATATATATATATATATATATATATATATATATATATATATATATATNATTTTATTCATACATCAAGTCTTCGAGAACTGCTTCCAGAAGGGTGGAGGAGGGAGGGGAGAAACTCCACATAAAATGCTTCCTTAGCACTCCATCATACTGGAGTTGTTTCTCATCTAGATAAAAAAGCGGATCTCTTTAAGGATCGATACATGAGTTGTTTTATATGTATGGAAAACAACCCAATTTGGGGACAACAAATTCAAAAAGCAGCAACCAATAAGTTGTCAAAAATTATTCTTGAGCATGGCTGAAGTCATATTTCTAAAAAAAAAAGATATGGTCCAATGTAACCTACACCACAGTCTTGAGAAATGCGGAGCATCTCTGACATCTCATTTTGATTTTGCTCAATCATAGAGAGACTAAATTTGACCATTTCCATCATTGGCTACGGTTGTCAAGCAAAAGTTTTGACTAAAAACCTTTCAAAGGTTAAAAATTCTCGGCAGATTCCCTTCTACCACTTCCATAACAAATTATGATTGTCAAACAAAACCTTCAACTAACAATCTCAAATAGTTCATCCATATTTGGTGGATTTCACAGGCTTTGTCCAGTAAGGGTTAATGTCGTTGAACATTTTTGTTTATACAACCTAGGACAGATCTTACATCCCTAATGAGTTCTTCTTTTGAATTTGTAATAACACGGGTTAACATCGACGAGTATCTTTGACTATACAGCCTATGACAGGTTTTACATCTTTCAGGGATTACAAATAACTCCTTCCACTACAGGATGAGTGGACGCGCTCTGACTAAAATGACAGCCTATATATATATATATATATATATATATATATATATAGAATATAGAATAAGTATGCATAGAAACTTTATGAGAATTTAGCTGCCACGAACAACCCAAAGTTGAATAAATTGATGCTTTTAGTGAATAAGATCAAATTATTAGGTTTACATTCATTGCTTTTTATAGTCCCCGTCCTCTACTCGTCTTCTATGAACTATAGAAGAAGTGATATATAAATTGGTTGAGCAACTAAAGGTAGTGCTTTCCTTGTCAACAAAAAGTTATTATGCTTCAAAAAGTTCATTATTTTGGTATAGATTAGTGTTGTACAACCATGTTTGGACCATAAGTGCTCTATCTGTCCTCATATGCCATATGGTGATGAATTCTTTTATTTCTCTAGGGTGATTCTTCAACGTATATGTAGTTTGCTAACATCCACCTGAGAGATTAGTGTCACATTTTAGGTATAACAATATATATATATATATATATATATATATANTATTATTCCTCTTCTAAACTATTAGGCTAAATTAATCACATTCTATGAATCATATTTATAAATTTTCCGTCTATTAAGTCGAACTCAATATTCAAATCTCGACTGAAGACTTTGTTAAGCCAATAAGTGGTTTGAAAAGAATGTTAGTTAAAAAAAATAGGGAATAAACTGTGGATCCATAAGGGTACACTTACAATCAGAGGGATTATTGAAAGTAATTTTTAATAGTGTATTATGTTTATTCTTCATGCTAAATATATTTTTGGTAACTAATTTATTTCTTAAGCAGATTCATTCCTCACAAGCATGTACGGTGAGCCCTATCTATTCTGGAAGTAGATACTTGTAGCCACTCGGGACATGTGGTTCAAGGAGTTTGAGGTATAATCATGTAATTTGAATCAGATTTGTAAATTTGATTTATTTTTTTATACTGGCACATAGATTATTTTTTACGTTGCTGATGTCCTTCACCTGGCTCCCATAGCACCATCATCAGATTCGTTGAATCTTCGAGATTTGGGTCAAGCATCGCCTTACTGACATTCACGATAGCTCGCCAGAGGGGCCAATGGTCTGCCTGGATTGGTGAGTAGCTCTAGGGTTAGTTGACTGTAGCTTGGGCCTCTCATAATTATGAGAGGCGGAGGCAAACAAACTGGCGAATCGGGAGACAGAGGGGGCCAGGGGAGTGGTGTGGATCAGTCCCCCATACAAAACATTACATGAGGCTGGAAAATTTTTTTTCAGATATTTAAACAATAATTCAATTTTTTAGTTATCTTTTTAACGCTAATCATTTTTGTGCGCTACACAAGACAAGGAATTGAGTCGTGCACCCTCCATTGCGGAGCTGCATGTCTGAACTCATCGGTGCTTTAGGACTGCGTGGTGGGTCTCTGAGCATTCCCGACGGGTTACGGTAATTTAAAAACCTTAAATTAAAAGTTTTTCTTAATCTAAATATTTAAAGTGACAATTAAATGTTAGGTTTCATTATGTAGGAGGAGGTCGAGCAGCTCATGAAGAAGCACTTGGCCACTCAAGCTTAGACTGACGCCAGCAACAGTGGTCATCAGTCAACCAATGTGCAGTTCGAGTACGAGCTTTGGACCTAAATGACGAGGAAGAAGTGGAGGGTTTATGTCCTTAGAGCGAAGGGCATAGCCTTCAAGGTCGAACTCTCCCGTTGTCTTATTCTTAGATCCTTGAGCTCCTCACAGCTAGACCAGGAGGCTCTTGTCAAGCATGTGGCTACAATGAATGAAGAGATCCACCAGTTGCCCAAACAGAAGCTACAAGGCCAATATAGAGTGGAAGACTCTATAGCGCACATGGCAAAGACCTTAGCAAATAGTCAGAGTAAGCAATCGATGACATCTGTGTAGGAGAAGGAGGAGGATGGAGATGATACTTAGTTTTTTAATGTTTTCTTTTTTTTGCAACCATCTAGTTGAACATTTGTTGTGGAATTTTTTGGATAAATTTTACTATTCTTATTTGGGACAATTTGTGATAATATCTTCCATTTGTTAATGATATTGTTTACAGATTTGATATGTGATATGACTACGCTTAATGTGGTTTGTCATGTGAAATGTGTTTATGTGCAGGTTGTGAAAATGTAATTAATATTCTAATTTTTTTTCTATGTTACAGGTTTGTGTCGGATTTGCGTATGTTTTCGGACTCAAAATCCGACACTACATCTACAATAATTTTTCGTTGTTCTATGATATTTTCCGACGCTAAGATTCATCGTCGGATATTTTTATACATAAATTTCGACGCACATTACGTATAAACAAATATGACACTAATACGGTGCAACAACTAACGCAAAAAAATTTGTGTTAGAATATTTAGACAAATATTAGACGGAAATAAAATTACCGACCCCCAATTAAACGTCGGAGAACATCGGACGAAAATCGATGCTAACCTTTAAATATCTCTGGATTTGCGCCTGATTTGTGTTTGATCTAATCAAAGCCAATATGTTAAATTACCATAGTGAGAAGTCTCTCTGCAAATTAGAAATGAATATTAACCACTCCATCATACGACCCAAAGAAATTCTCTCAATTGGACAACGTTCGATGAATATTTAAGCGCCTTAACAATGTAAAAATTGAGCGATCTTGAGTTTGTTAGATTCGTTTGTTGAGACGCTCAATTCAACTATAAGTTTGTCATATTTAGAATCTATTTGGTCTTTCAATTATGCATTGAAAGCTTCTAAAAATAGTTTGACGCCTCGTTATAGGCTTGATTTAAATTAGATTGGACCCACTTTTATATCATCGTGTCCATCTCATCAAGTTGGTCAATTTAACTATAAGTTTGATGACATCAAAGTTTCAAATGATTTTTAATCAAAGTTTGAACATTTTTTGCAAAGAAATGTGCCTCAAAATTTGTGTCGTGCCTGAGTATTCTTGTCAAATGATAAATTTGTTGATGACATATCAATTGTGAAGAAAAAATATTGATGTAATTATCGAGATGAACTCATAAACTATATATTATGCCTATTTTCTTACTTTTTTATTTAGAAAATTTTAATAAAATGAATATATTTATTAATATTTATAAACAAACCCAATTGTTTGTCATTTATATTGGAACCAAATACTCAATGCAATATTATTTATTAAGTAAACTCCATTCACCTTATCCCTAATTTATTCAAGCCAAATATAATTGAATCCACTAAAATCGGTGTTGGATGTCTCTTTGTTGCTACCTACTGCACTGCTTGAGCCCATACTCCTTAATATTGAGAGCCTAATAAGTAAACAGTTCAATAGTTTCAGATAGATTTTTTGAGCAACTGCGAAAATACGACTAACATTCCTTCAAAAATGAATAACAATGCGATCAATAAAAATTGAACACATAATCTCACAAGTAAGAACTAAAATAAGAAGCACCATAGTCAAGTTTATTGTGTTATTATTATGAATAAGATGCGCACTAAATCATATCTGATAATCTTTATAAACTAAATTCCCGACCTAACTTATAACATGTTACTTTTATAATGTTGGGACCAATTGCAACCCTGTATTGTAGGAACAGATATTTCGTGCTGGTTACATCGGAGGTTGCCTCTTTCTCTCTTCTTTTATGCTGATCTGGATCGCAGATGAATATGTATTTGCACGCACGTAATAGTTTTTTTAGTGCAATGTCGTATTTGAAATTAAAAGAGGATAGAGTGTTCTATATAATACAAAGCTGTCTTGAATATGAATTGCACTAGAAGGTTTATAATAACCAAAGTTGAAGTCTGACTTGGCTTCCATATAACACAAATTTCACTTAAGGAGTGTGATTGGATGGCTTCAATGGGTTCTTTTTATAGCCTCAATTAGAGATAAAATCATTCTTTAATATATTTATAAATTAGAATGAATTTCGAAAATGAAAATATTTTGTCGTTATCTTTAAATTTTATAATTTGAAATTTAATGAATCATTTTCAACTAAAATATTTAAGTATGTAAATTATTATTGATTAGTTAATATTTTTATAGCAACACATTTTTTTATTGTATGAATGAGATTAATCCTAAAGCTTCATAATGGTAGTTCTAGTGGGCTTCTTTTGTCTTATACATAAAGTTTATCAAGTATAAAGCATTAATAACTCAAATGTATCCATAGAAAGTCATTTTTGGATGGAAATTTTGTTTTATAGTATGGGAAGGATAATCTCTCAAATTTATATGATTTTCAAATGTTAATACAGCTCAAATTATCCATCTCAAGCATCTTCTTTAGCAATCATATAACTAAATTGATTAGATTGCCACTTTCCATCAGAGCAATTTGTATGCAAAATCTTAAAAAGATCTTGCAAGTGATCACTTTCACTGAGAAAGTTAAGTACAAATATTTACTTTTATTTAGACTAGAATGCGTTCACCACCACCCTTTTCGACGTGGTATGTCCTTCTTTGTTATGGTAGGAAGGAGACAAATTTGAAAGCTATATTCTAAGAAAAAATTCAAAAGTTCTTAGAACTCTACTTATGAAAATAGAATTGAAATGGGCTAAAAAAATAAGCTTTTAATGAGTCTAAAAGGGTTATACACTTGATAAAAAATTCAAAATTGAAGTTCAACTTTGGCACTAGTAAAATTTGAATGTATAACATGGTGTTTAAAGATTGTCTGAACATAATTTTAATATTCAAGCCTAACATTTGTGGTTCAAATAGGGCTTGCAGTCCATATTTTGTGTGTGAACTTTTTTTAAATTCAATTCAAACTTCTTTTTTCAAATCTTGGATTTAACAATTAGCTTTAAAATAGAGTATTCAAACAAGATTTTGACTTATAAGATGTGTTTATAACCTTATTAAAATCTAGTTTAAACTTCTTTTTTGAACATAGAGTTTGACTATTAGCTTCAAAATAATGGTTCAAACCTATAAAATGTGACTAAGACATTATTTAAATCTAGGTTTAACTTCTAATATGAACCTTGAATTTGGTTATTACCTTTTAAATAGAGATTCAAACTATGTTTGAACCTCTTTTGAACTAGGTGTGAACCTAGTATTTGAACATTTGCTTCAAAATAGAGATTTAAAACTAGGTTAAAAGGAGGTTCAACCTAGAAGATAAAATCTTATTTTCCCTCGTTGTAATGAATAGAGTTAATTCACTTGGCTTTTCTGTCTAATTTATAAAGTGTTCTAGCCTAGTTACTTCTATGGAAATACATCATATTGTTATAGTTACATATTAGAGTTGAACTTGGTAGAGAACTTAGATAAACAATTTGAAAATAATAATTTTCTTAAGAGGTTCATGATATGTTTTTTAGCATGCTTAATTTTCTTTATTTTTTTACATTTGTTTATGAATGAAATTGCATTTCAAAAGTAAGTATTTTTATGTTTTTGATGCAGGAATAACGAGAAGAACAATTAGAGTGAATTGGAGCAATATTGAGTGCAGCATGTGGCGCCTAGGCGTCAGAATCACACCAGAAAATAGATAAGGTTGCGCCTAGGCGTCACTTTTTGGTGCCTAGGCGCCAGAACTGTCCAGAGCAGTTTTCTGTGAGTTATTTAGCTGTTCAGGACAATAGAAAGAGCAATTTTCTACCATTTAAGGACTTGAGGACGAAGTTCCAAGTTTTGGAACTTCCCAAGGATTTCAAGAAATCCATATTAGGAGTAGGATTCCACTAATTTAGAGAGGTTTGTAAGAGAATTTGAGAGCAATTGTAAGGGACTATATCAACAATTGCAAGGAGCAGTAGTAGAGAACTTCAGTGGAAGGATCTGAGAGAGTTAAAACTAAGTTTTGTATGTTTTGATTGCACTGTAATCCAGTAAACACATATTTAGTGAACTTGCTTTACTAAGTAGAGAATGTGTAATTGCCTTGTGATCCTTCACAACACATATTTAGTTTAATTGCTTTGTTTCATGAAGTTTTTTATTGAATTTTTCATGCATTGTGAGTAGAAATTCTGTGCTTTTCTTTTGTGGTGATTTGGTAGTAAGTGTAGGGTGTTGAAGTTTAAGAATAAATCTTAATTTTATATGTGAATGTTTTCCTAGACTTAATTTAGATATCTTACTGGTCATAAGATTTGTTAAAATTTGTTGTGATCTATTTGACTTGACCGTGAGTGGTGGCGAATCAACATGTGAATGTTCACATTGTTCATTTAACTATGAAACGTAGTAGTTAGGTGGTTGTGCAAAGTTAGGGAGATAAGTATTTTGGGAGGTTCAGATTATAGCTTTCTGGGTGGCAGGAGAGGCATATAGTTTTGGGGAGCCTATATGTGCCACCAACTGGCATCGTTGATAAAAGCAAATAACTAATTAGTGAACTAATCATAGCTATAACTCAAGAGAGGATAGATAGACATATGCTCCTTTTGTCACAACTTATTTACATTCTTAAACTTCAAATCTACAAGCTACTTAAATATTGACAAGAGAAAAGTACTTTTTTATCATTTTTGAATTTCATCTTATTGATTACTCCATATAAGTTTTAACATATGATTAAAATTGTTATTTACGAGTAGTGATAGGAAAACCACATTTATCGACACTCCAAACTAGGACTTGGGTGTCCAAGACCTATAATATTGGATCTAGCACTCGAGTGTTCAAGACCTCCAACACTTGTGTGCACTTTATCTCTTTCTTGAAAAACTATGATTTCTCTGTCTCCATATCTTTTGTAAAAAAAAAGTAACAATAAATTTTGTATTTCAATATCAATATAATGTTTTCAATTAGTACGATGATTTTCTTAAAATTAATTGAACATTACTTATAAAGTACAAGAATCTTTCAAGTGAAAAGCTATAAATTTCAATGCAAACAAAGATTAAATCTTATTAAACATGTTTACAAGCTGACTCTAATCAAGAAAAATATTCAACTGATGTATAAGCCTAATCCGAATCTTATTGGAATCTAGTTGAACGAAGTTTGATGTTCGATCAAAAAATTCAAATCAAGTTCGAACTTCACTAGAAAATCTAAACTATCTTCCAATTAAGGATGTGTTTGGGGAAGCTACAGTTTATCCAATAAGTTGTTTATCCTGATAAGCTGTTGATCAACAGCTGATCCAGATAAATTGTCTGACTGTTTGGTTTGTGCATGTGGAAAACAACTTATTATGGATAAATGATCATTTTGTCTTATTTTGGATAAGTTGTTTAACTGTTTGATTTGTGCATTTTTTAGAATAACTGATTTGTAGGTTTTTTAAAGTAAATGAACAATCTGACACGCAAAAGTTGTAATGTTATCAACAAAAATGAAATGTCTACACATTAGATATTTTAAAACCAATAAAAGCCCTTCATAACATTACAAAAAAATATATACACCTCACCTAATAGTGAGTATCATGAACTTTAAAAAAAAAAGAAGAAATACCATGTTAAAATTACAAGTAAAAAATGACAATATTCATTTTACAATGTAGAAGCATGTCACAAGGAACGTTGCCCGGATGTGACACGATAGAACCCCAAGCAATCTTGTTCGATTGGGAAACAGTTGAACCACAAGCGACGTTCTCAAGTTGTGATACCGTCGAACTCTGAGCAATGTTGTCTGGTTGGGATAACATATAATCGAATGTACTTTCTACCCACCTAAAAAACTTGCAGTCCTGTGGTTCGTGTGTCCACCGTGGACACCTGTAGAAGTTGTAGTTTTTTAAACATGTGATTGCAAAGTTGTAGTGGGAATTATAAATACATTATTTTTTTGAAAAAATCAGACAACAATTTTATCATAGCTACCACACCTTAACAGGTGAGATTGAAAAAACAACTTCCCACCGCAGTAATTTTTAGAAAGTTGTTACTTAAACAGAATTGTAGTAGCGACCTAAAACGTAAAATTTTGATCCATATATCTTTCACTAAATCATCTTTTTGATTTCAAATTTATATCCTATCAAATTGAACTCAATTTTCAAAAAAAATTTTCTGGCAACAAATATAACCTATAATAATCATATAAAATCATTTTAATGCATATCATAACATGGTTAAAATATTAAAAAAATGTATCTTAGCTGCCAAATGTCCCATTGAACCTCTTCCTTCAACCACAACATCATAATCTTCTTATAATTATCTAAGAAGAAATCAATAATATTCATGGAAGTAAAATTCAAAGCTGTATGTGAAGGAGATAAAGATGAATACCACTACTGTGTGTTTCGAGCAAAAAATTGACATGGTGGAAAGAATCTTTTCATAAAAAAATAAATTTTTAGGAATATTTGTGTTCATCCCTAACGCGCGCGCGTCAAATTTCTAGAGCAAAAATCAGTTCAACGATACCAATAACCGATAAAGATAACAACTTTGAGGCGAACAGGACCCTGAAACTCCGCCCCGCTTTTTCTGGCTAGCTATGGATCTGTGCGAGAAGCAAAAAACCCTAGTCATGCATTCCTGGGAGCTAATGCGGCCAAACCTTGGAAACCTCAGCGTCCGATTCTTCACAGAGTAATCAACCAGATGCTTAGGATCATATTTTGTTACGGATTACTAACGTCGCTGAGCTTTGATTGGCTGAATTAGGGTTCTGGACAACATCCCCGAAGCGAGAGACATGTTCTACTTTCTCAAAGACTATAAGGATTCCCCTCACAACAATCAGAAGCTGAAGACTCATGCTCTTGTTGTCTTCAAGCTGGTCCGTTGGTTTGCGCTTTCTTTCTCTTTCACCCACACTTGATTTTCTTTTCTTCACTGGCTTACAGATTCTTTCTTCCGGTCTTTCTGTGCGACAGACATGCAATTCAGCAGTTCGGTTTCAAGAGAAGGGTGATATTGCCCTCTCTGAGGATGCCCTAAAGAAGCTAGGATCCATTCATTTGAAGAAAAATGTAAAGGATTCTCACTTTGAGGTGCTCTGTGTGTACTTTGAGCTGTTTTGGCTTAGCATCAACAATCTTTATTATGGATTATGACGCCAACTTTTTGTATAAATGACATTAAGGTGATGAAGGGGGCTCTACTGAAGATTGTCCATGAGGGAGTCGGTGAGCAATGGAGCGATGAATTGGGCAAGGCATGGGGAGTTGCTTATGATAGACTGGCAGAAGCTATCAAGATTAAGATGAATGAATAGAAGAGGATTTGAGCGCTTGTAGTGTTTTTCAAATGAAGGAAACCATGAGTCACCAGTTTGTCTGTAAGTACGATTTAATTAAGGCAAGTTGTTGTTTTATATGTTTGGAATGGTTTTGATCAGTTTTATGTTATTCGACAGTACTAATTTTGTTCCAAGTTTGGCTTTTTTAGTTAGTATTGGGGTGATAGTTAATGTTACTCTCGTTGAGGTTGTTAAACTGCTCTACTAGGGACTTGCTCATTGTCATGAAGTAATGAATGGCATACACACACAACAAAGCACTTTTCTTTTAATGGTTTACTCATAAATCAATATTTTGGTTATAAAAAAAAAGGAAAGAAATTGAAAAGCAGTACCAAATTGGGTTTTAAAGTAGGTATGATAATGCCCAAGTATGCTATAAATTATAATTTATATTTCATATGCTCCTAAAATATTCTATATAACTCATCATACAAACCAATAATGTCATGACAAGTGGGCCTACATTTGTTCTTCCATTGGGTGGGTCAGGCTAGATTGAGTTGTGTCAACTTGACCCAACTTGACCTAATGTAAGTTGGTCACACCNAGCACATAGATTATTTTTTACGTTGCTGATGTCCTTCACCTGGCTCCCATAGCACCACCATCAGATTCGTTGAATCTTCGAGATTTGGGTCAAGCATCGCCTTACTGACATTCACGATAGCTCGCCAGAGGGGCCAATGGTCTGCCTAGATTGGTGAGTAGCTCTAGGGTTAGTTGCTCATAATTATGAGAGGCGGAGGTAAACAAACTGGCGAATCGGGAGACAGAGGGGGCCAGGGGAGTGGTGTTGGATTAGTCCCCCATACAAAAAATTACATGAGGCTGGAAATTTTTTTTTCAGATATTTAAACAATAATTCAATTTTTTTAGTTATCTTTTTAACGCTAATCATTTTTGTGCGCTACACAAAACAAGGAATTGAGTCGTGCACCCTCCATTGCAGAGCTGCATGGCTGAACTCATCGGTGCTTTAGGACTGTGTGGTGGGTCTCTGAGCATTCCCGACGGGTTACGGTAATTTAAAAACCTTAAATTAAAAGTTTTTCTTAATCTAACTATTTAAAGTGACAATTAAATGTTAGGTTTCATTATGCAGGAGGAGGTCGAGCAGCTCCTGAAGAAGCACTTGGCCACTCAAGCTTAGACTGACGCCAGCATCAGTGGTCATCAGTCAACCAATGTGTAGTTCGAGTACGAGCTTTGGACCTAAATGACAAGGAGGAAGAAGTGGAGGTTTATGGCCTTAGAGCGAAGGGCATAGCCTTCAAGGTCGAACTCTCCCGTTGTCTCATTCTTAGATCCTTGAGCTCCTCACAGCTAGACCAGGAGGCTCTTGTCAAGCATGTGGTTGCAATGAATGAAGAGATCCACCAGTTGCCCAAACAGAAGCTACAAGGCCAATATAGAGTGGAAGACTCTATAGCGCGCATGGCAAAGACCTTAGCAAATAGTCAGAGTAAGCAGCCGATGACATCTGTGTAGGAGAAGGAGGATGGAGATGATACTTAGTTTTTTAATGTTTTCTTTTTTTTGAAACCATCTAGTTGAACATTTGTTGTGGAATTTTTTGGATAAATTTTACTATTCTTATTTGGGACAATTTGTGATAATATCTTCTATTTGTTAATGATATTGTTTAGAGATTTGATATGTGATATGACTACCCTTAATGTGGTTTGTCATGTGAAATGTGTTTATGTGCAGGTTGTGAAAATGTAATTAATATTCTAATTTTTTTCTATGTTACAGGTTTGTGTCGGATTTGCGTATATTTTCGGACTCAAAATCCGACACTACATCTACAATAATTTTTCGTTGTTCTATGATATTTTCGGACGCTAAGATTCGTCGTCAGATTTTTTTATACATAAATTTCGACGCACATTCCGTATAAACAAATCTGACACTAATACGATGCAACAACTAACGCAAAAAATTTTGTGTTAGAATATTTAGACATATATTAGACGGAAATAAAATTACCGACCCCCAATTAAACGTCGGAGAAAATCGGACGCAAATCGATGCTAACCTTTAAATATCTCTGGATTTGCGCTTGATTTGTGTTTGATCTGATCAAAGCCAATATGTTAAATTACCATAGTGAGAAGTCTCTCTGCAAATTAGAAATGAATATTAACCACTCCATCATACGACCCAAAGAAATTCTCTCAATTGGACAACGTTCGATGAATATTTAAGCGCCTTAACAATGTAAAAATTGAGCGATCTTGAGTTTGTTAGATTCGTTTGTTGAGACGCTCAATTCAACTATAAGTTTGCCATATCTGAAATCTATTTGGTCTTTCAATTATACACCGAAAGCTTCTAAAAATAGTTTGACGTCTCGATATAGGCTTGATTTAAATTAAATTGGACCCATTTATCAATTATTCTGTCCATCTCATCAAGTTGGTCAATTTAACTATAAGTTTGATGACATCAAAGTTTCAAATGATTTTTAATCAAAGTTTGAACATTTTTTGCAAAGAAATGTGCCTCAAAATTTGTGTCATGCCTGAGTATTCTTGTCAAATGATAAATTTGTTGATGGCATATCAATTGTGAAGAAAAAATATTAATGTGATTATCGAGATGAACTCATAAACAATATATTATTCCTATTTTCTTACTTTTTTATTTAGAAAATTCTAATAAAATGAATATATTTATAAATATTTCCTAAACAAACCCAATTGTGTGTTATTTATATTGGAACCAAATACTCAATGCAATATTATTTATTAAGTAAACTCCATTCACCTTATCCCTAAGTTATTCAAGCCAAATATAATTGAATCCACTAAAATCGCTGTTGGATGTCTCTTTGTTGCTACCTACTGCACTGCTTGAGCCCATACTCCTTAATATTGAGAGCCTAATAAGTAAACAGTTCAATAGTTTCAGATAGATTTTTTGAGCAACTGCGAAAATACGACTAACATTCCTTCAAAAATGAATAACAATGCGATAAATAAAAATTGAACACATAATCTCTTAAGTAAGAACTACAATAAGAAGCACCATAGTCAAGTTTATTGTGTTATTATTATGAATAAGATGCGCACTGAATCATATCTGATCATCTTTATAAGCTAAATTCCCGACCTAACTTATGACATGTTACTTTTATAATGTTGGGACCAATTGCAACCATGTATTGTAGGAACAGATATTTCGTGCGGGTTACATCGGAGGTTGCCTCTTTCTCTCTTCTTTTATGCTGATCTAGATTGCAGATGTATATGTATTTGCACGCACGTAATAGTTTTTTTTAGTGCAATGTCGTATTTGAAATTAAAAGAGGATAGAGTGTTCTATATAATACAAAGCCGTCTTGAATATGAATTGCACTACAAGGTTTATAATAACCAAAGTTGAAGTCTGACTTGGCTTCCATGTAACACAAATTTCACTTAAGGAGTGTGATTGGATGGCTTAAATGGGTTTTTTTATAGCCTCAATTAGAGATAAAATCATAATTTAATATATTTATAAATTAGAAAGAATTTAGAAAATGAAAATATTTTTTCGTTATCTTTAAATTTTATAATTTGAAATTTAATAAATCATTTTCAACTAAAATATTTAAGTATGTAAATTATTATTGATCAGTTAATATTTTTATAGCAACACATTTTTTTATTGTATGAATGAGATTAATCCTAAAGCTTCATAATGGTAGTTCTATTGGCCTTCTATTCTCTTATACATAAAGTTTATCAAGTATAAAGCATTAAAAACTCAAATGTATCCATAGAAAGTCATTTTTGGATGGAAATTTTGTTTTATAGTATGGGAAGGATGATCTCTCAAATTTATATGATTTTCAAATGTTAATACAGCTCAAATTATCCTTCTCAAGCATCTTCTTTAGCAATCATATAACTAAAGTGATTAGATTGCCACTTTCTATCATAGCAATTTGTATGCAAAAGCTTAAAAAGATCTTGCAAGTGATCACTTTCATTGCTTATAAGAAAGTTAAGTACAAATATTTACTTTGATTTAGACTAGATTGTGTTCACCACCACCCTTTTCAATGTGGTATGTCCTCCTGTGTTATGGTAGGAAGGAGACAAATTTGAAAGCTATATTCTAAGAAAAAAATCAAAAGTTTTTAGAACTCTACTTTTAAAAAATGGAATTAAAATGAGCTAAAAAATAAGCTTTTAATGAGTCTAAAAGGTTTATACACTTCATAAAAAATTGAAAACTGAAGTTAAACTTTGGTACTAGTAAAATTTGAATGCATAACATGGTGTTTAAAGATTGTGTGAACATATTTTTAATATTAATCAAGCCTAACATTTGTGGTTCAAATAGGGCTTGCAGTCCATATTTTGTGTGAGAACTTTTTTTAAATTCAATTCAAACTTCTTTTTTCAAATCTTGGATTTAACAATTAGCTTTAAAATGGAATATTCAAACAAGATTGTAACTTATAAGATGTGTTTAGAACCTTATTAAAATCTAGTTTAAACTTCTTTTTTGAACATAGAGTTTGACTATTAGCTTCAAAATAATGGTTCAAACCTATAAAATGTGAGTAAGACATTATTTAAATCTAGGTTTAACTTCTAATATGAACCTTGAATTTGGCTATTACCTTTTAAATAGAGATTCAAACTATGTTTGAACCTAGTCTTTGAACATTTGCTTCAAAATAGAGATTTAAAACTAGGTTAAAAGGAGGTTCAACCTAGAAGATAATATCTTATTTTTCCTCGTTGTAATGAATAGAGTTAATTCACTTGGCTTTTCTTTCTAATTTATAAAGTATTCTAACCTAGTTACTTCTATGGAAATACATCATATTGTTATAGTTACATATTAGAGTTGAGCTTGGTAGAGAACTTAGATAAACAATTTGAAAATAATAATTTTCTTAAGAAGTTCATGATATGTTTTTTAGCATGCTTGATTTTCTTTATTTTTTTTACATTTGTTTATGAATGAAATTGCATTTCAAAAGTAAGTATTTTTATGTTTTTTGTTGCAGGAATAATGGGAAGAACATTTAGAATGAATTGGAGCAATATTGAGTGTAGCATGTGGCGCCTAGGCGTCAGAATCACACCAGAAAATAGAGAAGGTTGCGCCTAGGCGTCACTTTTTGGAGCCTAGGCGCCAGAACTGTCCAGAGCAATTTTCTGTGAGTTATTTAGTGGTTAAAGACGATGGAAAGAGCAATTTTCTACCATTTAAGGACTTGAGGACGAAGTTCCAAGTTCTGGAACTTCCCAAGGATTTCAAGAAATCCATATTAGGAGTAGGATTCCACTAATTTAGAGAGGTTTGTAAGGGAATTTGAGAGCATTTGTAAGGGACTGTATCAACAATTGCAAGGAGCAGTAGATAACTTCAGTGGAAGGATCTGAGAGAGAATAAAACTAAGTTTTGTATGTGTTGATTGCATTGTAATCCAGTAAACACATATTTAGTGAACTTGTTTTACTAAGTAGAGATTGTTTAATTGCCTTGTGATCATTCACAACACATATTTAGTTTAACTGCTTTGTTTCATGAAGTTTTTTATTGAATTTTTCATGCATTGTGAGTAGAAATTCTGTGCTTTTCTTTTGTGGTGATTTGGTAGTAAGTGTAGGGTGTTGAAGTTTAAGAATAAATCTTAATTTTATATGTGAATGTTTTTCTAGACTTAATTTAGATATCTTACTGGCCATAAGATTTGTTAAAATTTGTTGTGACCTATTTGACTTGACCGTGAGTGGTGGTGAATAAGCATGTGAATGTTCACATTATTCATTTAACTATGAAACGTAGTAGTTAGGTGGCTGTGCAAAGTTAGGGAGATAAGTATTTTGGGAGGTTCAGATTAGAGCTTTCTGGGTGGCAGTAGAGGCATATAGTTATGGGGAGCCTATATGTGCCACCAACTGGTATAGTTGATAAAAGCAAATAACTAATTAGTGAAACTAATCATAGCTATAACTCAGGAGAGGATAGATAGACACATGCTCCTTTTGTCACAACTTTATTTTCATTCTTAAACTTCAAATCTACAAACTACTTAAATATTCACAAGAGAAAAGTACTTTTTATCATTTTTGAATTTCACCTTATTGATTACTCTATATAAGTTTTAACATAGGATTAAAATTGTAATTTAGGAGTAGTGATAGGAAAACCACATTTATTGACACTCCAAACTGGAACTCGGGTGTCTAAGACCTATAATATTGGATCTAGCACCTACAACACTTGTGTGCACATTATCTCTTTCTTGAAAAACTATGATTTCTCTTTCTCCATATTTTTTGTAAAAAAAAAAGTAACAATAAATTTTGTTTTTCAATATCAATATAATGTTTTCAATTAGTACAATGATTTTCTTAAAATTAATTGAACATTACTTATAAAGTACAAGAATCTTTTGAATGAAAAGCTATAAATTTCAATGCAAACAAAGATTAAATCTTATTAAACATGTTTACAAGGTGACTCTAATCAAGAAAAATATTCATCTGATGTATAAACCTAATCCAAATCTTATTGGAATCTAGTTGAACGAAGTTTGATGTTCGTTCAAAAAATTCAAATCAAGTTCGAACTTCACTAGAAAATCTAAACTATCTTCCAATTAAGGATCTGTTTGGGGAAGCTGCAGTTTATCCAATAAGTTGTTTATCCTGATAAGCTGTTGATCAGCACCTGATCCAGATAAATTGTTTGATTATTTGGTTTGTGCATTTGGAAAACAACTTATTTTGGATAAATGATCATTTTGCCCTTATTTTGGATAAGTTCTTTAACTGTTTGATTTGTGCGTTTTTTAGAACAACTGATTTATAGGTTTTTTAAAGTAAATAAACAATCTGGCACGCAGAAGTTGTAATGTTCTCAACAAAACTGCAATGCTTACGCATTAGATATGTTAAAACCAATAAAATTCCTTCATAACATTACAAAAAATATATATACACCTCACCTAATAGTGAGTATCATGAAACTTTAAAAAAAGAAGAAATAACATGTCAAAATTACAAGTAAAAAATGACAATATTCATTTTATAATGTAGAAGCATGTCACGAGGAACGTTGCACGGATGTGATACTGTAGAACCCCAAGCAATCTTGTTCGGTTGGGAAACAGTTGAACCACAAACGACGTTCTCAAGTTGTGATACAGTCGAACTCTGAGCAACGTTGTCTGGTTGGGATAATATATAATCGAATGTATTTTCTACCCACCTAAAGAACTTGCAGTCCTGAGGTTCGTATGTCCACTGTAGACACCTGTAAAAGTTGTAGTTTTTTAAGCATGTGATTGCAAAGTTGTAGTGGGAATTATAATTTTTTTTTGAAAAAATCATACAACAATTTTATCATAGCTACCACACCTTAACAGGTGAGATTGAAAAAACAACTTCCCACCACAGTAATTTTTAGAAAGTTGTTACTTAAATAGAATTGTAGTGACGGTCTAAAACGTAAAATTTTATTCATATATCTTTCTCTAAATCATCATTTTGATTTCAAGTCTATATCTTATCAAATTGAACTCAATTTTCAAAAAAAAAAATTCTGGCAACAAATATAACCTATAATAATCATATAAAATCATTTTAATGCATATCATAACATGGTTAAAATATTAAAAAAAAATGTATCTTAGCTCTCAAATGTCCCATTGAACCACTTCCTTCAACGACAACATCATAATCATCTTATAATTATCTAAGAAGTAATCAATAATATTCATGGAAGTAAAATTCAAAGCTGTATGTGAAGGAGATAAAGATGAATATCACTACTGTGTGTTTCGAGCAAAAAATTGACATGGTGGAAAGAATCTTTTCATAAAAAATAAATTTTTAGGAATATTTATGTTCATCCTTAAACGCGCGCGCGTCAAATTTCTAGAGCAAAAATCAGTTCAACGATACCAATAACCGATAAAGATAACAACTTNGAAAAAATCAGACAACAATTTTATCATAGCTACCACACCTTAACAGGTGAGATTGAAAAAACAACTTCCCACCGCAGTAATTTTTAGAAAGTTGTTACTTAAACAGAATTGTAGTAGCGACCTAAAACGTAAAATTTTGATCCATATATCTTTCACTAAATCATCTTTTTGATTTCAAATTTATATCCTATCAAATTGAACTCAATTTTCAAAAAAAATTTTCTGGCAACAAATATAACCTATAATAATCATATAAAATCATTTTAATGCATATCATAACATGGTTAAAATATTAAAAAAATGTATCTTAGCTGCCAAATGTCCCATTGAACCTCTTCCTTCAACCACAACATCATAATCTTCTTATAATTATCTAAGAAGAAATCAATAATATTCATGGAAGTAAAATTCAAAGCTGTATGTGAAGGAGATAAAGATGAATACCACTACTGTGTGTTTCGAGCAAAAAATTGACATGGTGGAAAGAATCTTTTCATAAAAAAATAAATTTTTAGGAATATTTGTGTTCATCCCTAACGCGCGCGCGTCAAATTTCTAGAGCAAAAATCAGTTCAACGATACCAATAACCGATAAAGATAACAACTTTGAGGCGAACAGGACCCTGAAACTCCGCCCCGCTTTTTCTGGCTAGCTATGGATCTGTGCGAGAAGCAAAAAACCCTAGTCATGCATTCCTGGGAGCTAATGCGGCCAAACCTTGGAAACCTCAGCGTCCGATTCTTCACAGAGTAATCAACCAGATGCTTAGGATCATATTTTGTTACGGATTACTAACGTCGCTGAGCTTTGATTGGCTGAATTAGGGTTCTGGACAACATCCCCGAAGCGAGAGACATGTTCTACTTTCTCAAAGACTATAAGGATTCCCCTCACAACAATCAGAAGCTGAAGACTCATGCTCTTGTTGTCTTCAAGCTGGTCCGTTGGTTTGCGCTTTTTTTCTCTTTCACCCACACTTGATTTTCTATTCTTCACTGGCTTACAGATTCGTTCTTCCGGTCTTTCTGTGCGACAGACATGCAATTCAGCAGTTCGGTTTCAAGAGAAGGGTGATATTGCCCTCTCTGAGGATGCCCTAAAGAAGCTAGGATCCATTCATTTGAAGAAAAATGTAAAGGATTCTCACTTTGAGGTGCTCTGTGTGTACTTTGAGCTGTTTTGGCTTAGCATCAACAATCTTTATTATGGATTATGACGCCAACTTTTTGTATAAATGACATTAAGGTGATGAAGGGGGCTCTACTGAAGATTGTCCATGAGGGAGTCGGTGAGCAATGGAGCGATGAATTGGGCAAGGCATGGGGAGTTGCTTATGATAGACTGGCAGAAGCTATCAAGATTAAGATGAATGAATAGAAGAGGATTTGAGCGCTTGTAGTGTTTTTCAAATGAAGGAAACCATGAGTCACCAGTTTGTCTGTAAGTACGATTTAATTAAGGCAAGTTGTTGTTTTATATGTTTGGAATGGTTTTGATCAGTTTTATGTTATTCGACAGTACTAATTTTGTTCCAAGTTTGGCTTTTTTTAGTTAGTATTGGGGTGATAGTTAATGTTACTCTCGTTGAGGTTGTTAAACTGCTCTACTAGGGACTTGCTCATTGTCATGAAGTAATGAATGGCATACACACACAACAAGGCACTGTTCTTTTCATGGTTTACTCATAAATCAAAATTTTGGTTATAAAAAAAAAGGAAAGAAATTGAAAAGAACTACCAAATTGGGTTTTAAAGTAGGTATGATAATGCCCAAGTATGCTATAAATTATAATTTATATTTCATATGCTCCTAAAATATTCTATATAACTCATCATACAAACCAATAATGTCATGACAAGTGGGCCTACATTTGCTCTTTCATTGGGTGGGTCAGGCTAGATTGAGTTGTGTCAACTTGACCCAACTTGACCTAATGTAAGTTGGTCACACCTTAGCTTTTGCTAGAGCATCTCATTCCCAAGCCAAATAGAGGTTAACTCAGGGGCAACCTTATGGCTGCTGCACTCTCCAATCCTCAAACAAAGGCAACCTTTTCTTTTGTCTCCCCTTGTTTCATTAGAGAGATTCATGAAGAAGGTTGTATTATGCAGTATTTCGTGATTGAGGCACTTGCTTCAAGCCCTATGTTGCCTTCTTTGATTTCAAGTTTTTATTTCTTGTCCATTAGTTGACCTATAAT
>JXCR01147333.1:816336-831584 GCA_002079205.1 Phalaenopsis hybrid cultivar
TCTCCTCTCTTGCGCTTCTGCCTTGTGTAATTTCCCCTCCTCTCTCGCGGTGGGAAAATGGCTTAATTGCCTTCTTCATTGGTTCCCCTTGTTCTCCATTGCCCTCTGATAATTTCTACCCTTTTTTTTGTCATTATGCACTTTGGTTTTTGCGGTTAGTGGCTTTGAGTCTTGTGTGGGTCACTCTTTCCGGGTTTTGGTTATGCTCTATGGAACAATAATGAGTCTATGCTTTCAGGAAGGGGTGATGCCCGGTTGAATTTATTTTTTTCTGTGAAATATGGATGTCTATGGTCTTTGTGGTTTTGGCCCTTTGGTCTTTGCAGCCTTTGTCCTTTGCTCTTTGTGGTTTCTCGTTCGATGTTGTTTGTAGTGATGTTGTTTGTGGTTTGTGCCTTTTTTCTATGAAGTAATTGATGTATTCATTACAGTGCATTGCTTGTGGCTTGTTGTTTGAGGTTTGTGGCCTTTTTGTGACATTTGGAGGTTGTGGCCAGTGGTATGTGGGTGGGTTTTAGTGTTTTGCGGCCATTGTCTATGTGGGTGGCTATTAGTTTGTGGCTATTTGTGTATGATGGGATGCTATTGGTGTTATGCGACCATTGCCTATGATGGATTGCTATTGGTAGTTGTTGGTGTTTTGGTGGTGATGATGTGTTGGTGGTGGTGTGTTGGTGTTGATGATGCGGGGATGGTGGTGGTAGTGTTGGTGCTTATTGTGTTGGCTATGATGATGTTGTGATGGTGGTATGTCAGTGTTGATTATGTAGTGGTGGTGTGTTCATTGTGATGGTGTGGTGGTGGTGGTAGTTGTGATGATTTTGTGGTGGTGGTGTGCGATGTTGATCATTTGGTGGTGGTGATGGCGTGTTAGTTGTTACGGTGTGTTAGTGGTAGTGTGTTGGTTGTGATGATGTGGTAGTGGAGTGTTGGTGATAATGATGCGGTTGTGTGTAGATGGTTAATGTCTAGTGGTAGTGGTGGTGGTGGTAATGGTGATGATGTGTTAATATATTTCAGATGTTTCTCTTCAAGATACCTTTTCAAGTCGTGGAATTTTGAATGAGACTTTATGTTTTTATGAGATAACATTGTATTCTTTGTCATATATTTATGTTGCTTAGTTCTTTTCATGTTATTAGTCATCATGGTTAAGACAAAAAAAATTGGTTCGTCTATTATATATGATATAGAAGTGAAACTATTATTTTACAATCTATCTTAAAGAGGTGGAATTGTGAAATAGTTCGACCACTTATTTTAACAAGAAAGACAGTATAATATAAAAGTTCAAGGAAAGCATAGAAAGGGAATATGATATATTGTAATTCAAAATAAGTGGGATCAGTTAAAAAAAGACTAAAAAATATGGAAAGAGTTAAAGTAGTGATTCACGAGTTTGGGTTGGGAACCAGTAAAGCAAACCATTGATGCTTCAGAAGAATGGTGGGTGATGAAATTGGATGGGAGAATTTATGAAACTTCTAGTCCACCTTTTTTTTTACAATTGCAACATATCAATTTATCAATTAATTTGTAGGTCGTGTCAAATGTAAAAAAGTTTAAGTTCGGTGGCAGTGACCCTGAGCTTGAAGGTCATTTGAATCATATGTTTAGTGGAGTCGGGTGATCTTGCATGGGCATCAAGCAAGAGAGGGCTTGCCTGTAAATGTTGAGCAAACTGTTGACTCCAATGAAGGCTCCAGCTCTAACCTCAATGAAGTTGAATCTACTAGTCAATTCAAACATTCAATGATTGAGAAAAGGGAAAAAGATGTTGCAGTTTTCCTTGGAAGTTTGATTTCACAATTAGTTGTTTCATGCACCAATGACCCTAGCACATCACATGCAACTTTTATTCAACATGTTATGCGAATTTTAGAAGAAACTCGAGAAGTTTAAGAGGATGTGTCGTTTTACTATTTTCTATGAAGTTGCGAAAAGACCCAACCATTAGAGAGTTCTTGATGTCGATGACACCTGACCGTATGATTAATTACTTACATTATTTCTATGACAACTGAGATGCTTGAGTTTTATTTTATTTATTGGACACACTTTATGTTTGATTTCTATGTGGACATTATTTATGCTACTTTCATTATGCTTGAATTTTATTTTGTTTTATTTGTCGGCAACTTTGCAAGAGGAATAATCTTTCATTGTTTTTGGAATTTTCCTTTTCATTATTTTTTGTTTAATACATTATATGTTGATTTAGTATTATTTATGTGTTAGCTGCATAAACAATGAATAGCATGGATAGAGAAAGACGCAAAAGAAGAATTATTGTTGCATTATGTTTAATGTATGAGTATTATAAATCATATAATGTTCGCTCTCCTTGCATGACATCCACATACATAAACGATAAGTGGTTGGGGAGTTTCTTGCGAGTCACCCGAAAAAGTTTAATAATATGTTATGTATTACACAGCTTATATCCATTGATCTGTTAGAAGAATTGCGCAGAAATCATGGACACATCTGAGCACAGTTTTACGTGATTTAAATACAACCAAAATTCAATTTTTCTCTAGTCATATGACTGTTGGTACTTTTATGGATGACTTTTGTGGTGATATGTTTCTGTGACACGTACGAATTCGATATTACATAGTTTAAAGGCAACCATGAAGCATTTTTTTAAAGTTTCACTACCTTCTTGTATTGCTAGATTATTTGTTGGTTTATATTTTGTGTTATGAATCCCGCAATTTTATAAAATTTTAATTATATATTTCTATTATTTTTTTTACTAATGATGCATTTAAGGAGCATAGCTATGCTTTATGGTTTTAAACCTTAAAAAAAGATGAGCTCGACATCTTTTGATGCCTCTAAATTATTGTACTGTTCCTGTGGACTACAGTGTTCTCTGTTTCATGTCAGGAGCATAGCTATGAGAGACGGTTTTACAGGTTTCGAAGGAATAGATTGGAGAACTAAGACTTATTCAGGTGGGCGGACCAGTTCGATGATTTCAACTCTAATAGTGATCAGGCGTGGAGAGTTTTGTTGGAGCAGAAATTATCTCGTTAAATTAATCATCTGTTTTTAAATTCAACATTATGATAATATCTTTTCAATTGTCATTTTAGTAGTTTTATTTTTAATTTTGATTCTTGTGTTACTCGTTGTTCAGTGAGTAATTAGTTTTTATTATATAATATTAAAATTGGTTATCTATTTTTATGTTTGAAATGTGCAACTAATGTTGATTCTGTTATAAACAATATGATAGTATAGGAGCAGAAAGGTTTTTTAACCTAAATAGTTGCAACGCAGTTGTTGCACAGCTGCACAAAACAAACAGGCACATGGCTTCCTCGTAGCAGCTTTGCGTAGCACCTTCCTGGCACAGTTACTACACAACAACTTTTTAATAAGCTGCAGCTACCCCAAACACACCCTTTATCATAATTGTCAATTAAAGTTAAAAAGTAAACCATTTCTTCAAATAATGTTAGAGTGGCTCCACAAATATCAGTGTGGATGAGCTCCGGTTGGTTTGTAGCATGATAGGAGACTTGTTTGAAAAGTATCCTTGATTGTTTATTAATATATGTCCATCATAAAACTATTCCGCAGAACTGGTGTGGGGCAATCCATTCAACATTTGCTTTTGTTGATAATTTTTGGAAACTGAAATTTGAGATGACCAAATTCTAAATACTCCAGTCATCTTGAATATTTGACATAAGCTTTCAAGCATTTGACATCTCCATCTTTAATTCAATTCAAAGAATTGATTGTTTGACATTTGGAATGAAGATGTAATTTATTTTTACTGTTATTAATGCGATTGATTCTTAAGGGAGCTACGTGAGGTGGTTTAAGTTTGTATGATTAACTGACAACTACATGCACTATATATATATATATATATATTGTGTGTGAGACAGATGTCATGTTCATTTTATATGATAAAGGCATTGCTTTACTTTGTGCTTTGCACAATCAATCAAGAATGAAAAAAACAAAGAACAAAAAATATTGTGCAGTGCATTGTGCTTTACTTTTTAGAAACACTGCATTTTGTCATGATCTCATGCAGATAGTTCTATTATTCATATGCATGATGTAAGTTTTCGTCAAAAGATGGCAAAGTTAAGAGTATTGTTTTTTGTACTTGGCACATAACAAACGTTGCAAATAACTTAGGGTCTGTTTGGGGCAGCTTGTGTGTTTCAAGATAAGTTATTTATCCTGAAACGCGGTCCGAGGGCCGGCCGCAGAAGTCGACCCGCGACCTTCGTTTAGTGTAAAAACCCAAAGGCAGTTTCAGATAAGCTGGCGAAACGTGCGAACCAAACGGTACGGCGACGTTTTCAAAACGCCGCCTCAAACGGACCCTTAGTGACTTCTATATTTCAAGTGGATGAGATTTTTTTTTTGTTGTTGTTGCCTCTTTGGAGAATCACCCAGATGTTTTTTTTTCTTAAGGGGATGTAGCTATCAAACTTCATCACATTGTATACAAGCATTCCCGTATATGTTTTTCAACCCAATAATTGGAGAAGAGGATGTAGCTATCAAACTTCATCGTATTGCATAC
Source organism: Phalaenopsis hybrid cultivar (assembly GCA_002079205.1). NCBI lineage: Eukaryota > Viridiplantae > Streptophyta > Magnoliopsida > Asparagales > Orchidaceae > Phalaenopsis > Phalaenopsis hybrid cultivar. The sequence goes on from JXCR01147333.1 coordinate 820,895, forward strand.
AAGCATTCCCTTAAAAAGATTTGGGCATGTTGTACAAAAAATGATCATAATCTATTTGAATTAAATGAAGTTGTAACACTTAATAGGACGCAGTGATGAGAAAGGATTCATGTATCTGATCCCATTTAGTGTGATAAAGGCTTGTTATTGTTGTTGTCGTTGTTGTTGTTGTATAGTTATAACACAATAGAATGCACTTCAATGACTATAAAATATTAAGGAGTAATCCAACAATTATAGCTCAATAGATTTTAATCCAACAATTATATCACAACAAAAAACAATACAATGGCTATAATACATCTGAGCTCAAGTTCTAAATAGTATTATAAATGATTTTATCTTAGTAAATGATTATTTTAATGGCTTGATTGGGGTGATGGATTTCATTTTTTTTTTCTTTTTGAAGCTAAATTGCTAATTGAATCCTCACTTGCTTAATTACACTTAATATCTTAGATATTTTTATATTATATGATGTTTATATTGAAAGATAAGATATTTTTCTATACTAAAATGTAAGTTGTCATGTTGTTCATCATGATGATACATCTATTATTTGCAATAGTTATCTTAAGAAATGATCAATCCTTGGTTCTTTATTGTAATTTGTGATCACCAAAATTTGTAAGACATCATGAGCTTATGGGATTAACAATCTCCATTATTTTAATGATATATGATATACGTTAAGGTGTTGCATTCTATGAGGATTTAAATGGTAAACCCTCCATCTAAATACATGCATTTTTGAAAAATAACAAGACAAACAAAGATTCATCCAAAATTTAGATTTTGGTACAACAAGATTTTGAAAGACTGTTCCACCTAATGCTCTTTCTAAATAAGCAAGTGCCACCCAAATCTAAATAATAAGAGCATTATAACGTAACAATGCTTTTATCAAAACCCATTCCATGCACGACATGAACTCTATCCAAACCCGATTAATATAAGAATTATTGATGTATGCCTACATAGAGTCATATAACCTAATAATGTTTTTTTCAGGGTTACTTCATAAAGAGTCTTATGGGTCCCAAAGACCAATATCCGAAGATACAGTTATTCTTGAACTTAGTCCGCCTATCGAACTGATCAAGCTGAGCCCACGTGCTATATTGGTTGAATTGTGCTCACCTAATAATATGGTTAAATAAACTCGAAGTATTGAATAAGACCATCATTATACATGAGAACATGTGTTAATCCTCACATCGTCTGACACCCGTATCTCAGTCTTTTCACCAAGACACCACAGATATGTGATGTACCGTACATATTGTGATTTTATATTTCTATTCTTTTGTGTAGAAGGAGGTGAGAATGGCTTAGAGAGGGATTCCTTTTTTTTCTCTTTTAAGGACCTTCAAAAGGGTTTCACTCTAGCCCACTCGCTCTCTCTCTCTCTCTCTCTCTCTCTCTCTCTCTCTCTCGTGTGTTATGTGGGAAGCAGAGATCATTCCATCCTAAATGGATTTAACAATTGAGCTTATTAATGAGTAGCTCGTTTAAAACAGATGTCATGATCTAGTCTTACTTGAGTTGTATTCAAATAACTTGTTTGGAAAAACCAAAGAGTCAAATCAAATAAAATTTATTGAGCCTAAAAAAACAAATATTTAAACTATATTATTCATGCAAATGACTTAATTAAGCCTAAAACGAGCTTCTTTATGAATCTTTATAAGCTTTAAATGATATTATTTATGAATACAAATGAATTAAATAACAAGATGTTCAAGTCTATACACTTAACAAATGCGTATTCATAAAAATGTTCAACCTAGTTTGATTAGTTAATCAAATAATCATGAATAAACTCTAATCAATAAAGTCGAGCTATAAGTAGTCTGTTAAACGCTGGGAGAGAGAGATGTGCGTGCGCGGGGCGTGCGAAGAGATTTGAAAAAAAAAATTGCGTATCCAATGATTACATTTAATTATAAAAAAGTATAAGTTTCTCTATTGTAAGGCAATTAGACTTGTCACATGTGCACCTAACAGCTTGTGTGATATCCCAAGTCTCTCATGGATTAAGCTTTAGATGGTGTCACATTTGTATTTGTTTGCTTGCATGGTTGACCTACCTGAATATCTTTAAAATGAATGCTTTTAAAAATGTAGAGTAATTATAATGCTTGTATATAATAAATACAAGAGTTATTTGATTGGATTTAAATCAATCACATGAAAAATATTTACTTGTGTTTAAAATGATATTTGTCAAACTTCTCAAAATATGATGAGTAACGGTCAAGAGTAATGTATAGTGGTTATTAACGACGAGCTGAGGATAGAGATAGTGATCATCATACTCAATAGTGATATTGAGGGTCTGTTTGGGGCGGTTATAGTTGTTTGAAGAAGTTGTAAAGTTATTGCAGAAGAAATAGTTTTTTAAAAAGTTTTGGTTGTTATTATGAACTTATTTTGTTTTAAAATAACCAGACCGTAGCTTTCTGGCAATTACCATATTTTAACAGCTCGGGTTGAAAAAAAAAACAATTTTTTACCACAACTATTTCTAAAAGCAACAATAAAACAATTTCTCTAAACAGAACTATGGTGACAATCTGAAATGCAAAGCAGACAGAAAGTTGTCCCAAATAGAGTGGGCAATAACAAGTGACGATGGGGGTGAACAATGATAAACAATGGTGATAGTGGTGAGTCGTGTAAGATAGTGATGACAGACAAATAGTAATCAGTGAGTGACGATGGTGATTGACTTGTTTTTTTATATTTGGATTGTGAAAAGTGGTAGTTTTCCTTCGATTTGAATTTCACATAATATTGATGAATTTCAAATTCAAATATNGCAAATAGTAATCAGGGAGTGACGATGGTGATTGGCTTGTTTTTTCTTATTCGGATTGTGAAAAGTGGTAGTTTTCCTTCGATTTGAATTTCACATAATATTGATGAATTTCAAAGTCAAATAGAGAGAGAGAGAGAGAGATAGAGAGAGAGAGAGAGAGAGAGAGAGAGAGAGAGAGAGAGAGAGAGAGAGAGAGNGAGAGAGAGGATGTTCCAATCCACTACAAAAATACTTTACATTTAGGCTGCTTTAAACCAAACATTAAGAAAATCTTATCAATGAAAGTTTATTTCATGCAAGACTTGTGATTCTTCACAAATTACGATGGTAGTTGTAGGAAAGGATTTTAGATCCTTTTTTTATGCAAAGAGTATATTTAACAGGGTTTTAATTATTGGGTCAAGTAAATAGATTCATATAAATAAAAAAGGGGCATTTACAAAACATACCATACAACTTTAATGTATTTACATATCTATCACATAAACATTCATATTTACATGCATATCACTCAAAGTGAAAAACATATTTATATATATAAGTTTATGACTCCAAAATGTTATAAATATAAATATAAAAAATTAAGTGTTAGCTATGTAAATACATAAGCATTTTGTGGTATGTATGCAAATTTCCCTAAAATAGAGGGGTTTAAGATGTGCCAAAAATAATTATAACTAGAATAAATTGATTTATATATAATACTTTATAGTTTTCATCTCTTTGCATTTTACAATATATTTCATATAACACCTATCTAATGTTTGATAAGATTCTCATGCATCTACGTACCAAACACCTTAACTTTTCATATTTACATCTATAACACCTAAAATTTTAAAATCAGATCAAAATGCCCCAATTCTTATGTATTTATATATAAGCACATAAATTTTAATTTTTATAAGCATGTCATTTNTCTGCTTTAAACCAAACATTAAGAAAATCTTATCAATGAAACTTTATTTCATGCAAGACTTGTGATTCTTCACAAATCACGATGGTAGTTGTAGGAAAAGATTTTAGATCCTTTTTTTATGCAAAGAGTATATCTAACAGGGTTTTAATTATTGGCTCAAGTAAATAGATTCATATCAACAAAAAGGGGGCATTTACAAAACATACCATACAACTTTAATGTATTTACATATCTATCACATAAACATTCATATTTACATGCATATCACTAAAAGTGAAAAACATATTTATATATATAAGTTTATGACTCCAAAATGTTATAAACATAAATATAAAAAAATTGAGTGTCAGCTATGTAAATACATAAGCATTGTGTGGTATGTATGCAAATTTCCCCAAAATAGAGGGGTCCAAAAATAATTATACCTAGAATAAATTGATTTATTTATAATACTTTATTGTTTTCATCTCTTTGCATTTTACAATATATTTCATATAACACCTATCTAATGTATGATAAGATTCTCATGCATCTACATACCAAACACCTGAACTTTTCATATTTACATCTATAACACCTAAAATTTTAAAATCGGATCAAAATGCCCCAATTCTTATGTATTTATATATAAGCACATAAATTTTAATTTTTATAAGCATGTCATGAAAATACATTTTTTATTATTTCAAATTTAAATATATGATATTTTTTATGTAACATGAATGATTTGGGAAATATTAATATTAAAAAAATGAAAAAATTTACATATTTACATATTTCACACATAAATTTTCATATTTATAAATTTATCATTTCACTACTTTAAATATATGTATAAAAATGTGTATTTCATGTTTAAAATATGATAATAATATTCTTTTTATGTGATTTTTGAGTGCAATGTGAGTAAATATGAAAGTTTATTATGTAAACAATTAGGAATTGTGTGCAATTTATGTAAATGCCCCTGAAAATTTAAGTGCTAGATATATAAATACCTCGGAATTGGGTGATATTAACGTAAATGCCCACGGAGGAAAACCAGGCACAAAGAACATTCAGCTCTCGCTCGCTGACGCTATTCTTCTCCGTTGATTGTGCCTTCATGATCTTCATGAACCCTAAGACCTCCGGAAACTCAATTGTGTGAGCTCGTAGATCTTCTTTTCTAAGCGGGATGGATACGATGAAGAATCTGTTGAAGCCAAAGCCAAGCCCTCAACAGCAGCTTAGGGATTGGCAACGACGTTTACGCCAAGAATGCCGATACGTGGAGCGCCAGATTAGAGGCAACCCTTTTTCTNTTCAAAAAGACAACTTTCACATCTATTAAAAATATTTCATTAATTTTTTTGGTTCATAATACATTATAGCAATTTTATAGTTTTCATTCAGAGCAAATACCTTTTCAAATTGATGCTTTCTTGTTTCTTGTAGCCTTTAGCCACCAATTATGCTTTTTTATTTTTCCACTTCATCAGTTTTGAAAAAATTTTTCACATGAATGAGTTCATAGCCTTCCGAAGTTATGACAAGCCCTTATGTTTCATTTCTTTCTATGGATTTGATCTTCTCATTTGTACCTTTTTCTCCATCTTNTTTTTTTATTTTTCCACTTCATCAGTTTTGAAAATTTTTTTCACGTGAATGAGTTCATAGCCTTCCGAAATTATGACAAGCCCTTATGTTTCATTTCTTTCTATGGATTTGATCTTCTCATTTGTACCTTTTTCTCCATCTTTTATCTCGTATTACTTCGTCATATGAAATTGGGCCTTGATCAGCAAGATTGCAATCAAAGTTATTGATTACCTCAGAGATTTTGTGTATGGTAGTTCTTCGTTTCCTTGAGCAATCTCCCAAAGCTATGTGTTGGTGGTTTTGTAGGATCTTAATCTTTGCTTGCTTGAGTTTCTTCAATAAACAGATCTTTTTAACTACTTTTTCCCACACACAAGCTTCCTTTTCATTAAACTCCACATCTTCACATATAATTTAGGTTTCTTGTATTTGGATTATACAAAATGTAAGCATTTAAATTTTGAAGGCACATTTGGCATCGTTATCATCTAGCTTTATTATTCTTTGGTTTATTATATGTCATGGGGAAGGGAATCATATACTTCAATTGAGAGAAACTTGCCCTCCAACTTCATGCATCATATGGAGTCGTACACTTCAAACTTGTTTTTTGAGCATCCATCAAGCAAATAGATAGTAGAATCCATGACATTGCCCCATTGTGTTTATCTTGTTATTAAATATATAGATATTTTTTTTCCTTTACATAATGCCATTTTGTAGTGATGAATATGTTGTCAAAAGTTGTTTATTGCCATGCTCNTTTTGGATTATACAAAATGTAAGCATTTAAATTTTGAAGGCACATTTGGCATCGTTATCATCTATCTTTATTATTCTTTGGTTTATTATATGCGCATGGGGAAGGGAATCATATACTTCAATTGAGAGAAACTTGCGCTCCAACTTCATGCATCATATGGAGTCGTACACTTCAAACTTGTTTTTTGAGCATCCATCAAGCAAATAGATAGTAGAATCCATGACATTGCCCCATTGTGTTTATCTTGTTATTAAATATATAGATAATTTTTTTCCTTTACATAATGCCATTTTGTAGTGATGAATATGTTGTCAAAAGTTGTTTATTGCCATGCTCCATGCTATAATCCTTAAAGGGATTTTAGATTTGATTTCTCCTTGATAAATAAATTCTAATGACTTGATTTTGTAACCTTCTTCATTCCTTTGAATCTTTTGAAGCCATATAATACTCTAATTTCTTCTGTCTTTGAGGCAGCTTTTTTGCTGCAACGCGCTTTGAAAATTGTAAAATTGTTGCTTGAAAATCATGGTGTGGTAGCTTATACTAATAATTCACTTAAACACGGGTGTGGGTTTGACCTTGCGGCCCCCGTTTTTTCGCGTGGCTATTACTTCACTGCCCTGGGTAATTTCTCTCTCACGTCTCTCTTCTGCCCCACTCCTCCTCTCTCAAGTCTTTGTCCTAAGTAGCTCCTCACCCTCTCTCCTCTCTTGCGCTTCTGCCTTGTGTAATTTCCCCTCCTCTCTCGCGGTGGGAAAATGGCTTAATTGCCTTCTTCATTGGTTCCCCTTCTTCTCCATTGCCCTCTGATAATTTCTACCCTTTTTTTTGTCATTATGCACTTTGGTTTTTGCGGTTAGTGGCTTTGAGTCTTGTGTGGGTCACTCTTTCCGGGTTTTGGCTATGCTCTATGGAACAATAATGAGTTTCTGCTTTCAGCAAGGGGTAATGCCCGGTTGAATTTATTTTTTTCTATGAAATATGGATGTCTATGGTCTTTGTGATTTTGGCTCTTTTGTCTTTGCGGCCTTTGTCCTTTGCTCTTTGCGGTTTCTCGTTTGATGTTGTTTCTAGTGATGTTGTTTGTGGTTTGTGCCTTTTTTCTATGAAGTAATTGATGTATTCATTACAGTGCATTGCTTGTGGCTTGTTGTTTGAGGTTTGTGGCCTTTTTGTGACATTTCGAGGTTGTGGCCAGTGGTATGTGGGTGGGTTTTAGTGTTTTGCGGCCATTGTCTATGTGAGTGGCTATTAGTTTGTGGCTTTTTGAGTATGATGGGATGCTATTGGTGTTATGCGACCATTGCCTATGATGGATTGCTATTGGTAGTTGTTGGTGTTTTGGTGGTGATGATGTGCTGGTGGCGGTGTGTTGGTGTTGATGATGCGGGGATGGTGGTGGTAGTGTTTGTGCTTATTGTGTCGGCTATGATGATGTTGTGGTGGTGGTATGTCAGTGTTGATTATGTAGTGGTGGTGTGTTCATTGTGATGGTGTGGTTGTGGTGGCAGTTTTGATGATTTTGTGGTGGTGGTATGCGATGTTGATCATGTGGTGGTGGTGATGGCGTGTTAGTTGTTACGGTGTGTTACTGGTAGTGTGTTGGTTGTGATGATGTGGTAGTGGAGTGTTGGTGATAATGATGCGGTTGTGTGTAGATGGTTAATGTCTAGTGGTAGTGGTGGTGGTGGTAATGGTAATGGTAATGGTGGTGATGTGTTAATATATTTCGGATGTTTCTCTTCAAGATACCTTTTCAAGTCATGGAATTTTGAATGAGACTTTATGTTTTCATGAGATAACATTGTATTCTCTGTCATATATTTATGTTGCTTAGTTCTTTTCATGCTATTAGTCATCATGGTTAAGACAAAAAAAATTGGTTTGTCTATTATATATGATATAGAAGTGAAACTATTATTTTACGATCTATATCTTAAAGAGGTGGAATTGGGAAATAGGTCGACCACTTATTTTAACAAGAAAGACAGTATAATATAAAAGTTCAAGGAAAGCATAGAAAGGGAATATGATATATTGTAATTCAAAATAAGTGGGATCAGTTAAAAAAAGACTAAAAAATATGGAAAGAGTTAAAGTAGTGATTCACGGGTTTGGGTTGGGAACCAGTAAAGCAAACCATTGATGTTTCAGAAGAATGGTGGGTGATGAAATTGGATGGGAGAATTTATGAAACTTCTAGTCCTTCACCTTTTTTTTTTACAATTGCAACATATTAAATTTATCAATTAATTTGCAGGTCGTGTCAAATGTCAAAAAGTTTAAGTTCAGTGGCATTGACCCTGAGCTTGAAGGTCATTTGAATCATATGTTTAGTGGAGTCGGGTGATCTTGCATGGGCATCAAGCAAGAGAGGGCTTGCATGTAAATGTTGAGCAAACTGTTGAGTTCAATGAAGGTTCCAGCTCTAACCTCAATGAAGTTGAATCTACCAGTCAATTCAAACATTCAATGATTGAGAAAAGGGAAAAAGATGTTGCAGTTTTCATTGGAAGTTAGATTTCACAATTAGTTGTTTCATGCACCAATGACCCTAGCACATCACATGCAACTTTTATTCAAAATGTTATGCGAATTTTGGAAGAAACTCGAGAAGTTTAAGAGGATGTGTTGTTTTACTGTTTTCTATGAAGTTGCTAAAAAACTCAACCATTAGAGAGTTCTTGATGTCGATGACACCTGACCGTATGATTAATTACTTACATTATTTCTATGACAACTGAGATGCTTGAGTTTTATTTTATTTATTGGACACACTTTATGTTTGATTTTTATGTGGACATTATTTATGCTACTTTCATTATGCTTGAATTTTATTTTGTTTTATTTGTTGGCAACTTCACAAGAGGAATAATCTTTCATTGTTTTGGGAATTTTTCTTTTCATTATTTTTTGTTTAATGCATTATATGTTGATTTGGTATTATTTATGTGTTAGCTGCATAAACAATGAATAACATGGATAGAGAAAGACGCAAAAGAAGAATTATTGTTATATTATGTTTAATGTATGAGTATTATAAATCATATATTGCTCGCTCTCCTTGCATGACATCCACATACATAGACGATAAGTGGTTGGGGAGTTTCTTGCGGGTCACCCGAGAAAGTTTAATAGTATGTTATGTATGACACAGCTTATATCCATTGATCTGTTAGAAGAATTGCGCAGAAATCATGGACACATCTGAGCACGATTTTACGTGATTTAAATACAACCAAAATTCCATTTTTCTCTAGTCATATGACTATTGGTGCTTTTATGGATGGCTTTGTGGTGATATGCTTCTGTGACACATACGATTCGATATTACATAATTTAAAGGCGACCATGAACCATTTTTTTAAGGTTTCACTATCTTCTTATATTGCTAGATTATTTGTTGGTTTATATTTTGTGTTATGAACCCCGCAACTTTATAAAATTTTAATTGTGTATTATTATTATTATTTTTACTAATGATGCATTTAAGGGTCTATGCTTTGGGTTTTAAACCTTCAAAAAAGATGAGCTCAACATCTTTTGATGCCTCTAAATTATTGTACTGTTCCTGTGGACTACAGTGTTCTCTGTTTCATGTCAGGAGCATAGCTATGAGAGACGGTTTTACAGGTTTCGAAGGAATAGATTGGAGAACTAAGACTTATTCAGGTGGGCGGACCAGTTCGATGATTTCAACTCTAATAGTGATCAGGCGTGGAGAGTTTTGTTGGAGCAGAAATTATCTCGTTAAATTAATCATCTGTTTTTAAATTCAACATTATGATAATATCTTTTCAATTGTCATTTTAGTAGTTTTATTTTTAATTTTGATTCTTGTGTTACTCGTTGTTCAGTGAGTAATTAGTTTTTATTATATAATATTAAAATTGGTTATCTATTTTTATGTTTGAAATGTGCAACTAATGTTGATTCTGTTATAAACAATATGATAGTATAGGAGCAGAAAGGTTTTTTAACCTAAATAGTTGCAACGCAGTTGTTGCACAGCTGCACAAAACAAACAGGCACATGGCTTCCTCGTAGCAGCTTTGCGTAGCACCTTCCTGGCACAGTTACTACACAACAACTTTTTAATAAGCTGCAGCTACCCCAAACACACCCTTTATCATAATTGTCAATTAAAGTTAAAAAGTAAACCATTTCTTCAAATAATGTTAGAGTGGCTCCACAAATATCAGTGTGGATGAGCTCCGGTTGGTTTGTAGCATGATAGGAGACTTGTTTGAAAAGTATCCTTGATTGTTTATTAATATATGTCCATCATAAAACTATTCCGCAGAACTGGTGTGGGGCAATCCATTCAACATTTGCTTTTGTTGATAATTTTTGGAAACTGAAATTTGAGATGACCAAATTCTAAATACTCCAGTCATCTTGAATATTTGACATAAGCTTTCAAGCATTTGACATCTCCATCTTTAATTCAATTCAAAGAATTGATTGTTTGACATTTGGAATGAAGATGTAATTTATTTTTACTGTTATTAATGCGATTGATTCTTAAGGGAGCTACGTGAGGTGGTTTAAGTTTGTATGATTAACTGACAATTACATGCACTATATATATATATATATATAT
>JXCR01147333.1:849644-862556 GCA_002079205.1 Phalaenopsis hybrid cultivar
GAACGGCGCCCCTAACCGGATTACCCTCCCTTAAGGAAATTGCGATAATAAAACGACGTGTTTTCAAAACTTTCATGGCGAACGCTATTTCCAAACGGAAGGGCGGCGTTTTCAAAAGGCCGCCGCTTCCGATAAGCGCCCTCAAACGGGCCCTAAGAACACTTGAAGGGATTTCAGTGCGTGTACATAAGTACATAGATATGGGAAGTGAAGAGGAATTGATAACCACGACCCTGCCCTCTATAAAAAGATGTCTCATGCCCCAAGCATTGATTTTATTGGCAGTTTTAAGGATAAGATTAGTGAAGTCTGCTCTGCGAAATTCTTTTTTGTGCAAGTCATAGTCCCGGGTTGTCAAGCTCTTCTACCTTATTCAAATTCAGTATGTTGGCAAGCTTCCTCTTTTTCCAATTTAGTGTACATTTGCTGAAAAACTAAAATATTTTGCATAGTTAATATACTGTCCCATCCTCTTACTATAATTTGTGAAGAGATTGTACATATAAAATATGGGAGCTTTTTGGCTTCTCTGTTAATAATGTTTACGCCAATATGGTGGGCTCTTTGAGTGAGGGCCAATGCAACAGTTTCGAGCACAAAATAAACAAATAGGGTGAGAGTGAACACCATTATCTGAAATCACATTTGGCTTCAATTCGATTTGATCTGCTATCATTGTTGAAGATGAGGAAAGGAGGGTGACGAATGCAGTTAAGCACCCAATCCCTGAAGCGATGGGGGCAATTCATAAGATTAAGGATCATATGTAAGGTATCCAAGCACATCCTTTCATAATTCCGTTCCATATCTATCTTCATAGCCATTATGTCCGACTTTTAAATTTGTTTATGATTACTTGAGTCATAAGACAATGTGTACAAATTGACCATGAAGAAAGCTCCTTGCTCCTTGGAGGAAATGGGGGAAGGATTCCCTTAAGATGATTCACCAAGGCCAAGGCCTTAGCGATCACTTTATAGATAGTTTGACACAAACTAATCGGCCGGAATTCTTTAGAGTTGTTTGGATTATCCACCTTGGAGATAAGAGTGATAATGGTTTCCTTCCAAGAAGCTGAAAATTTTTGGGTTATAGAAAATTTCATAACGGCTTCGTGAAATCTTGCTGGACAACAGGCAAACAATGTCGAATAAATAAGGTTGTAATGTCGTTCCACCTTGGAACCTGATTAAAACCCATTTGTTTAATAGCATTCTAGATTTCATCAATCGTGACATTCGCAACAAGAGTGGATGAATTGTTCGCAAATGCTTCCCATTTCTTGGAGGGTTGAGACCGCCATTTATTCTTGAAGAAAATAAAAAGAATGGAATTAATGGATTGTGAGTCTTTAGTGAGATTGCTATCAAAACCCATGTTTTGCTTAACACGGTTGGTCATTTGTCTTGAAGAGGCTATTGTGTATAAGAAATGGTAGTTTTTGCGCCTTCTTGAAGCCATCTGGTCTTCGCTTTTTGGAGCCACCAAGTCATTATACGAGCAATAGTTGCATTCATCTCATGTATCTAGTTTTTTAATAAATTCATGAGATCATCTGATAGCTTTGTTGCAGAGCATTCATGTGATTGTCAAATTCAAGAGTGATTTTTTCTTCGCCAAGTTATCTGAGCTATTTTTTACTCCAAAAAGAGAGGGCCTTTAAAGTCCTTCGACACTTATGCTGAAGGATTTTAGTTTTGCTACCCTCACCTGTTAGTCCAGGTTTTGCACAGCAAGTTCCAAGCGACTGGATAGGTAATCACATACCTTCAAAGCGATACCAATAGCAATTTGACTTGTTGGTAGTGGGTTGCAAATCTAGTTAAAATGGGGCATTGTTCGGAAGCAACCATAATATGATGCTAGTTAATACATTGGGAATGAGCTCGAGGGCTTCGGAGTTGGCTAAGATCTCATTAAGGAAGACCCAAACATGGCCATTACCTTCCTTATTGTTGCACAAAGTGAATCTCGGCCCGGTAAAACCTAGGTCATGCATTTCACAATGACTCATGAAATCAAGCATCTCCTGAGCACCCTTACAATTTGGGAAAGGGTTGCCACTTCTTTTTTCATCCTGGGAATAAATGCAATTAAAATCTTCACTTAGCACAAAGGAAATCAAGCTCCTAGAGTGGTCCGTTCAGTCTTCCCATAGCCTTCTTTGGATATATTGGTTTTTGTTAGCAAACACTATGGATATGATCTATTCTTTGCTATTTCTAAACTAGACATTTCGAATGATACATCGTTCAAGTTTATTGTTGACCTTGACAGACACAAGATCCTTCCTCCAAAGAACAATAATTCCTCCCGATTTGCCATTGGCTGGTTGGAAAACAAATCTCAATTGATGTCGGCCATTCAATCAACTTACTTACGGCTAATGTTCTCATACAAGTCTCAACGAGCCCACAAATAAGAGGTAATCACCAATCATTTGTTATTAGGTAGTTACCCGCATTTTTCTTGCAAGCTCCCCTATAGTTCTAGAAAAGAATGGATGTCATTTAAGATCTCTAGGGGTCGGTTCCTTGCTATTCGTATGCTCTTCCACTGGCTTCTCTCGCTTGCATGGGTGTGGTTCAACTGGACCCAAGCGTTTGTGTTCCTTCCCGAATTGTGTCTTTGACACCCTTTCTTTGCCTGATTTCTGTTTGCTAACAGTACATCCTTGACCTGTTGCTTGGAAATGCTCCTTGATCTGCACTGATTAAAAAATGGATTTGGAGCCTAAGACGGACTCAAAAATGCAGTTCAGTTTTTCTCCATGGTTGTGATTGATGAACCTCAGGGACACATTGTTTAATATTGAATCCTTCAGGATGTAGAGTTGCTGAGATCGTTGGTATGGTTATTTCTGAAGTCAGATTTTGATGGGTGGTTTGCTAACCCGAGATGGACTATTCCGCCTACTCATGACCAAGGTCCAGGGGCCAATTTCAATATTCAGCGGGAGAGACGTGCTGGAAGCACTAGCACTACTAGGTAAAGTAGCACTTTTGAAAGCTGCTTTCACATGGAGCCTCAGCCTAAGCAAAATTTTCAGCTCTCTCACAATGAATAGGAGATTTTATTATATTTGCTGCTCTTGCAGCAACCGTGGTGGTCTTCACGTTGATTCCCTAACCTGGTTGCAAAGGAGGAGCATCCTTCTCCATTACAGAATTGGAGGGTTGTCTCTTGTGGAGGTTGCAGGGCAAGAACCATTTCTTTGTGACAGATTAGACCGCATCGCAAGCGAAGGTGTGAAATACCATCACATTCAATTCTCTGAAAGAAATTTCCCTGTAAACCTTTGACCCAAATTCCTGATGTGAGCTTCATTGCAAGATCAACCCTTTCACAAATCCTAGCAACTGCGCTTCTTCCCCAAGTGTTTGTTTGTGAAAAAGAATATGCATCGTGATTGGAGTAAACATGTCTATATAAATTGACACTTTATTAAGAGGAAGATAGACAGCGAGATCATTTCTTTTCACCATCAATTTGCAGATATTTTCAAAGTTTCCCTTGCTTTGGTTAGTTTTGAAGAATTAGGTTTCAAAGTAAAGAATGATAAACTTCTATTGTCTAATCTGGGGTGACAATGCTATATTATGTACACAAATGAATTAGCATGGCTATTTATTTATATTTATTTCTATTATGCCATTTCTTATTTAAAGAGTATAACTGCGGGCTAACTTGTTGCAATTGGAATTGAATAAATAATGTAATTAAGGGCTGATTTGGCGTAATAGGAAAGGAATAACTTTTATCAATTCATNGCCCACAAATAAGAGGTAACCACCAATCATTTGTCTTTAGGTAGTTACCCGCATTTTTCTTGCAAGCTCACATATAGTTCTAGAAAAGAATGGATGTCATTTAAGATCTCTAGGGGTCGGTTCCTTGCCATTTTTATGCTCTTCCACTGGCTTCTCTCGCTTGCATGGGTGTTGTTCAACTGGACCCAAGCGTTTGTGTTCCTTCCCTAATTGTGTCTTTGACACCCTTCCTTTACCTGATTTCTGTTTGCTAACAGTACGTCCTTGACCTGTTGCTTGGAAATGCTCCGTGATCTGCACTGATTCAAAAATGGATTTGGAGACTAGGGCGGACTCAAAAATGCAGTTCAGTTTTCCTCCATGGTTGTGATTGATGGACCTCAGAGACACATTGTTTAATATTGAATCCTTCAGGGTGTAGCGTTGCAGAGCGTTGGTATGGTTATTTCTGAAGTCAGATTTTGATGGGTGGTTTGCTAACCCGAGATGGACTATTCCGCCTACTCATGACCAAGGTCCAGGGGCCAATTTCAATATTCGGTGGGAGAGACGTGCTGGAAGCACTAGCACTACGAGGTAAAGTAGCACCTTTGAAAGCTGCTTTCACATGGTGGACCCTCAGTCTAAGCAAAATTTTCAGCTCTCTCACAATGAATAGGAGATTTTATTATATTTGCTGCTCTTGCAGCAACCGTGGTGGTCTCCATGTTGATTCCCTAACCTGGTTGCAAAGGAGGAGCATGCTTCTCCATTACAGAATTGGAGGATTGTCTCTTGTGGAGGTTGCAGGGCAAGAACCATTTCTTTGTGACAGACTAGACCGCATCGCAAGCGAAGGTGTGAAATGCCACCACATTCAATTCTCTGAAAGAAATTTCCTTGTAGACCTTTGACCCAAATTCCTGATGTGAGCTTCTTTGCAATATCAACCCTTACACAAATTCTAGCAAATGTGCTTCTTCCCCAAGAGTTTGTTTGTGAAAAAGAATATGCATCGTGATTGGAGTAAACATGTCTATATAAATTGACACTTTATTAAGAAGAAGATAGACAGCGAGATCATATCTTTTCACCATCAATTTGCAGATATTTTCAAAGTTTCCCTTGCTTTGGTCTGTTTTGAAGAATTAGGTTTCGAAGTAAAGAATGATAAACTTCTATTGTCTAATCTGGGGTGACAATGCTATATTATGTACACAAATGAATTAGCATGGCTATTTATTTATCTTTATTTCTATTATGCCATTTCTTATTTAAAGAGTATAACTGAGGGCTAACTTGCTGCAACTGGAATTGAATAAATAATGTAATTAAGGGCTGATTTGGCGTAATAGGAAAGGAATAACTTTTATCAATTCATTTTTCTTCTTAGTTGTTCAAAAGTGCTGAAGGGAAAATACAATTCTTCGAGTCAATTTCTTATGAAATATTGAAGGCTATTAAAGCTAGTTATTTATACTAAAATACTTGAACGATATTAATATTTGTTGGTGGCACAATGATTAAATCTAGTGTATGTGGCTTGAATCAATATAAAAGAAAATTTTATGCTGAGTGTTTTACCTAAACTTCTTGGTTTTTTGTAGTGTTTGATTCAAAAAGTTTTGATATGATTAGTGGAGGATATTTCCCCAATGATGCTTGATTTGAGTTTCTTTTTAATGGAATTTTTTGTTTCAAGGAAATGGAGGGAATGCAAATGCTTTTTTCTGTTACAATTTCATTTTTGATGTTTGGTTCCATTGTGATTAACAAGTTTGGATTTACCTAGGAAATATTACTACATTTTCCATTGATAATTCCATACCCAACCCTTGGGAAAAATGCAAAGAAAAATTTGTGGGGTCACCACTATAGCTTGCACGCCCCTCCAAAAATAAAATTTCAATTTCACATCAACAAAACAAGAAAAAAAAACCCTCTCACTTAGTTTCTCTTTGACCGAAAGACCAAAAACTAATTTCAATTCAATTGCTTTATAATTTTCATTTCCTTACTCATTTTCTCTCTTTCGATTCCTTCAAACCAAACCAAAGCCTAAGTATTATTTCCTATGATTAAGCACAAATTCAGAAAGTTCCATGTCCTTGTTGGACAGGTTAGATTTGAAAATGAACACAACACCCAATGTAAGAATTTAAACGAACTGAACATGAACGAACAGAGCTAGTGTTTGTGTTTGGTTCGTTTGAAATTTAGTTTGTTTGAAATAGGCTTATGTTCGAAAATGTTCATAAACTCACTGTTCGTGTTCGGTTCGATTTGTTCGAAATTAGTTTGAATTGTTCGGGTTATTCGAATTGTTCGAAATGCTCGAATCGTTTGAATCGTTCAAATTGTTCGAAATTGTTTAAAATGTTATGAAACCAAAGTATTATAAATGTAAAAATAAAATTTTAGATGTTAGAAATGTAAATACATAAAAATTGTGTGATAAGTTGATAAATTTCATAACATGGAATCAGATACATAACAATATAACAATAATGAAAATAAAATTTTGAATTGTTGGAATTACGACAATGAATGTTAAAACTAAAATGTATAAATAATAAATTTTCTCATTATATTTACAAAACAAATATAGCAGCAAAATCGCATACTAATAGGAAGCAGGGCCAACAAATGAAAATTATCATCTTCACTCATTAACCAAGCAGATACAATCATACAAAATCTAATCAGCTAAAACATAATTTTAATCAGGTAGTTACATGGCGGAGAGCGTTGTGATAGCCTTTTCGAGCATAAGGTCTGATCGTCCATTCTTGTAGCGATGAACTTATGAAAACAGTACTGGAGCTGCCCTGCACTCTTATATCTCCTATTGCATAACACAGTAATTCCATATGGTTTCTGTCAAATGTGTTCCTTCACAAATTTTATAGGGATAGCTTGCATAAAATATACATAATTATTATATCATATGAAAAGAGATATTTGCATATAGGATTCAAAGTTAAATAAATAAAAAAATGAAAATTAACATGCATACACCTCAATTCTAATGTATAGGGATAGCCTACACAAATTCTGCTACATCCAGCTCCTCCATCATCTGAAAATTTCATTAAACACCTTAGTTTTTAAAATATTTTTTTCTTTTATAATCTTACATGGGTTTGTGGCGATGAACTTACGAAAACAGTGATGGAGTTGCCCTGCACTCTTATATCTCCTCTTGCATCGCAGGTATCAGACATCTTGTTTGATTCACGGCAAATTAGTTTTTGGGAGGAGATGGCAGCAGAGTTTTCTTCAACATCTTCATCTTCTGCAAATAGTTCTGAAAAGCACAAAAAACTTAGTTTATGTGTAAAATCAGTGGTTACTAATATGGAAGTGTAATTATTTTGTTGAATAATGAAATAATTCTACCATCTATTGCTGAACTGCCCCTGCTTTCTTCTGTTAGCTGATTCACCACAACCTTGCTTGGCTGTTCCAGCTTCAACGGAGCTTGCAGTTTACCTGCAGAATCAATGACTAATTTTTAGCTTCTTAGAAATGTCATTTAAGTTTAAGAGTCAAAGCAAAGCTTAATATCATTAAAGCAAAGAATATGATTTAAATTATTACGGGTTGAATGAAAGACAAATAAAGTAAAATTTAAAACAATTTGCATAAAATTTTGCTCACTATCATAAAAATTAAATATGATATATTTCATTAAGAAATCTAAATTACTCTTTACAGCAAATATCTTAAAAATAAATAGAATCAATATAAAACACAAAAACGAGTGACTCAGGCAACCAACAAAGCTTCACTCTTGCGTTATATTTAAAATTCAATCAAAATTGGTTGAATTTCAAATACCTCAAGAAAAGATAGATGAAAAATAATATGCATAAAATACCACATATACCAACGTGATAACTTGAAGCTACTCACCCAAGTAAGCTCTTCCAAAGTGCTTCTACTTCTCTCATAGTAAAAAATGTTAGCTGCATGTATAGATAGAAAAAAAGTAACCGAGTTTAACTTTCATAAAATTTTCAGAAATATTATTTATACTTACTACTTCCTTGCCAAATTTCAATATGCATAAGCCTTTTTTGCACCACAATTAAAAGTATAAATATACTTAATACTTCCCTGCCAAACTTCAACCAAATCCTGAATCTAGTTAAATACCACCATAAACAAGTATCAGTCAAAGTAACCTCCCTGTAACCCAACCGAAACCAGGGAGGGGAGAGAGGGAAACAACTCTCTCACCAATTTTAGGAGTTGTTGCGCCTCTCTAAAGCCCCTAACATGACTTCCCTGGATCTAGTAATAGTCAAACAAAAACCAAGCATGGTAGAGAAATATATATATTATTTATCCCCTCATTAACTGATTCGACAGCAGCTTGTATCATGATAAGTTGCAGAAGCATCTACAACTATTATATCTACAGCTTCATCCAAGTCCAAGTTCTTCCCCTTATATGTCGTAACATGATAAGCCTTAGCAAAATATTCAGACATACAAGTGCAGTTTTCAGTTTTAAGGAATGATAAGGTCTTTCCTGCATAAATTCTGCCCCGAATCCTACATAAATGTTAACCAGCAGCAACCAGCTAAAAAGTGCAACCCAACCGAAATCAGGGAGGGGAGAGAGGGAAACAACCCTCTCACCAATTTTGGGAGTTGTTGCACCTCTCCCAAGCCCACCTCTCCCAAGCCCCTAACATAAGTACATGACTTCCCTGAATTTAGTAATAGCCAAATAAGTTCCATAAAAGTAAGCAGAAACTGAACAAAAAGTAGCAGATAGACAATCATCGTAATGGTGATAGTAATAACAAAAGGGCTGTTGAAGATAACTCTAAACATCAAGCGAATGAACTAGATATGATGAATTTTCTGGTTCGCATCAATAAAAAAACTAGCATGAAGCAGGACAATAAGCTTAGATATATGTAAGTGAAAGCATTAAGATCC
The DNA here is from genome assembly GCA_002079205.1 of Phalaenopsis hybrid cultivar. Classification (NCBI taxonomy): domain Eukaryota; kingdom Viridiplantae; phylum Streptophyta; class Magnoliopsida; order Asparagales; family Orchidaceae; genus Phalaenopsis; species Phalaenopsis hybrid cultivar. The sequence goes on from JXCR01147333.1 coordinate 858,347, forward strand.
AAACATAAGTGTCTTCCAAATGAACCCTGTAAGCATTTCATACACTAGCATCCGATGTCAGGAACATCTAAGGGATCACCTGCAATTAATCTATGATGCACATCAACATAGACACCCCAAAATCCTCACCTAGCAAGCCAATTAGAAGCAGAATCCCCCTCCATTTGAATAAAACTTCATTTAGCTATTAGATAATACCTGTCTATATAATTCCAAATTCTATTAAAGCTGATCAACAAATCTCGAATATGTTTTCTCCTCTTCAAATATATTTTAAAAGCAAAACAGAGTCAGTTTCAAGCTGTAAGACAAACCAATTAAAACTAACTGCAATAGATAAAGCTAATAAAGTAGTCCAACAATTAGCTTCAATAGGGGACATAACAGAGAAATGGGATGAGAAAAAATTGCCCAGAGATTCTCTAAAGATACCAAAGCCTGTTGAAGTCTTGCCCCATTCAGGCTCCAACTTCAGAAAGAAAAATGTAATTGCACCAAAGCCTGTTGAAGTCTTGCAGCAGTCATGGCAATAATAAGCAATTAATAGTCTGATTAGAAGTCCAACAATCAGCAGTTAATGACACGACGTGAACATCTTTAAAGCAAGATTTAAATTTTTCTTTCTCATGCTCGTAAACTTTCATGCAATCATTTTTTATAGTGTCTCTTGAAACATTTTGAAAGTTAAGATTTAACATTTTTAACAATATATTAAATTAAGTATGTTCAACCATTATAAATGGATACTCATGTACAATTATCATTTTTGCAATCATCTCTCTTATGAGTTGTTGACCATAATTTTTAGGACTATAGAAAGTAGGAAATACTAAATTAATGTTAGCTTCGAAAGTCGAGAAGTTCAATATATTTTCTCTTATCTGACAAGTTAACTAGTTGTTGACTCTTTGTTTTTATTTTAGCACATTCTTTAATGTGTTTAAGAAATTGTTAGGTTGTGTTTGGCTTGGATTTAAGGATTTTTACCCCACAACAAATGCATTGAACAAATGATTTTTAAACCCCCCTTAGAATTTGATTTAACATCAATAAAATATTCTCAAATAGATCATTTTCTCTTCTTGTCTTTCTTACATTCGATTTTAGTATTAATGCTTACAACAGTCACTTCAACAGACTGAGACCTATGATTTCCATCATGAATTGCAATTGTCAATTGTTCACTACTTGATGCAGGTTGAGAATGTTCAATATATGACATTCTAAATAACAACACACAAAAATATAATATCACATGAGATTTCAATCATTTCATGCATGTAAGTACATAAATGTATTTCAAAAGAAAAGGAATTTTAAATATATCAAGTGCATGAACTTCCTAATAACACAAAGTTCGAGATAAAATATATTTAATTTGTGATAATCATTAAATTGAAAAAAGAAAAATTAACACTTTGTGTCACCGCTTAACCACTAAGCAAATAAAAAAGAAAAAAAAATTTAAGATTGAGAGTTCTATGATCCATATTATATATGAAAATATCATATCAAGGAAAATCATCACTTTGCCTCAAAATCTTCTATTAAAACTAGAATTTAGCCAAATAAACATTAAGAAATAAGGCAAAAAAAAACTCTTTTTTTTCAGACAACACCTCTGCTAGAAAAATAAGAGAAGACAAAGTCATCAAAAGCACTTGTTTGTTAGTTCTGGTTCTCTCATTTCCTTGCAAATTACTTTTCCCCAAATCAGTACTACCTTTCATTATGCATGTTGGTCGGTTTGGTTACTTTGGCTCTGCTGCAAATTCAATATAGAGCATAGTTGTAGAGCGTTATAATTGGATTGTATACATAAATTTGTAGTACTGAATCAACAAATCACTGGTTGTAGCTTTAATTCACTCTTAAATTTCTGTTATTAAAAAAAAGGCCTATAATTTTTTCTTTAAGATTTATGGTGGAGTTCAAATCATCATGTTCAATATAAGAGGAATTTCAAGAGGAGAACTCAATAGGAATTCCCAATGAGGTTAAAATATTTTGGGAACTTTTCATTGTAAGAAAACAATGAAAAAATAAAAAACAGTTAACAATGCTGATGTTCAGAACAGCAAAATGATGCATTGATAATAATGAGACTGATGTTACTTCAACGCAAAGCCAAGTTACGGTGTGTTATAATTGGAATATATACTCAAATTTGTAGCATTAAATCAACAAATCAGTGGTTATATCTATAGTAACACTCCTACGTTTCTCTTATCCTAAAACTAAAGCTGTCTAATTCTTCTTTATAAATTTTCTTTAAGATTTATGTTACAGCAAAGCTCAGATCATCATGTTCTAAATAAGAGGAATTTGCAGGAAGAGCACCAGACAAGTGCCCCCAAGAAAGATAAAAACATTGTAAATTTTGTTTGTAGGAAACCCATGAAAGAACAGTGTAGAAAGCTAATTTTGGAATCAGTAAAATAATTTGATAGGAAAAATGCTTCATTAATATTGATACGGTTGCAACCACTCTCTATAAAATGTAAACAATCTAATGCGATATCATGCATATATATTCATGCAACATACAAAGATTCAAGAGCAGATTGTCTGAATAATGTTGAATGGCAAAAAACAGAACGAAAAGATAACCATGTGAGAAGCTATAGATATCCAAAGAGAGAAACCAAAATAAAATACAACAAATCTTAATTTCATTCACAAAAATAGAAAATAAGATATGTGACAGATACACGGCTAAATGAAATTTCACTTTGATCGCAATAAGTAAATAAAGAAGTATTGAGTAAAAGAAAAATCTAAAAATCAAGTCTCGTACTTGAACGACAATATCGCATCTTAGAAATATGTTTAAGTTTCAACTCCAGAAGAAAAAAATTTATGTTTAATAGTTTTTTTCTACAAAATCATTGAACTTCTATTTATGAATGTGAGAAAAAAGCAATAAGTAATCAAAAGAAAATCAAAATTCAGATAAAATTAATTTTTTGAAACATGAATCTAAGATTGTGCGGCTAATGCTTGCTTAAGCTGTAACTATAACCTATTACGGCTCTCAAGATTTAACCTTGACCAAATTTACAGAGAAGTCCACCAACTTATCAAGTCATTACTTAATTTAGATCTTTACTTCACATTTTAACTCCACTATTAAAGAAATTTGAAGAAACATTTGAGCTGAACTAGCCGCTCAACAAAATTGAATGCATTTGTAATTAACTTGATAGGTTGTCTTATCATTAAAATTATAAAAAAAAAATTGCTTCAACTGCAAGTGTCACATAAGCTGTAAATAAAGTCTTTGATCGTTCACCCACAAAATAAATGCAACTTGTTGCCAACGTATCACTCTTCTTGCCAAAACTTCATAAACATAACAATGTATAGTAAGAAATATTACTTTGTTTTTTAAGAATGTAGTAAGAAATAATTTTTTGTATAGTTTCTAGTCTTCTAGAGGCAATAATCGAATCATAGCAAGAATTGAATCACAACAAATATGTTGAAACTTGTTTGAAAGTAATGCTTAAGCCTGCATGCATCACAACACAAGTGCATAATAGCCCAAGTCCCCAAGTAGAGCTCAGTGCTAAAAAAAAAAACCAGATCTACAGTCAATATGAAGATAAACATATCTGAATTTCACTCCAAAAAACTTCAAAACCTAGGTTTCACTTAAAAAAATTAAATAAACCTAAAAAAATTTTTCTGAAAGTTTAAACTAAGAGTCAAACCTGAAGATAAATATGAAATATTAAAGAAAATATGCTCAAAGAAGACGCATCGGTAGCCTTACAAGCAACCAAGCACTGAAGCAAGAATACTGAGTGGTCGATCCGACGCTGACTCGCCGAGGACAAATACACTTTATCGTAGACAAACTAAAGTAGAGATTAGAGAACGAACACAAACAATCAACCTTAAGCTCTCACGGAGAGAAAACTTTTCGCAATTTTGAGACAAGGAGGGTTCTCGGCTTCTCGCCGAGAGAAGCTTTTCGCGATTTTGAGAGGAGGGTTCTTGCAGTCACCGAGAGGAAGCTTTTCATGATTTTGAGACAAGGGGCATTCGAAACTAGAGCTCCCGAGAGGAGAAAAAACAGCGTGCTTTCGAGAGGGGAAAGGGCGAACAAGGGGTTAGGGCTTCCGCCTTCAGGTAATAAGGTTATTACATTTGTTTGTATATATATATATATATATATATATATATATATATTATTAATAATTTATTG
>JXCR01147333.1:864765-877033 GCA_002079205.1 Phalaenopsis hybrid cultivar
ATAGATATTTTGACAAAAATCCCTATGATATGTTCATTATAGAAACCTGCATCCCAGAAGAAATTATAGTTCTGGGGATAACCTCTTGCATTAGAGGACTAGATATTGAAGTTTGAGCTTTCTGAAACTGGTTTGTATCCAAGCTTGAACATGGTTTAAACCAATATCACTAAAATATTGGGTGATTTACATATATAACACACATGTTTTGTGCATATACATATTAAACACCTATAATTTGATGTAACACAAAATATTTGAGTTGGAAACTGTTCTTTTGGGGAGCATTACATACATGTCATCCTATTCTTAAATATTAACATATCTAACACCAAAAAGTATGTAGTTGGTTTGTCTGTTTCACTGCTCATCCAACAACAGGCCCTTAACTCATCCAAAAATGGTAGGGATGGTGGGTGCTTGAAGAATAGAGAAGTAAACCACAAAAAAATATTTGATTAGATTAGGGCATCCAAAAGAAAAACGCTTCTTACCGCTGCTTCGAGGACGAGAATTTGGGCTGCGTGATAGGAGGAGAATCTTCGGAGAAGAGGAGGAGAGAAAAACGCTTCTTACCACTGCGATTCTTTTTTCCCTGTGGCCAAATTTGTATCGGACGGGTAACTCGAAGAGGGCACGGAGGTAAAAAGGCAGAACAGGAAGCTGGGACGCGGCTATGTTTTGGCTTTCCGCGTTCAACGAATATCGCGGCAAGCCGCAGCCTTGCCGCCGCCCGAATAGACCCTTAATTTCAGAATTTAATCCAAACAGTTTCTGCGAGCTCAGCCCGGACGAGTGATAAATATTCCTATCATTGCTTTATGTTTTTAGGAACATGTTCGTTAATGGGGAAGAAGGATTCATCGCACTAGAAACTGAAAGTAGTGGACCTTTGATTAGGGTAACTGAAGCATTTTAACTTGCATTTTCTATGGTCATGTCTACAGCTTCACTTGCCTTTAGACTAGAGTTGTCAAAATTGGGTTTGTGGGTCAATTTTGGGCAGTCATGTGTACGGTTTCGCTTGCCTTTAGACTAGTAATGTCAAATTGGGTGTGGGTGGTTTGGGTCAATTTTGGGCTAGGCTTTCTTTGCCTTTAGACTAGGAGTGTCAAATTGGGTGTGGCTATGGCCCGAAATTGACCCAACCCGAGCCTGACCTGAATAATAAACGTGTTAGATAGTCCAACATTAACCCAATCCACTTTACTCGAGCTAGACTTGTATAACTTGTTCAACGTAAGGTATAATAGCTATTCAAGCTAAACTCGGGTCAATTTATGGTTGGCGGCCGAATTTGGTGTTCATTTTGAGTTAACGGGTCAATTTTGAGTCAGTGGGTCTTTTTTGGGTTGGCAAGTCAACTCATATCCGACCAAAAAATTAAATGGGTTAGGATTCTTAACCTATTCCTAACTTGAACTGGATCCAAAAGTTATTCGGTCCAATCTGAACGCGGAATTTTCAAGTAACCAGTTGACCTGCCTGTTCGTTTTGATCCTAAATAAAAGTATCTTTTTGGTTCTTACCCTTTTGCGCAACGCATTTATTTCATTTCTACAGGTTTCTAAAAAAGAAAAGACCAAGTATTTTGTAAGCTATTTTAGTTGACATCAAACTTTTCATGAAATCAACTCTAGTGTTTTTCTCTTTATGATCTAAACCTAAGGGTAGCTAAGACCAAGCCGCCTAGGCTTTGGTAGTCAATGTTTCCTTCAGCAAGGACCAACTTCACTACAGAATCAACTAAAACATTCAAATTTAAGCACCTTTCCATCTTCCTATTTTGCTTGGCTTATAAAAATTAGTGTTTTGGTTAGTCCTACTAAGAACCGTGTCCCAATTTTATATGATTAAAACCTTATTCACAGGGATGTTAATTACCTTCCATTCAATTTCCATAAATTTCCCTATGTTGCACAAAGGAAGAATGTTGATGATGACTACTTCAACCTTGGGCTTTTAACTTAATTTTTTTCTTAATCAAATAGTGACCATCATATTTCTGTCTCTCTTGCAAATTCCCAGGCTGGTGTCATTGAGGAAATGGTGAATGATGCTGTTGATTCAGCTCTGGACTCTGAAGACATAGAAGAGGAAACTGAAGAGGAGATTGAGAAGGTGCTTACTGCTATAGCTGGTGAGACAGCTTCCCAGCTTCCAGATGCAGTTAGGAAGGGAAGGATAAAGCAACCTGCTTCCAGCCAGAAGGCAGAGCAACAGGTAAGCATTGGTGACCTATTATGAAATCTTCGATTTACTAGTTTAAATTTTATTATTATTATTATTATTTTATTTACTTGATAGTCTGAGGCAATAGCTGAAGGTGTAGATGATGAGGGAGAGCTAGAGGAGATAAGGGCGCGGCTCGACAAAGTGAGGTCGTAAACGTTCTTTGGTAATTTTAACCAACACATCTAAATTGAGTTGTCTCCAGGAGTGAATGAGTGATATACAGAGAAATGAACATATGATTCAATAATGTTTAATGCCACCCTTATTATGTATTATATAGCCCTTGTATGCTCTATAATTGTATGTATTAAAAGATCAAATCCAAGATCCTTTGGATTTCGGAGATAATTGATGATTTTTAAGTGAATCAAAGGCTTGTGGAGATGATTTATATATTCTTTTTACAGTTCAGATGAACATCTTATAGAATAAGTATTATACACACATCATAGTATGCAATAATAAATGTCATATGAATTGGCATATTAACATTTTAGTCTTTGAAAATTTTAAAAATATTATATTGCCATCTTAATAGGGTAACAAGTAACCAAATTTTCTTCCTTGTGCATCTTCAAGTCATTTTGATGCCTTAGAAATAATAGTTTATACTTGATTGGATGCATTAAAGAAAATCAGTTTTTTTTACTTCTTTTTGTGTATATACTTGATTGGATGTATTCCAATTTACTTCACATTATGAACCTAAATGACCTCCAAAACCCTCGAAATTTTACGTATTTGCTTGGAATTTGATTATATACAATTCCTAAAATTTTTAATTCAATTTAAATTCTTTTAATTTTTTTTGAATTACTTATAATTTTCTTTCTGTTTGCTTATTCTATGGGTGAAGAGTTCATTCAATTTGGGATTTTTTATTTGAAAAAATTATGAGGATTTAAGTTCGTAAGGGTATATTTGTAAAATTATCATTTTTGACATAAACCACTTCATTTCAAACTGAAAGTTGCTTGTTACATTTTATTTTCTATTGATGAGTGAGTTGGATGAGTGGGTTGAAATTTTCAATTTTAATGATTTTATTTGTTGGGTTTAATAATGAAAAGGGTATATTTATAATTTTTGAAAAGGTCACAAATAAGCTCAGATTCACTTGTAAATACTTGGATTTTAATATTCAAATGTTGTTTGAACTTTAATTAATGATTTTAAATCAGATTTGACATGTTTTAAGTTTGTAAGATTCACTTTTGTGACTTGAAAGTAAATGAAGGTATGTTTGTAATTTTAGGAGATCTTGAAAATGGGGTAGTTGGTATAAGATTTCAACCACCACAATTACATTCAATAGCCTCTATTTATAAAAATGACACTTATACTCCTTTTCAAGTATCTTATATATTTGTAATCCATACAACTTTCACTTTTGCCCATGTCATGGTTACATCAATACTTGACAATTGAGATAAATGCTTAATCATTCTTAGCCTTAGATCAATCAACTCTTTGTCATTTGTCCTCTTATTGACTGGCCTCTGGTAGGCTCGTCCTTGGTCGATCAACCTCTAGTCAAACGACATTCAATCATACATGTGCGACTGTCCCACTTCAGGTGGTCATGTGTTTCTTTCGTGAAGCCATTTTTCCTATACAGGCCTTTCTCTGAATCGTCAGATCAATGGAAGATTTGATCAAGCATATTTTGTTGTACACTAACCTAATTGTCAGTAAGGCTCAACTCTCTCCTAAAAAATAGGAAAGAAAACAACCTTTCTACTTTTGCTACTTTATTTTTTATTTTGGAAGTAGACCTTTAGTAGTAATTAAGCCAAAAATTAATAATTAAATATATTTTAAACATTGATTTTAAGTTGAAGAGAATATCATCTACCATTTCTTTGTAAGACTTGCACGCTACTCATTAAATTAAATTAGATTTATATTGTACCACCAAGCACTACAAATTAAAATTATAAGCTACGCATTGTGCCTTTAATGTTGGTGCTTCTTGTTGTTACTCGGCACTTAAAAGTCAAATTTTTTTCCACTACTTTTTTTGGACGTTCAACAAATTTAATTAGAATTATAAAAAAATAAGGAAAATTACATACATACCACTCAAATTTTATATATTTACGTATTCATTATCTAAACTTCAATTTTTAAATACATGTCACTTTATTCATGTATAAAAATGTATACTTTATTTTTTTATAAGTTAAAATGATGTTCTATTTTATATTTTGTGGTGTGAATATAAAAGATAAAGCTTACAAATTATATATGTAAATATATAGAAATTGGGTGGTTAAGGGGTATAAACAAGTCAAGTCAAGCTTGGGCTATGTCAAACTGAGCTCTGGTGTTTGCCAAATTGTGAGCTCGAGCTCGAGCTCCTCGTTGTGGTAGCAACCGACTCGTACGCTCAAATTAAAAATTAGATAGTTAATCAAGCTGGCTTGCAAGCCAATGAGCAAAGTTGGGACTAGTTTGAAGTCAAAATTATTTAATAAATGAGCTCAACTCGAGGGCGAGATAAGCCCGCCTTTTGGAAAAAATCTTACATGCAGAGTCCGGACATAGCTCTGCATCGAAACTCTAATAAACTCTTGCTACGCTTATTTGATTGTGCTCATCTAAAAAAGACGAAAAGAAGCTTATTGTGGTGTTATTGCAAAACAACTACAATAACACCATAATACAACCGATGAACAATGCTAATAACACCGCCCTAAGGTTCCGCTTTAATAATCTCACAAAACAACTTGAATAACGCCGTAATAGTATCGCAATAACACCGGTGATTAACGCCAACAACACCGTCTATAGGACCACACAAATAACATTGCGATAACACCATAATACAACCTATGAACAATGCTAACAACACCGCCATGCGGTTCCGCTTTAATAATCTCACAAAACAACTTGAATAACGCCGTAATAGTATCGCAATAACACTGGTGATCAACGTCAATAACACCGATTATAAGACCACACAAATAATACTGCGATAACATGACAATTGCTCAAACAAAATAATTTCAATAACATGAACAATACAGTAATGCCCATTATTGGAGTGTTATTTTCTCAATGATAATATTTAACTAAAGTCAGACGAAGCACTGGATCCGTGATTCTTTCTGGCTTTTGGGTTCATAAACTAGCCGTGGAAAGAATTCTCTGGGAGCACCGGTGCCATGAAGCCTTGGAAGAGACGACGAAATGGAGTGCAGATCTCGAAGTCATTCATAAAACGCAAGAAAACTCTTTTAGCCAAAACCCTACATAACATCTTCCTTATACGCAACCCTTTTAGTCACTCCCTCAACTATCCTTCTCCGGCAAACCCTCCTCTGCCATCCCGTCCTCTTCCCTCCTCTATAAATATTACCACCCATCACCTCGCCCTCGCTTATCCCTCGCAATGCCAAACCTCTCTCTGTTCCTTTTCACCATTATCCTCGCCTGCGCGTCCTTCGCCGCCGGCGACATTGGCGACGAGGACCTCACCCTCCCCATAGACGCCAGCTTTCCGGCGGCCGCTGCTGAGAAGTTCATCCGCGCTCTCAATCTCCTTCCTCGTGATTCTTCTCCACAACCCCCCGCTGCTGTTGCCGATGATCGGCTGGGACCGATCGTTGAGAAGCCGCTTCGCCTGAGCTCATTCGCCGGCGAGGTCTCCGTCGATGATCTCGGGCATCGTGCCGGCTACTACCGTCTTCCACACGCCTATGACGCTAGGTAAGGATTGAGAATCTAAAATATGTTCATCTTTAGGGTTTGAGTTAATGTATTTATGTTTTAGGCGAATCTGATGGGTAATTTTGTTCGTGTAGGATGTTCTACTTTTTCTTCGAGTCGAGGCAGAGCAAGAAGGANGATAAATTTCATAGCATGGAATCAGATATATAACAATATAACAACAATGAAAATAAAATTTTGAATTGTTGGAATCACGACAATGAATGTTAAAACTAAAATGTATAAATAATAAATTTTCTCATTATAATTTACAAAACAAATATAACATCAAAATCGCATACTAATAGGAAGCAGGGCCAACAAATGAAAATTGTCATCTTCACTTATTGACCAAGCAGATACAATCGTAAAATCTAATCAGCTAAAACATAATTTTAATCAGCTAGTTACATGGCGGAGAGCATTGTGATAGCCTTTTCGAGCATAAGGTTTGATTGTCCATTCTTGTGGCGATGAACTTACGAAAACAGTACTAGAGCTGCCCTGCACTCTTATATCTCCTATTGCATAACACAGTAATTCCATATGGTTTTCGTCAAATGTGTTCCTTCACAAATTTTATAGGGATAGCTTACACAAAATATATAGAATTATTATATCATATGAAAAGAGATATTTGCATGCAGGATTCAAAGTTAAATCAATAAAAAAAAGGAAAATTAACATGCATACACCTCAATTCCAATGTATAGGGATAGCCTACACAAATTCTGCTACATCCAGCTCCTCCATCATCTGAAAATTTCATTAAACACCTTAGTTTTTAATATATTTTTTTCTTTTATAATCTTACATAGGGTTGTGGCGTTGAACTTACTAAAACAGTGTTGGAGCTGCCCTGCACTCTTTTATCTCCTCTTGCATCGCAGGTATCAGACCTCTTGTTTGATTCACGGCAAATTGGTTTTTGGGAGGAGATGGCAGTAGAGTTTTCTTCAGCATCTTCATCTTCTGCAAATAGTTCTGAAGAGCACAAAAGGCTTAGTTTATGTGTGAAATCAGTGGTTACTGATATGAAAGTGTAATTATTTTGATGAATAATGAAATAATTCTACCATCTATTGCTGAGCTGCCCCTGCTTTCTTCTGTTAGCTGATTCACCACAACCTTGCTTGGCTGTTCCAGCTTCAACGGCTTGTAGTTTACCTGCAGAATCAATGACTAATTTTTAGCTTCTTAGAAAGACCATTTAAGTTTAAGAGCCAAAGCAAAGCTTAATATCATTAAAGCAAAGAATATGATTTAAATTATTACGGGTTGAATGAAAGACAAATAAACAATTTAAAATTTAAAACAATTTGTATAAAATTTTGCTCACTAATGTAAAAATTAAATATGATATATTTCATTAAGAAATCTAAAGTCCCCTTTACAGCAAATATCTTAAAGATAAATAGAATCAATGTAAAACACAAAAACGAGTGACTCAGGCAACCAACAAGCTTCACTCTTGCGTTATATTTGAAATTCAATCAAAATTGGTTGAATTTCAAATACCTCAAGCAAAGATAGATGAAAAATAATATGCATAAAATACCACATATACCAACGTGATAACTTGAAGCTACTCACCCAAGTAAGCTCTTCCAAATTGCTTCTACTTCTCTCGTAGCAAAAAATGTTAGCTGCATGTATTGATAGAAAAAAAGTAATAGAGTTTAAATTTCATAAAGTTTTCAGAAATATTATTTATACTTAATACTTCCTTGCCAAACATCAATATGCATAAGCCCTTTTTTGCACCACAATTAAAAACATAAATATACTTAATACTTCCTTGCCAAACTTCAACCAAATCCTGGATCTAGTTGAATATCACCATAAACAAGTATCAGCCAAACTCTTCTCCCTGCAACCCAACCGAAACCAGGGAGGGGAGAGAGGGAAACAACTTTCTCACCAATTTTGGGAGTTGTTGCGCCTCTCTCAAGCCCCTAACATGACTTCCCTGGATCTAGTAATAGTTAAACAAAACCCAAGCATGATAGAGAAATAAATATATTATTTATCCCCTCATTAACTGATTCGACAATAGTTTGTATCATGATAAGTTGCAAAAGCATCTACAGCTATTTTATCTACAGCTTCATCCAAGTCCAAGTTCTTCCCCTTATCTATCGTAACATGATAAGCCTTAGCAAAATATTCAAACATACAAGTGCAGTTTTCAATTTTAAGGAATGATGAGACCTTTCCTGCATAAATGATAACCAGATAACTTCAAGTCTGCCCCGAATCCTACATAAATGTTAACCAGTAGCAACCAGCTAAAAAGTGCAACCCAACCGAAACCAGGGAGGGGAGAGAGGGAAACAACCCTCTCACCAATTTTGGGAGTTGCTGCACCTCTCCCAAGCCCCTAACATGAGTACATGACTTTCCTAAATTTAGTAATAGCCAAATAAGTTCCATAAAATTAAGCAGAAACTGAACAAAAAATAGCAGATGGACAATCATCGTAATGGTGATAATAATAACAAAAGGGCAGTTGAAGATAACTATAAACATCAGTCGAATGGACTAGATCTGATGAATTTTCTGGTTCGCATCAATAAAAAACTAGCATGAAGCAAGACAATAAGCTTAGATATATGTAAGTGAGAGCATTAAAATCCAAACATAAGTGTATGTCTTCCAAATGAACCTTGTAAGCATTTCATACTCCAGCATCTGATGTCAGGAACATCTAAGGGATCACCTGCAATAAATCTATGATACACACCAACATAGACACCCCAAAATCCTCACATAGCAAGCCAATCAAAAGCAGAATTTCCCTCCATATGAATAAAACTCTTGAAACATTTTGAAAGTTAGGATTTAACATTTTCAACAATATATTGAATCAAATATGTTCAACCATTATGAATAGATACTCATGTACAATTATCATTTTTGCAATCATCTCTCTTATGAGTTGTCGACCATAATTTTTAAGATCTTAGAAAGTATGAAACACTAAATTAATATCAGTTTCGAAAGTCAAGAAGTTCAATATATTTTGTCTCTTATCTGACAAGTTAACTAGTTGTTGACTCTTTATTTTTATCTTAGCACATTCATTAATGTGTTTAAGAAGTTGTGAGGTTGTGGCTGACTTGGATTTAAGGATTTTTACCCCAAAACAAATGCATTGAACAAATGATTTTTAAACCCCCTTAGAATTTGATTTAAAATCAATAAAATATTCTCAAACAGATAATCTTCTCTTCATGTCTTTCTTACATTTGATTTCAGTATTAGTGCTTACAACAGTCACTTCAACGGGTTGGGAACTATCATTTACATCATGAATTGCAATTGTCAATTGTTCACTACTTGATGCAGATTAAGAATGTTCAATATATGACATTCTAAAAAACAACACACAAAAATATAATATCACATGAGATTTCAATCATTTCATGCATGTATGTACATAAATGTGTTTCAAATGAAAAAGAAGTTTAAATATATTGAGTGCATGAACCTCCTGATAACACAGAGTTTAAGATAAAATATATTTGATTTGTGATAATTATTAAATTGGAAAAAAAAATTAACACTTTGTGTCACCTCTTAACCACTAAGCAAATAAAAAAGAAAAAAAAAATTAGGATTGAGAGTTCTATGATCCATATTATATATGAGATATCAGATCAAGGAAAATCAACACTTTGCCTCAAAAATTTATATTTAGACTAGAATTTAGCCAGATAAATATTAAGAATAAGGCAAAAAAAAAACTCTTTTTTTTTTCAGACAACACCTCTACTAGAAAAATAAGAGAAGACAAAGTCATCAAAAGCACTTGTTTGTTAGTTCTGGTTCTCTCATTTCTTTGCAAATTATTTTTTCCCCAAATCAGTACTACCTTTCATGATGCATGTTGGCCGGTTTGGTTACTTTAGCTCTGCTGCAACTTCAATGTAGAGCATAGTTGTAGAGCGTTATAATTGGATTGTATACATAAATTTGTAGTACTGAATCAACAAATCACTGGTTATAGCTTTAATTCACTCTTAGATTTCTGTTATTAAAAAAATAAACTATAATTCTTTCTTTAAGATTTATGGTGGTGTTCAAATGGTCTTGTTCAATATAAGAGGAATTTCAAGAGAACTCAATAGGAATTCCCAATGAGGCTAAAATATTTTGGGCAATTTTCCTTGTAAGAAAACAATGAAAAAATAAAAAACAGTTAACAATGCTGATGTTTAGAACAGTAAAATGATGCATTGATAATAATGAGGATGATGTTACTTCAACGCAAAGCCAAGTTACGGTGTGTTATAATTGGAATATATACTCAAATTTGTAGCATTAAATCAACAAATCAGTGGTTATATCTATAGTAACACTCCTACGTTTCTCTTATCCTAAAATTAAAGCTGTCTAAATCTTCTTTATAAATTTTCTTTAAGATTTATGTTACATCAAAGCTCAGATCATCATGTTCTAAATAAGAGGAATTTCAGGAAGAGCACCAGACAAGTGGCCCCAAGAAAGATAAAAACATTGTAAATTTTGTTTGTAGGAAACCCATGAAAGAACAGTGTAGAAAGCTATAAGAATTTGGAATCAGTAAAATAATTTGATAGGAAAAATGTTTCATTAATATTGATACGGTCGCAACCACTCTCTATAAAATGTAAACAATCTAATACGACAACATGCATATATATTCATGCAACATACAAAGATTCAAGAGCAAATTGTCTGAATAATGTTGAATGGCAAAAAAACAAAACGAAAACATAACCATGTGAGAAGCTATGGATATCCAAAGAGAGAAACCAAAATAAAATACAACAAATCTAAATTTCATTCACACAAATAAAAAATAAGATATGTGACAGATACTAAGCTAAATGAAATTTCACTTTGATCGCAGTAAGTAAATAAAGAAGTATTGAGTAAAAGAAAAATCTAAAAATCAAGTCTCGTACTTGAACGATAATATCACATCTTAGAAATATGTATAAGTTTCAACTCCAGAAGAAAAAAGTTTATGTTTAATAGTTTTTTTTCTATAAAATCATTGACCTTCTATTTATGAATGTGAGAAAGAAGCAATAAGTAATCAAAAGAAAATCAAAATTCACATAAAATTAATTTTTTGAAACATGAATCTAAGATTGTGCGGCTAGTGCTTGCTTAAGTTGTAACTACAACCTATTATGGCTCCCAAGATTTAACCTTGACCAAATTTACAGAGAAGTCCACCAACTTATCAATTCATTACTTAATTTATATCCTTACTTCACATTTTAACTCCACTATTAAAGAAATTTGAAGGAACATTTGAGTTGAACTAGCCGCTCAACAAAATTGAATGTATTTGGAATTAACTTGACAGGTTGTCTTATCATTAAAATTATAAAAAATAAATTTGCTTCAACTTCAAATGTCACATAAATTGCAAATAAAGTCTTTGATCGTTCATCCACAAAATAAATGCAACTTGTTGCCAACATATCACTCTTCTTGCCAAAACTTCATAAACATAACAATGTATAGTAAGAAATATTACTTTGATTTTTAAGAATGTAGTAAGAAATAATTTTTTGTATAGTTTCTAGTCTTCTAGAGGCAATAATCGAATCATAGCAATAATTGAATCACAACAAATATGTTGAAACTTGTTTGAAAGTAATGCTTAAGCTTGTATGCATCACAACACAAGTGCATAATAGCCCAAGTCCCCAAGTAGAGCTCAGTGCTAAAAAAAAAAAAAAAACAGATCTACAGTCAATATGAAGATAAACATATCTGGAATTCACTCCCAAAAACTTCAAAACCTAGGTTTCACTCAAAAATTTAAATAAACCTAAAAATTTTTTCTGAAAATTTAAACTAAGAGTCAAAGTTGAAGATAAATATGAAATGTTAAAGAAAATATGCTCAAAGAAGACGCCTCGGTAGCCTTACAAGCAACCAAGCACCGAAGCAAGAATACCGAGTGGTCGATCCAACGCTAACTCGCCGAGGACAAATACACTTTATCGTAGACAAATAGAAGTAGAGATTAGAGAACGAACACAAACAATCAACCCTAAGATCTCATGGAGAGAAAGCTTTTCGCGATTTTGAGACAAGGAGGGTTCTCGGCTTCTCACCGAGAAAAGCTTTTCGCGATTTTGAGAGGAGGAGGGTTCTTGCAGTCATCGAGAGGAAGCTTTTCATGATTTTGAGACAAGGAGCGGCCAAAACTAGAGCTTCCAAGAGGAGAAAAAGCGACGTGCTTTCGAGAGGGGAAAGGGTGAACAAGGGGTTAGGGCTTCCGCCTTCGGGTATATAATTAATATAATATTATATATAT